>CM018050.1:27025339-27232839 GCA_008638375.1 Nyssa sinensis
AAAATTTTTTTTTTTATAAATTAAATTTTCAAGTTGTTATTATTAATTTTATTAATATTATTATTATTAGTATTATTAGTATTATTATGATGGATGCATGTATATATGTATATATATATATACATATAATTTAAATTTAAATTGTGTGTGTATATGTGTACAAAGTGAGTGTATATTAATATGTGAATATGTATGTATATGTACATATATATATATATATATCAGGTTGTGTGGTGTGTGTGTGTACCCGGTTGTGTGTGTGTGTAGGTTTGAGTGTGATACACTCAAACAAGGCATGGGAGGCATGGTGTGTGTAAGAGAGTGGTTGGAGGTGTGTGAGTGTAGTCTGTATGTATATGAGTGTGTGGTGGGAGTTGAGAGAGACAGACTGGTCGTGGGATTTTAGAGAGAGAGAGAGAGAGAAGTGTAGAGAGAGAAAGTGAAAGGAAAGAGAGAGAGTGAGGTGTGTGCTCTGGTTTTTGAAAGAGAAGCAGAAAGAAGGAAGCTAAGGAGGCCAAAGGGGAGAACAGAGGCAAAGCAAGAGGAGAGGAGCACCATCACAGGGTTGGAAACCCATAACCGTGAGCTTTCTCTCTCTAGAAAATCTCTAAATTTTCCAACTTGTTTTGTAACATTTTGCTTAGATTTAATTGTTAGAACTTATAGAGCATAAAATGTGGAGAATTTAGGGACAAGAATCAACCAAAATGGTTGAGAAATGAGGGAGAAAAATGGATGTGCAGGTCACGGCCATGGGGGGGAAATCTGATTTTTCATTGTGATTAAGAGCTTCAAAATGATGTTAAAGGGTTCCAAAAGTGTTTTAGAATAGTTTGGGATTGAAAGGGGCATCAAAAACACCAAGAAAATCAAGTTTGAAAACTTGATTTTCCTGAAATTCCGGCGACGTCGCCGGAGAAGATGACCGGAGGTCGCCGGAACCCTACCGGAAAAGCGGGGGGGGGAGATGGGCACTGTACGGGTCGGGTCGGGTCGGTTCGGGTCGGGTCGGGCTTGGGGCTGACCCGCCCCTGCCACGTGTCGCCCACTGGTTTTAAATTAAAAACCAATTGGGGCGTTTGGTTACGGAGATAAGGAATTAAAAACTTTTAAATTAAATAGGAACAGGGATATCCTATCCCTGTTCTGGATAAGCCCTGTTTGGTTAACCTGATTTAGAATAACAAATTAAACTAGTTTTAATTTGGAACCTTTATTGAATTTGAACCTTTGAGATTTGAACCTTTTGAATTTGAACCTTAACCTGAACTTTCAGAAATTACGAATTGACCCCCCCAACTATTAGAAATTACACTTTGACCCACCTGATTAAAATATTAATAAAATATTAATTAAATTAATTAATTAATTATTTAATTTAATTAATTTAATTAATTAAATATTCAAATAACATCCCGGAGTCCAAATGGGACAAGTCATAGGTGTATTTTGACTATCTCGACCATTCTGAGACCAATGGTGAGGTCCGTTTTACGAGACGGGGTCCCGAAAAATAAAAGACACGTAGCAACGTGTAAAATTACCAAAATACCCCTGAATTGAAATACAATCAAACGAATTCCGAATTAGGTAAACAAATAGTGGAATTTTATTATCTCGAACATTCCGGACTCAACCGTGGAGTCCGATTTGTGAAAAGAGATCACGAAATGTAAGGACCCGTGTAAAGTGCAAAATGACTGTTTTGCCCTTTTTGACCCAGATGCCCAAATTGAATTCTACGAAAGCCTAAACTTATTTTCTTCAACGTCCCGGATTCAACAGTAGAGTTTAATTTAGCAAAGTAGAAGCTTATAAGATAAAGACGTAAAATTTGATGAATAGCATAATTCAAGTGACGATTAAACTGAGTTTCATGTTATGAATTTTAGGGACACGGAAAGGCAAAGAGAAGGTGACCTGACCTTCAGTGTTCTTACGGTGGTTTCACTTGACTACGAGTATACCTTTCTGGTTTGAGATCGATTACCAGGTACGATATATTGTGCTAAGTAAGAAATAGAATTGAGATTAGGAATACTTGCTTTGCTGTGTAAATTGTTCACATGTTTGCCGAGTGTTCACATGTTTACGTGCTATGTGCTATCTTGCTTAGTTGAATGATGATTATGAGTATATCGCATGTATTAACGTGGTGTGTGAATTATCTGCTTGAAGAACTGTCGATGTTATGAATTGTACACTTGAAAGCATATTTTATGTATGACTGAAGTGCATCATTGGGATTGCATTATGACATGATGAGATTAGAGCATATTGGCATGGTGTGATTCCTTGGGCATGGCGTGGGTAAGCACTTGGTGCTTTGCATTATGAGGGTGCAGATCCTGTGGTGAAAAACCCAAAATCGGCCATTAGGTACTTGCGAGCCTGACGGATTCCGGACCGTGAAGCGAGACATAAGTGGCGGTACTCATGCCAGCGGAGAATGACCGTATCATGAGACATGGGTGGCATAGAGTCGCATGGGTGTGTCATGCATATTGCTCATATACTGTATACTGTCTATATACTGTCATCATGATATAGAATGCCATATAGAAATAACTGTACACTCGCACATGCCACGACCTTAGTTTTGTTTCTTGCATTAGCATTATATTGTACCAGCATGTTGAGCTGACCCCTTTAGTGGGGCAAACATTTCAGATGATGTTCCAGCTGTGCGGGATATAGAGATGGTCTGATTGAGGATTATATTGGGCCCGATGGGCGCTTGTGATATTATGTAAGGGCATAAGCCCGAGACTGTATTCCATTTTGAATATTGTGAACCAACGGACCAGACTTCATGTATGTATTAGAACAGTGTACGGAATGTATGAGAATGTCATTGTTATCTTTCATTTCTATTATTATTTTATTTCTTTTTGTCTCGTTACTCACGCCTCGGGTTCGCTGGAATTTGGGGCGTGACAACGTGGTATCAGAGCTTAGGTTCGAATACCTAGAGACCGTGGGGTGTTGTTTAACACCATGAGACCCTAGAGAAAAGAATGAGACTTTGTATAAACCTTTAGCAACATGTGATAGGATCTTGTGTACTATGTGGTTTTATATGTCCTGATGCATGACTTATTGTGACTACGTGCTGATTTATGCTATGTTGGAGGCATGACATGTATGATGTGTGAAAAACTTGTTAAGTATAAGTATCATAACATGCTATGTGTACTACCTGTAGAAGCATAGGCCATTGATAGGAACATGATTAGGATCACACTTGAATGCCCGTATATTGAATATGAAAAAGTGATATTGAAATTTTTCTCTTGGACTTGTAGATATGCCTCCCAGACGAGCTCCTACGGGAGCTGGACCGCCCAGACGGGGTAGGGGTAGGCCCAGAGGTGCTACCCAGCCTAGAGGCGCCGCACAGCCTCGTCGTGGCAGACCTAGAGCTGCTGCCCCTATTCCCGATATAGTTGAGGAGGTCGTTGCCCCGGCTGACACACCAGAGCATAGTGCAGCTGAGGAGGACGTTGCTCCCGCCCCTGCCCCTATTCCTGCTCCCGCCCCAGCACAGGAGGTAGAGCAGATGATTGGCACCAGAGATATGGCAGCTCTTTTGCAGGAGTGTCTCCGCACCGTGATGGAGGCGCGGACCACTGGCGGGGAGACCAGGGATACCTTCGTGATGAAGGTGTTCCAGAGGATGAGACCACCTACCTTTGCCGGGCAGCCAGACCCACTGATTGCAGAGGAGTGGTTGAGACAGATTACCCGGATCTTGGATTCACAGGGGATCACTGAGCCCCATCTGAGGATCAGGTGTGCTACATTTCAGTTCACAGACCTGGCTAGTCAGTGGTGGGAGGTAGCTGCTGACAGACTGCATCGGTTTGGAGAGGGATGGGATGCATTTGTGGCCATGTTCAATGACCACTATTTCCCGATGTCTGCCAGAGTGGGATTTAGAGAGGAGTTTGAGGCACTTCTGCAGAGGGACATGACAGTGGCTCAGTATGAGTCACGGTTTACTGCTTTGGGGAGGTTCGCCCCACACATTATTGCACATGAGGATTTGAGGGTGTACAATTTCCTCAAGGGGTTGAAGACCTCTATCAGGGACAGACTGGCTGGGCATATTATAGAGACATACGAGGAGGCAGTGATCAGGGCCTCCAAGGTGGAGAGAGAGCTGGCTGATCTTAGAGGGATCAGAGAGACTAGAGCACAGGGCAGGGCACCCACAGTACAGACTTCCGCACCTGCCCCGACATATAGACAGCCGAAGAGGTACCGAGCCAGTACTTCTTCCTCACAGCCACCAGCCGGACCCCTTCATTCGATAGCTCCCCGTCCTGCCTTGCCATCTACTCCTAGGGGAGGAGGGTCACAGCGACCTAGCACATGTTATACCTGCGGGCAGCCTGGCCATAGGAGGGCCGACTGTCCCTTGAGGGGACCCAGCAGTGCACAGGGTGTCGGATCCAGTCAGGGGTCATTTCCACTACCTCTACCGGCACCGAGTCAGAGGGCCCCGCCGATTTGTTTCACTTGTCAGCAGCCTGGCCATGTTAGGGCCAACTGCCCTCAGGGGCAGACTTCGCAGAGTGCGCCGAGGTCACACTATTATCAGCATACACAGGTGCCTCTGCCACAGCCACAGTCAGTTCAGGGACTCCCAGCGCCCTATCATCAGCCTACACCCTCCGCGCAGAGCGTCAGAGCTCCAGCACCTAGGGGAGGAGGTCAGCAGACACAGAGAGGGGGAGGCAGACAGGGCCAGACCTATACAGGGCCGAGTCTACGCAGTAGCCACCCCGGAGACCTCTGCTGCCGGACCGTCAGTAGTCCGAGGTACATTTCTCATATCCAGTTCATGGGCCAGTGTATTGATAGATTCAGGAGCATCACATTCATTCATTTCTACTGCACTTGCCATGTCATTGGGTCTGGATATAGCTTGGTTGGACCCCCCGTTGCATGTTGGTACGCCAGTTGGGGGTGTTGTAGTACTGACGAGGATCTGTAGAGATTGCTCGATAGAGATAGCCGATCGTATTCTCCACTTTGATCTTATTGTACTTGATATGTCTGGGTTTGATGTGATTCTGGGGATGGATTGGTTGTTCACCTATCGGGCGAGTATAGACTGTTACAGGGGGAGGGTGACTGTATGCACCCCGGAGGGAGATTGCTTTTATTTCACAGGAGATCGGGGGGATTTCTTGATTCCACCAGTACGTGATTCTAGGAGCTGGGGAGGCCACAGTTATATGTTGGCTAGTCTGATTGCGGGTGATTTTGAGGCTGCAGAGATTGTGTTACCCCCAGTCGTGGATGAGTTCCCCGACGTCTTCCCGAGTGACTTGACTTGTCTACCCCCTAGACGAGAGATCGAGTTCACTATAGAGCTCATTCCTGGCACTACACCCATTTCCATACCACCTTACCGCATGGCTCCAGCTGAGTTGAGAGAGCTGAGGGAGCAGTTGACTGATCTACAGCGGAAGGGGTTTATCCGTCCTAGCACTTCTCCGTGGGGTGCCTCGGCACTGTTCGCGAAGAAGAAGGACGGGACACTACGACTATGTGTAGATTACAGGAGGCTGAACCGGGTTACTATCAAGAATAAGTACCCGTTGCCGAGGATCGACGATTTATTTGATCAGCTGAGAGGTTCGAGATGCTTCTCGAAGATTGATCTTAGATCGGGTTACCACCAGTTGAGGGTCAGGGAGGAGGACATAGCGAAGACAGCCTTCCGCACTCGCTATGGTCACTATGAGTTTGTGGTCATGCCCTTTGGAGTGACGAATGCCCCAGCGGCATTCATGGACTTGATGCACCGCATTTTCAGTCCTTACCTGGATCAGTTCGTCGTGGTATTTGTAGATGACATCTTAGTGTATTCACCTGCTGAGGATGTGCATGCCTATCATTTGAGGACTGTACTGCAGATTTTGAGAGAGCATCGGCTATTTGCCAAGTTCTCGAAGTGTGAGTTCTGGCTTCGAGAGGTACAGTTCTTGGGACATGTAGTATCTAGTGGAGGGGTATCTGTGGATCCCTCCAAGATTGAGGCTGTCATGAGCTGGGAGAGACCGAGCAGTGTATTTGAGATTCGGAGTTTTCTGGGGTTGGCCGGATACTACCGACGATTTGTGGAGGGTTTCTCCCGTCTTGCCGCGCCGATGACTCGTCTGACGCGCAAGGGCATCAGATTCTTATGGACAGAGGACTGTGAGCAGTCTTTTCAGGAGCTGAAGAGGAGGTTGACTTCAGCGCCTGTTTTGATCATACCTGAGAGGGGAGTGGGCTATGCTGTGTACTGTGATGCTTCCCGAGAGGGATTAGGTTGTGTATTGATGCAGGATGGCAGAGTGGTAGCCTACGGTTCTCGTCAGTTGAAGAACCATGAGCGGAACTACCCCACACATGACTTGGAGTTAGCTGCCGTCATCTTTGCATTGAAGAGCTGGCGACACTACTTATACGGGGAGAGATTCGAGGTATTCTCTGACCACAAGAGCCTCAGGTATATCTTCACGCAGAAGGACCTGAATCTGAGGCAGAGGAGGTGGATGGAGTACATGGAGGATTATGATTTTGACCTTCAGTACCACCCAGGGAGGGCCAATGTGGTGGCTGATGCACTCAGCAGGAGGTCGAGGGGTACTATTGCCAGTATTGCCATCAGGGAGTGGGAGATGATGGGAGATATTGGCGAGTTTGATCTAGATATTGCTGAGTTTGAGGGACAGGCCACACTGTTCAGCTTATGTGCACAGCCCACCCTTTTGACTAGAGTGATAGAGGCACAGCTAGTGGATGTTGAGGCAGATCAGATCAGAGTACGGATTGCTAGTCCCGAGGGATTTGTGGGATGGACGGTGCATTCTGACCTTAGTCTGAGGTATTTGGGTAGAGTTTTTGTCCCAGAGTCTCTCAGGGCTGAGGTCCTTAGAGATTTTCACCACTCACGTCTGGCAGTGCACCCAGGGGGCACTAAGATGTATCACGATCTGCGCCGTCAGTACTGGTGGGCGGGGATGAAGAGAGATGTGGCGCAGTTCGTGTCGAGATGTCTCACGTGCCAGCAGGTGAAGGCTGAGCACCAGAGACCTGGGGGATTGTTGCAGCCATTGCCAGGTGGCCGAGTGGAAGTGGGAGCACGTTACTATGGATTTCGTGATGGGTCTTCCTAAGTCACCGAGGGGCCATGATGCAGTTTGGGTTATCGTGGACAGGCTGACGAAGTCTGCTCACTTCTTGCCTATCAGAGTGACTGATTCATCAGATACCCTCAGTAGGTTGTATATTCGAGAGATTGTACGACTACATGGGGTACCGGTATCCATTGTTTCAGATAGGGACCCACGTTTCACTGCCCGGTTTTGGCAGAGTCTCCAGACGGCCTTAGGGACACAGCTCCAGTTTAGTACTGCCTTTCACCCCCAGACCGATGGCCAGTCAGAGCGTACCATTCAGATCCTCGAGGACATGCTTAGGGCTTGTGTCATGGATTTCAGGGGTAGCTGGGAGGATCACCTCGCCTTGGTCGAGTTTGCCTACAACAACAGCTATCAGTCCAGTATAGAGATGGCACCATTTGAGGCGTTGTATGGTAGGCCGTGCCGCTCCCCGGTATGTTGGACTGAGGTGGGAGAGACAGCTGCCTTGGGGCCCGATATAGTCCGTGAGACCACGGACAAGATACAGGTGATCAGGCAGCGTCTATTGACAGCTCAGAGCCGCCAGAGGAGCTATGCGGATAGGAGGCGGCGGCCCTTGGCATTTGAGGTGGGGGACCATGTGTTCCTCAAGGTGTCTCCCAGACGGGGCTTGAGGAGATTTGGACGTGGTGGGAAGCTGTCGCCACGATTTATTGGCCCCTTTGAGATTCTGGGGAGAGTGGGTGAGGTAGCTTATAAGCTAGCCTTACCACCACAGCTATCTGGGGTTCACGACGTTTTTCATGTATCGATGCTGAGGAAGTACCATCCCGACCCCTCACATGTACTTGATTGGGTAGATCTTCAGCTAGAGGGGGACGCTTCCTATGACCAGAGACCCGTAGAGATATTGGACTCGAGGGACCAGGTTTTGCGAGGCAGGACCATCCCTTTGGTCAAGGTTCGTTGGAACCATCATGGGGTCGAGGAGGCTACTTGGGAGCGTGAGGCCGAGGTCCGTGCTAGATACCCCGAGTTATTTGATCAGTGATGTATTTTCTTTTGTCTTAGTTATTTTAAATTTCGGGACGAAATTTCTGTAAGGAGGGAAGGATGTAACAACCTGAAAATTTTTTTTTTATAAATTAAATTTTCAAGTCGTTATTATTAATTTTATTAATATTATTATTATTATTATTAGTATTATTATGATGGATGCATGTATGTATGTATATATATATATACATATAATTTAAATTTAAATTGTGTGTGTATATGTGTACAAAGTGAGTGTATATTAATATGTGAATATGTATGTATATGTACATATATATATATATCAGGTTGTGTGGTGTGTGTGTGTGTACCCGGTTGTGTGTGTGTGTAGGTTTGAGTGTGATACACTCAAACAAGGCATGGGAGGCATGGTGTGTGTAAGAGAGTGGTTGGAGGTGTGTGAGTGTAGTCTGTATGTATATGAGTGTGTGGTGGGAGTTGAGAGAGACAGACTGGTCGTGGGATTTTAGAGAGAGAGAGAGAGAGAAGTGTAGAGAGAGAAAGTGAAAGGAAAGAGAGAGAGTGAGGTGTGTGCTCTGGTTTTTGAAAGAGAAGCAGAAAGAAGGAAGCTAAGGAGGCCAAAGGGGAGAACAGAGGCAAAGCAAGAGGAGAGGAGCACCATCACAGGGTTGGAAACCCATAACCGTGAGCTTTCTCTCTCTAGAAAATCTCTAAATTTTCCAACTTGTTTTGTAACATTTTGCTTAGATTTAATTGTTAGAACTTATAGAGCATAAAATGTGGAGAATTTAGGGACAAGAATCAACCAAAATGGTTGAGAAATGAGGGAGAAAAATGGATGTGCAGGTCACGGCCATGGGGGGGAAATCTGATTTTTCATTGTGATTAAGAGCTTCAAAATGATGTTAAAGGGTTCCAAAAGTGTTTTAGAATAGTTTGGGATTGAAAGGGGCATCAAAAACACCAAGAAAATCAAGTTTGAAAACTTGATTTTCCTGAAATTCCGGCGACGTCGCCGGAGAAGACGACCGGAGGTCGCCGGAACCCTACCGGAAAAACGGGGGGGGGAGATGGGCACTGTACGGGTCGGGTCGGGTCGGTTCGGGTCGGGTCGGGCTTGGGGCTGACCCGCCCCTGCCACGTGTCGCCCACTGGTTTTAAATTAAAAACCAAGTTGGGGCGTTTGGTTACGGAGATAAGAAATTAAAAACTTTTAAATTTAAAATAGGAACAGGGATATCCTATCCCTGTTCTGGATAAGCCCTGTTTGGTTAACCTAATTTAGAATAACAAATTAAACTAGTTTTAATTTGGACCTTTTTGGAATTTGAACCTTTAGGAATTTGAACCTTTTGAATTTGAACCTTGACCTGAACTTTCAGAAATTACGAATTGACCCCCCAACTATTAGAAATCACACTTTGACCCACCTGATTAAAATATTAATAAAATATTAATTAAATTAATTAATTATTTAATTTAATTAATTTAATTAATTAAATATTCAAATAAATTCCGGAGTCCAAATGGGACAAGTCATTAGTGTATTTTGACTATCTCGGCCATTCTGAGACCAATGGTGAGGTCCGTTTTACGAGACGGGGTCCCGAAAAATAAAAGACACGTAGCAACGTGTAAAATTACCAAAATACCCCTGAATTGAAATACAATCAAATGAATTCCGAATTAGGTAAACAAATAGTGGAATTTTATTATCTCGAACATTCCGGACTCAACCGTGGAGTCCGATTTGTGAAAAGAGATCACGAAATGTAAGGACCCGTGTAAAGTGCAAAATGACTGTTTTGCCCTTTTTGACCCAGATGCCCAAATTGAATTCTACGAAAGCCTAAACTTATTTTCTTCAACGTCCCGGATTCAACAGTAGAGTTTAATTTAGCAAAGTAGAAGCTTATAAGATAAAGACGTAAAATTTGATGAATAGCATAATTCAAGTGACGATTAAACTGAGTTTCATGTTATGAATTTTAGGGACACGGAAAGGCAAAGAGAAGGTGACCTGACCTTCAGTGTTCTTACGGTGGTTTCACTTGACTACGAGTATACCTTTCTGGTTTGAGATCGATTACCAGGTACGATATATTGTGCTAAGTAAGAAATAGAATTGAGATTAGGAATACTTGCTTTGCTGTGTAAATTGTTCACATGTTTGCCCGAGTGTTCACATGTTTACGTGCTATGTGCTATCTTGTTTAGTTGAATGATGATTATGAGTATATCGCATGTATTAACGTGGTGTGTGAATTATCTGCTTGAAGAACTGTCGATGTTATGAATTGTACACTTGAAAGCATATTTTATGTATGACTGAAATGTATCATTGGGATTGCATTATGACATGATGAGATTAGAGCATATTGGCATGGTGTGATTCCTTGGGCATGGCGTGGGTAAGCACTTGGTGCTTTGCATTATGAGGGTGCAGATCCTGTGGTGAAAAACCCAAAATCGGCCATTAGGTACTTGCGAGCCTGACGGATTCCGGACCGTGAAGCGAGACATAAGTGGCGGTACTCATGCCAGCGGAGAATGACCGTATCATGAGACATGGGTGGCATAGAGTTGCATGGGTGTGTCATGCATATTGCTCATATACTGTATACTGTCTATATACTGTCATCATGATATAGAATGCCATATAGAAATAACTGTACACTCGCACATGCCACGACCTTAGTTTTGTTTCTTGCATTAGCATTATATTGTACCAGCATGTTGAGCTGACCCCTTTAGTGGGGCAAACATTTCAGATGATGTTCCAGCTGTACGGGATATAGAGACGGTCTGATTGAGGGTTATATTGGGCCCGATGGGCGCTTTTGATATTATGTAAGGGCATAAGCCCGAGACTGTATTTCATTTTGAATATTGTGAACCAACGGACCAGACTTTATGTATGTATTAGAACAGTGTACGGAATGTATGAGAATGTCATTGTTATCTTTCATTTCATTATTATTTTATTTCTTTTTGTCTCGTTACTCACGCCTCGGGTTCGCTGGAATTTGGGGCGTGACAACGTGGTATCAGAGCTTAGGTTCGAATACCTAGAGACCGTGGGGTGTTGTTTAACACCATGAGACCCTAGAGAAAAGAATGAGACTTAGTATAAACCTTTAGCAAGCATGTGATAGGATCTTGTGTGCTATGTGGTTTTATATGTCCTGATGCATGACTTATTGTGATTACGTGCTGATTTATACTATGTTTGGAGGCATGACATGTATGATATGTGAAAAACTTGTTAAGTGTATATATCATGAGTTTCTACGTATACTACCCGTTAAAGTATAGGTTATTGATGAGAACTTGATTGAGATCACATTTAGATGCTTATATTGGAATGTGAAAAGTGATATTGAACTTCTCTCTTGGACTTGTAGATATGCCTCCCAGACGAGCTCCTACGGGAGCTGGACCGCCCAGACGGGGTAGGGGCAGGCCCAGAGGTGCTACCCAGCCTAGAGGCGCCGCACAGCCTCGTCGTGGCAGACCTAGAGCTGCTGCCCCTATTCCCGATATAGTTGAGGAGGTCGTTGCCCCGGCTGACACACCAGAGCATAGTGCAGCTGAGGAGGACGTTGCTCCCGCCCCTGCCCCTATTCCTGCTCCCGCTCCAGCACAGGAGGTAGAGCAGATGATCGGCGCCAGAGATATGGCGACTCTTTTGCAGGAGTGTCTCCGCACCGTGATGGAGGCACGGACCACCGGCGGAGAGACCAGGGATACCTTCGTGATGAAGGTGTTCCAGAGGATGAGACCACCTACCTTTGCCGGGCAGCCAGACCCACTGATTGCAGAGGAGTGGTTGAGACAGATTACCCGGATCTTGGATTCACAGGGGATCACTGAGCCCCATCTGAGGATCAGGTGTGCTACATTTCAGTTCACAGACCTGGCTAGTCAGTGGTGGGAGGTAGCTGCTGACAGACTGCATCGGTTTGGAGAGGGATGGGATGCATTTGTGGCCATGTTCAATGACCACTATTTCCCGATGTCTGCCAGAGTGGGATTTAGAGAGGAGTTTGAGGCACTTCTGCAGAGGGACATGACAGTGGCTCAGTATGAGTCACGGTTTACTGCTTTGGGGAGGTTCGCCCCACACATTATTGCACATGAGGATTTGAGGGTGTACAATTTCCTCAAGGGGTTGAAGACCTCTATCAGGGACAGACTGGCTGGGCATATTATAGAGACATACGAGGAGGCAGTGATCAGGGCCTCCAAGGTGGAGAGAGAGCTGGCTGATCTTAGAGGGATCAGAGAGACTAGAGCACAGGGCAGGGCACCCACAGTACAGACTTCCGCACCTGCCCCGACATATAGACAGCCGAAGAGGTACCGAGCCAGTACTTCTTCCTCACAGCCACCAGCCGGACCCCTTCCATTCTGATAGCTCCCCGTCCTGCCTTGCCATCTACTCCTAGGGGAGGAGGGTCACAGCGACCTATCACTTGTTATACCTGCGGGCAGCCTGGCCATAGGAGGGCCGACTGTCCCTTGAGGGGACCCAGCAGTGCACAGGGTGTCGGATCCAGTCAGGGGTCATTTCCACTACCTCTACCGGCACCGAGTCAGAGGGCCCCGCCGATTTGTTTCACTTGTCAGCAGCCTGGCCATGTTAGGGCCAACTGCCCTCAGGGGCAGACTTCGCAGAGTGCGCCGAGGTCACACTATTATCAGCATACACAGGTGCCTCTGCCACAGCCACAGTCAGTTCAGGGACTCCCAGCGCCCTATCATCAGCCTACACCCTCCGCGCAGAGCGTCAGAGCTCCAGCACCTAGGGGAGGAGGTCAGCAGACACAGAGAGGGGGAGGCAGACAGGGCCAGACTATACAGGGCCGAGTCTACGCAGTAGCCACCCCGGAGACCTCTGCTGCCGGACCGTCAGTAGTCCGAGGTACATTTCTCATATCCAGTTCATGGGCCAGTGTATTGATAGATTCAGGAGCATCACATTCATTCATTTCTACTGCACTTGCCATGTCATTGGGTCTGGATATAGCTTGGTTGGACCCCCCGTTGCATGTTGGTACGCCAGTTGGGGGTGTTGTAGTACTGACGAGGATCTGTAGAGATTGCTCGATAGAGATAGCCGATCGTATTCTCCACTTTGATCTTATTGTACTTGATATGTCTGGGTTTGATGTGATTCTGGGGATGGATTGGTTGTTCACCTATCGGGCGAGTATAGACTGTTACAGGGGGAGGGTGACTGTATGCACTCCTGAGGGAGACTGCTTCTATTTCACAGGAGATAGGGGGGATTTCTTGATTCCACCAGTGCGTGATTCTAGGAGCTGGGGAGGCCACAGTTATATGTTGGCTAGTCTGATTGCGGGTGATTTTGAGGCTACAGAGATTGTGTTACCCCCAGTCGTGGATGAGTTCCCCGACGTCTTCCCGAGTGACTTGACTTGTCTACCCCCTAGACGAGAGGTCGAGTTCACTATAGAGCTCATTCCTGGTACTACACCCTATTTCCATACCACCTTACCGCATGGCTCCAGCTGAGTTGAGAGAGCTGAGGGAGCAGTTGACTGATCTACAGCGGAAGGGGTTTATCCGTCCTAGCACTTCTCCGTGGGGTGCCTCGGCACTGTTCGCGAAGAAGAAGGACGGGACACTACGACTATGTGTAGATTACAGGAGGCTGAACCGGGTTACTATCAAGAATAAGTACCCGTTGCCGAGGATCGACGATTTATTTGATCAGCTGAGAGGTTCGAGATGCTTCTCGAAGATTGATCTTAGATCGGGTTACCACCAGTTGAGGGTCAGGGAGGAGGACATAGCGAAGACAGCCTTCCGCACTCGCTATGGTCACTATGAGTTTGTGGTCATGCCCTTTGGAGTGACGAATGCCCCAGCGGCATTCATGGACTTGATGCACCGCATTTTCAGTCCTTACCTGGATCAGTTCGTCGTGGTATTTGTAGATGACATCTTAGTGTATTCACCTGCTGAGGATGTGCATGCCTATCATTTGAGGACTGTACTGCAGATTTTGAGAGAGCATCGGCTATTTGCCAAGTTCTCGAAGTGTGAGTTCTGGCTTCGAGAGGTACAGTTCTTGGGACATGTAGTATCTAGTGGAGGGGTATCTGTGGATCCCTCCAAGATTGAGGCTGTCATGAGCTGGGAGAGACCGAGCAGTGTATTTGAGATTCGGAGTTTTCTGGGGTTGGCCGGATACTACCGACGATTTGTGGAGGGTTTCTCCCGTCTTGCCGCGCCGATGACTCGTCTGACGCGCAAGGGCATCAGATTCTTATGGACAGAGGACTGTGAGCAGTCTTTTCAGGAGCTGAAGAGGAGGTTGACTTCAGCGCCTGTTTTGATCATACCTGAGAGGGGAGTGGGCTATGCTGTGTACTGTGATGCTTCCCGAGAGGGATTAGGTTGTGTATTGATGCAGGATGGCAGAGTGGTAGCCTACGGTTCTCGTCAGTTGAAGAACCATGAGCGGAACTACCCCACACATGACTTGGAGTTAGCTGCCGTCATCTTTGCATTGAAGAGCTGGCGACACTACTTATACGGGGAGAGATTCGAGGTATTCTCTGACCACAAGAGCCTCAGGTATATCTTCACGCAGAAGGACCTGAATCTGAGGCAGAGGAGGTGGATGGAGTACATGGAGGATTATGATTTTGACCTTCAGTACCACCCAGGGAGGGCCAATGTGGTGGCTGATGCACTCAGCAGGAGGTCGAGGGGTACTATTGCCAGTATTGCCATCAGGGAGTGGGAGATGATGGGAGATATTGGCGAGTTTGATCTAGATATTGCTGAGTTTGAGGGACAGGCCACACTGTTCAGCTTATGTGCACAGCCCACCCTTTTGACTAGAGTGATAGAGGCACAGCTAGTGGATGTTGAGGCAGATCAGATCAGAGTACGGATTGCTAGTCCCGAGGGATTTGTGGGATGGACGGTGCATTCTGACCTTAGTCTGAGGTATTTGGGTAGAGTTTTTGTCCCAGAGTCTCTCAGGGCTGAGGTCCTTAGAGATTTTCACCACTCACGTCTGGCAGTGCACCCAGGGGGCACTAAGATGTATCACGATCTGCGCCGTCAGTACTGGTGGGCGGGGATGAAGAGAGATGTGGCGCAGTTCGTGTCGAGATGTCTCACGTGCCAGCAGGTGAAGGCTGAGCACCAGAGACCTGGGGGATTGTTGCAGCCATTGCCAGGTGGCCGAGTGGAAGTGGGAGCACGTTACTATGGATTTCGTGATGGGTCTTCCTAAGTCACCGAGGGGCCATGATGCAGTTTGGGTTATCGTGGACAGGCTGACGAAGTCTGCTCACTTCTTGCCTATCAGAGTGACTGATTCATCAGATACCCTCAGTAGGTTGTATATTCGAGAGATTGTACGACTACATGGGGTACCGGTATCCATTGTTTCAGATAGGGACCCACGTTTCACTGCCCGGTTTTGGCAGAGTCTCCAGACGGCCTTAGGGACACAGCTCCAGTTTAGTACTGCCTTTCACCCCCAGACCGATGGCCAGTCAGAGCGTACCATTCAGATCCTCGAGGACATGCTTAGGGCTTGTGTCATGGATTTCAGGGGTAGCTGGGAGGATCACCTCGCCTTGGTCGAGTTTGCCTACAACAACAGCTATCAGTCCAGTATAGAGATGGCACCATTTGAGGCGTTGTATGGTAGGCCGTGCCGCTCCCCGGTATGTTGGACTGAGGTGGGAGAGACAGCTGCCTTGGGGCCCGATATAGTCCGTGAGACCACGGACAAGATACAGGTGATCAGGCAGCGTCTATTGACAGCTCAGAGCCGCCAGAGGAGCTATGCGGATAGGAGGCGGCGGCCCTTGGCATTTGAGGTGGGGGACCATGTGTTCCTCAAGGTGTCTCCCAGACGGGGCTTGAGGAGATTTGGACGTGGTGGGAAGCTGTCGCCACGATTTATTGGCCCCTTTGAGATTCTGGGGAGAGTGGGTGAGGTAGCTTATAAGCTAGCCTTACCACCACAGCTATCTGGGGTTCACGACGTTTTTCATGTATCGATGCTGAGGAAGTACCATCCCGACCCCTCACATGTACTTGATTGGGTAGATCTTCAGCTAGAGGGGGACGCTTCCTATGACCAGAGACCCGTAGAGATATTGGACTCGAGGGACCAGGTTTTGCGAGGCAGAACCATCCCTTTGGTCAAGGTTCGTTGGAACCATCATGGGGTCGAGGAGGCTACTTGGGAGCGTGAGGCCGAGGTCCGTGCTAGATACCCCGAGTTATTTGATCAGTGATGTATTTTCTTTTGTCTTAGTTATTTTAAATTTCGGGACGAAATTTCTGTAAGGAGGGAAGGATGTAACAACCTGGAAAATTTTTTTTTTTATAAATTAAATTTTCAAGTTGTTATTATTAATTTTATTAATATTATTATTATTATTATTATTAGTATTATTATGATGGATGCATGTATGTATGTATATATATATATATACATATAATTTAAATTTAAATTGTGTGTGTATATGTGTACAAAGTGAGTATATTAATATGTGAATATGTATGTATATGTGCATATATATATATATCAGGTTGTGTGGTGTGAGTGTGTGTACCCGGTTGTGTGTGTGTGTAGGTTTGAGTGTGATACACTCAAACAAGGCATGGGAGGCATGGTGTGTGTAAGAGAGTGGTTGGAGGAGTGTGAGTGTAGTCTGTATGTATATGAGTGTGTGGTGGGAGTTGAGAGAGACAAACTGGTCGTGGGATTTTAGAGAGAGAGAGAGAGAGAAGTGTAGAGAGAGAAAGTGAAAGGAAAGAGAGAGAGTGAGGTGTGTGCTCTGGTTTTTGAAAGAGAAGCAGAAAGAAGGAAGCTAAGGAGGCCAAAGGGGAGAACAGAGGCAAAGCAAGAGGAGAGGAGCACCATCACAGGGTTGGAAACCCATAACCGTGAGCTTTCTCTCTCTAGAAAATCTCTAAATTTTCCAACTTGTTTTGTAACATTTTGCTTAGATTTAATTGTTAGAACTTATAGAGCATAAAATGTGGAGAATTTAGGGACAAGAATCAACCAAAATGGTTGAGAAATGAGGGAGAAAAATGGATGTGCAGGTCACGGCCATGGGGGGGAAATCTGATTTTTCATTGTGATTAAGAGCTTCAAAATGGTGTTAAAGGGTTCCAAAAATGTTTTAAAATGGTTTGGGATTGAAAGGGGCATCAAAAACACCAAGAAAATCAAGTTTGAAAACTTGATTTTCCTGAAATTCCGGCGACGTCGCCGGAGAAGATGACCGGAGGTCGCCGGAACCCTACCGGAAAAGCGGGGGGGGAGATGGGCACTGTACGGGTCGGGTCGGGTCGGGTCGGTTCGGGTCGGGTCGGGTCGGGCTTGGGGCTGACCCGCCCCTGCCACGTGTCGCCCACTGGTTTTAAATTAAAAACCAATTGGGGCGTTTGGTTACAGAGGCAAGAAATTAAAAACTTTTAAATTTAAAATAGGAACAGGGATATCCTATCCCTGTTCTGGATAAGCCCTGTTTGGTTAACCTAATTTAGAATAACAAATTAAACTAGTTTTAATTTGGACCTTTTTGAGATTTGAACCTTTAAGAATTTGAACCTTTTGAATTTGAACCTTGACCTGAACTTTCAGAAATTACGAATTGACCCCCCAACTATTAGAAATCACACTTTGACCCACCTGATTAAAATATTAATAAAATATTAATTAAATTAATTAATTAATTATTTAATTTAATTAATTTAATTAATTAAATATTCAAATAAATTCCGGAGTCCAAATGGGACAAGTCATTAGTGTATTTTGACTATCTCGGCCATTCTGAGACCAATGGTGAGGTCCGTTTTACGAGACGGGGTCCCGAAAAATAAAAGACACGTAGCAACGTGTAAAATTACCAAAATACCCCTGAATTGAAATACAATCAAATGAATTCCGAATTAGGTAAACAAATAGTGGAATTTTATTATCTCGAACATTCCGGACTCAACCGTGGAGTCCGATTTGTGAAAAGAGATCACGAAATGTAAGGACCCGTGTAAAGTGCAAAATGACTGTTTTGCCCTTTTTGACCCAGATGCCCAAATTGAATTCTACGAAAGCCTAAACTTATTTTCTTCAACGTCCCGGATTCAACAGTAGAGTTTAATTTAGCAAAGTAGAAGCTTATAAGATAAAGACGTAAAATTTGATGAATAGCATAATTCAAGTGACGATTAAACTGAGTTTCATGTTATGAATTTTAGGGACACGGAAAGGCAAAGAGAAGGTGACCTGACCTTCAGTGTTCTTACGGTGGTTTCACTTGACTACGAGTATACCTTTCTGGTTTGAGATCGATTACCAGGTACGATATATTGTGCTAAGTAAGAAATAGAATTGAGATTAGGAATGCTTGCTTTGCTGTGTAAATTGTTCACATGTTTGCCCGAGTGTTCACATGTTTACGTGCTATGTGCTATCTTGTTTAGTTGAATGATGATTATGAGTATATCGCATGTATTAACGTGGTGTGTGAATTATCTGCTTGAAGAACTGTCGATGTTATGAATTGTACACTTGAAAGCATATTTTATGTATGACTGAAATGTATCATTGGGATTGCATTATGACATGATGAGATTAGTGCATATTGGCATGGTGTGATTCCTTGGGCATGGCGTGGGTAAGCACTTGGTGCTTTGCATTATGAGGGTGCAGATCCTGTGGTGAAAAACCCAAAATCGGCCATTAGGTACTTGCGAGCCTGACGGATTCCGGACCGTGAAGCGAGACATAAGTGGCGGTACTCATGCCAGCGGAGAATGACCGTATCATGAGACATGGGTGGCATAGAGTTGCATGGGTGTGTCATGCATATTGCTCATATACTGTATACTGTCTATATACTGTCATCATGATATAGAATGCCATAGTAGAAATAACTGTACACTCGCACATGCCACGACCTTAGTTTTGTTTCTTGCATTAGCATTATATTGTACCAGCACTGTTGAGCTGACCCCTTTAGTGGGGCAACATTTCAGATGATGTTCCAGCTGTACGGGATATAGAGACGGTCTGATTGAGGGTTATATTGGGCCCGATGGGCGCTTTTGATATTTTGTAAGGGCATAAGCCCGAGACTGTATTTCATTTTGAATATTGTGAACCAACGGACCAGACTTCATGTATGTATTAGAACAGTGTGCGGAATGTATGAGAATGTCATTGTTATCTTTCATTTCATTATTATTTTATTTCTTTTTGTCTCGTTACTCACGCCTCGGGTTCGCTGGAATTTGGGGCGTGACAAATCCGGCACTAATAATATATCAGGATCATGCTACCTCCACGAAGAGTATAATGTGGAACATAATTGTTCTTAGGAAATCTGACGTAACGATAGTTATCCAAACTACGGTTACTAGACTACTTCGAATAAAATGTCTGGCCCTCACGGCCCTAAGTACAAGTGTACAAAAAGAATCCATGCACAAGTGTACAATCATGATCGAGATATAAATAGAAATCAATAATGCTTCCACATGATAGGGAAATATCAATGTGGCTCAATAAACACTGGTATGTATGGAATACAATAAGTGATATAGAAAAAACTGTTGACATGGCTTGGAATGTAACATAAACAGAGATCAGAGATTACTTACCTCTTTCTGTATCTGTCTAGAAGGTCAAAACCGCCTTCTTCTTGTCTTTCGGTATTCCTATGATTCAGGAAACTCAATCTCAATCTATAGTTATATAAACTATGCTATTCATCAAATTTTATGCCTCTTTACTATTTGTACTTCTTTTACTTGAATAAACTCTACTATTGAATCCGGAATCTCGAACAAAGTCGGTTTAGGCTTTCGCGTAATTCAATTTGGACTTCTATACTAAAAAGGGCAAAACAGTCATTTTACACTTTTACGAATTTTTATTTCTTGGAACTTCTTTTCACAAATCGGACTCCACGGTTGAGTCCAGAATGCTCTAAATAATAAAAATCCACTATTCAATTAATTTATTCGAAGTCCGTTGGACTACTTTTCGACTTAAGGGCGTTTTGGTAATTTTTCCCTCTTCTAATTAATTAAATTAATATTTAATTAATTTATTCTTCGAGTTAATTCATAATTAACTAAAATTTCTGGGCATAATCCAAATTTCACAAAGTTCTATTCATTACTATAATTTTTCTAATTCCTGTACGTGTACGTTTCCATTGTTTTTCCATTATAAGCCAATCATTGAATAGCTTCTCCTTTTCAACCAACACCTCCCGAACTCAAATCTAAAATTTTACCCATACAATAATAGTGTCGGGTAGCTATCTAAATGGGTGAGTTGGGTCAGACTCAACCCGGTTTGGCCTGAATAAAAATACAAAACTCAACTGCTAAATTGTGTTTGGATTATTTTTCTGGATTCCCATTTGATCGAAAACAGTTTCTATATTTAATGAAATCCCACAATCAATTTAATTATTCATGTTTCTAAAAATACAAGACTAAAGTTTAGTATTTTACCCTGTTGCTTAGGGTTTCTTCAATCCAAATTCATCCGGTTTGCCGCGCTACCGCCGCAACTCATCTTGCAACAACAACAGTTCCTGTTGTTACTGCACTTCCAAATTTTACAAGGTTTGCTCCAATTTTCCTCCCACATCTCCACCTACCACAACCTCCTAATGTTACCGCAGCTACTGTTCCTTCACGGCAACTCAATCTCTCTCTCGGTCAGCCGCTACACAACACACCGGATAGCCCCCACACAGTGCAGCACCACGCACCGCTACTGCTGCTTTGCCGCAACAGCGGCTGCTACTCCTCCGGTTTCTCTACTCCATTTATTTCTTTCTAATTCATCTCTTATCCCCATAGTATTTCATATACATATATATATATATAATATCTCTTGCCCTGTTGCTCCAAAACTCCCCCAGATCTGCTGCGGCTGTGCCGCAACAGCAGTTGCTGTTACGGCCATTTCTCTGAACCACCACCACACCGTCCTTCGCCATTTCTGCTGTAGCACTTTCACACACATACATATATTAAATCTCACGGCACCACTACACCTGAACCGCCACAAACGCACCACACACAGCGCTGCTGCTGCTCCATTTCCCTCTCTCGGCTGCTCTCCCTTTTTCCTTGTTCCAATGCCACAACAAACATACATATATAAATTTATATAAAATCTCCTTGTTGCACCCTTTCAATCTTTCCCTTTCTTTTTCAATCTATATCAGAAACCAAATCAGTCCTCCAACTTTTCTTTTGCTTTAATGCCATAAACAAACACACACATATATGAATATATATACACGACCCTGTACTGCGCCTATTGCACCGTCATCTCCTTCCCCCTTTTTCTCTTCTGTTACACGCTTCCTAGACTGAGCCTCACACCTACATATGTAACATATATCTTTCTCCTTTTGTACGTTACACCGTCTCAAACAAACACATATATGAATATATATATACACGACCCTGTACTGTGCCTATCACACTGTCTCTTTTCTCAGTTGCCACGAACTGCACTGCCCTTCTGCTTTCTCCAATTTCTCTTTCGGCTGGCCACCTTTCCAGCCTCTTTAATTGACCACTACCAACCACATATATATATATATATATATATTATATCTTTTCCTCACTTGCTCTATTGTTGCTCCACCGCCACAAAGCACACAATATTATATATGAGACACGCATATTCAATAACACATACTAGCACCTTATTATATTGACTTTTCATTTCTTTATTATTTTTTTTTCTTTTGTTTTCTTATCCTGATTCACTTCTCACACATACATAAATATATATACTTGCTTTATTTTCTTTCCTTTGATTTTCTTTTCTATTATTTATTTATTTATTTATTTTTTTGCTTATATATATAATAAAAATCCCCATTTTTATTATATATATACATATATAATATATCCATTATACTACTACATATACTTATAATATATATACATATATAACCATATGTATATACTTGTACATATATTTTTATAATTATCTTTGTGTACATATATATATATATGCATATATCATCTCATATATATATATATATATATATTCTCGCATTTATTTAAAATGCATTGTACACGTATATCGAGACATATACTGGCCTACGTACATGATTTTCTGTACCATTCGAATTTTACTATACGGTACTACTTGATATTTGAGATTATTTAAAATTCTCTTCTCGTATTTTTTTAATTATCGTAACCGCTTTATCGGTGACTCTCGTTGTTCGTCTCGAACTACGTGCCAATTACTGTATAATATTTATTGCGATGCTTCGTATATATATCGGGTATTATTTTCATTGGCTCTGTGTATTTGTACTTGGCTTTTCTTAATCTCATAATTTTTTGAGATTATAATTTCTGCTGATTACCTCGGTAATCGTACTCGCCACGGTAGATTACTTATTAAAATAATTTGATATATCTTGGGGTCTACTATTCTCGGTCTGAATCGGTCTCGGTTTGTCTCTGATAGTATGTTCATTGCTTGATTAAAGCTCGGTATAATTATTTGACCTTCTTGGATAAAATGAAATTATATAAATTTATTCGAAACTTACGTTCGGGTATTACGCTACTTGGCTCGACCTATCTCAATTTACGTGTACTCAACCGGGTCTATCTCAATTTAAGTGCCATATCCCGGGCCTACCTCGATTTACATGTCAGGATCTGGGTCGGGGTATTACAATTCTTCTTTGACTTAAATGACCTATTTGCATTGTCACTTGGATAAAACATTAGTCCATTAGGATAATGTTTTTTTATCATCAAAATTACTAAGATGTTCTTGGTTGAAAAGCTTTAGACATAACATGACTTAAGCTTCCTATATATATACAAATGTGCGAATTTAACATAAGAGAGATAATACACATGAGAGAGATATTATACAAGAGAAGAGAGAGTTAGGTTTTCAAACCTTGTGCCTTTTTTTATTGAGTAGTTAGTTGCTATTCATGAATCCTCGAGTCTAATTATATATTTAGATTTTGATTTCATATAGTTCCTCTTCACAAAGGAGATTGTGAGTCTTTTGCATTTAAGAAAGGAGTTTTAGGTTCACTTTTTATCACAACACATGGAGTGTTAATCTATGGAGATTAGATTAGTGGTAGAAGTGATGCTGTAAAAAAGATCATTGGTGAAGGCGCAATTGATTGTACGAGAGAACACAACGGAAAGACTATGGACATTCGCTAGCATAAACACTACAAAGGGAAAGGGCAATAGTAATGTTAGTTGGATCGAGGTATAGTGTATATTTGTATTAGGATTGGATTTATAATGGGATTTCTTATAGGTGAAGTTTTTCTTCCCCTTAAGGGTTTCCCATTCTGTGCTTGGTATTATTATTGATTAATATCTGTTGGTAAGCACTTGGACTTATATTGTTTGAATCTAGTAATAAAAGTTTATATCACATTAAGGATAATCGATTTACCACATTTAGTTCAACGATTCTTGCCTAATTAGTTAGGTTAATTTAAAAAAATTAAATTTGAGGCTATTTGTGCAACTCTATGGGACAATTAATTAATTTAGTTAATTAGTTGCAACCCAGAACCTCCTCAATTGGTATCAGAGCAGAGTTTAACTAGATATTTAAACTTCATGTCTTAGATTATGGCCTTGAAAAAATTGATAAATTCAGCACCAATTTTTAATGGCTCTAACTATGGCTATTGGAAAACTAGAATGCAAATTTTCTTACAATCTCTAGATGAGAAAGTCCAGGGTGTAATAAAGAATGGTTGGCTACATCCTTCTACTGATTGAAGGTGGTAGGACTCTCACACCTAGGGCTAGTTGGTCTAGTGCGGAAACAATAACCACTAATTATAACTCTATAGTTTTAAATACTTTATTTTCAGGAGTTACCCCAAGTAAGTTTCAAAGGATTTCAACTTGTACCATAGCCAAAGAGGCTTGGGATGTGTTTTAAAGTGACCTATGAAGGGACATCAATGGTCGAAAGTACTAAGCTTTAGTTTCTCATGATGCAATTCGAAACTAGTAGGATGGAGGAACATGAAACTTTTGTAGAATTTTATACTAGGTTAAATGAGATAGTGACTCAATGCCACAACCTAGATAAGGTATTGAGAGAATACAAGGTCCCAAATAGAATCTTTAAATCTTTACCTGATATTTTTCAACCTAAGATTACCGCTATGAAGGAAAGTAAAGACCTAAAAACTTTAAGAGTGGATGAATTAGTAGGTGCTCTACAAACCGAATTGACTCTAAAACCCCAAAGTAGTCAAAATGGTTAGCGTTAAGAGTTCTTGATAATGAAAGTTATTTAGGAGAAGATAAGATAACTTATATAACTAAACAATTCAAAGAGTTTCTTAAGGAATAGAATAAGAGAGCCACTCATAATGACAGTAAGAAGAAATATAACTCAGACAACCCTAATAAGGAAGAGTCTAGGAAAAATAAAACAACCAATGATAAAGATAAGAACTTTGGTAGATGTTTCAGTTGTAATAAATTTGGTCACAAAAGGTTAATTGTCCTTTAGAGAAACAAAAGATGAAAGAAATGGATAAAAATGTGACCTTGTCACACAATTCTCAAAGTGATCAGTCTGATTGTGAGTCTAACAATGACTCTAAATCAAAGGAGGTTACAAATTTTATGCCCTTTACATCCTCTTTGGTTGAAGAATCTTTATCTAATTCAAACTTTATTAAAGAGGGAATTTTATGTCTTGGATGATAAAGCACTTCATGCTATGTCGGAGAAACTTTTACATAAGTGACTGGTTACCTAGCCTTTAAACAGGAAATTAAAACAAAAAGGACAATTTTTTTTTCTTATAGAAATAAAAAGTTTGAACCTTAAATTACAATATAGTAATTCTAAGTTAAAGACTCTTAGTTCTAAAATTTATCTTTCACAAATAAAGTTAAATTTGTTGAAGTTGAACATTACAATGTTCTAGAAAAAAATAAGTCTTTGAAATTAAATATCTCAAACCTAGAGAAAGAACTTTCATCTACAAGTGTAGCTCTCTACAGAGAAATAAAATTGAAAGAGAGCTCAATGCACCTAAAGAACAATTTTTAAATAAGGAAACTTGTAGAAGATATTGGTTTTGGCTATAATGAGAAACAACATGATGAAATCAACAACCCAAAATCTAATGGTAGGCCTAAGACAAAGGCAATTCCAAAAGAGAACATAGGACAACCTAAGATAGCTCTTCAAAGGTCTCACTTTTAGAGAAAACTGTTTTTTCCTACCAATTTTAGGAGTGGTAAAATAGGGCGTGTTGTGCAAAAGTGTTTAAAACCTAGAAAAACAAAACACTCTAAATATGTTACTAACGAATCCTGTGAAGAATTTAATGTGCCTTCGTAGTTGCAAAACCTAGTGAAGTTACTTGGTGAGGATTCCTCATCTTCTAGTGTTACGAAAGTAAGCTCTCCTAAGAAGAAGAAACACACTCGTAGGACCTCATATGTTACATCAAAGGCACATGATCTAAATGATTTAATACAAATTAGGAAAACCTAGGTTAGGATATATATTCTTGATAACATCACTTCATATGTTTTTCTAGGGGTGTCAATTTTTAACACGACTCGAATACGACACGAAGTTAACGAGTTTGGGTTTAGCATAAATGGGTTTGGGTCATAAACAGGTTGACACGTATAACACGATTAATAAACAGGTCATGTTTGGGTTTTACTAGTGTCAACCCGTTTAATACTACTTAACACGTTTAATTATAAAATATATTATGAGTTAAGGTAATTCGTCTCACATCAAATATTTATCAATGTTTTGAGATTTTTTATTTATAAAAGAGGTTTCTACTTTGATTTGGCCCATATCTAAAGTTACTAAACTTGAAAATTATCTATACATATTAAAAGATAGGTGAATTTTTTTATTTAAAAAATAAAAAAATTAAAATAAACGGGTTAAGTGTGTCAACACGTGTAACCTGTTTAATAAATGAGTTGGGTTTGGGTTTTGAAACTTGACATGATTAGTTAATAGTGTCGGGTTAGGGTTCACACATATTTTCGAATATGTATACCTTGACACGACCCGAACACGATACGATAACACGAATTGACACCCCTGTGTTTTTCTCTTTGGAAAAGTATATTAATTTCATACTTAATAGGATTAGAAAACTTATAGTTTATGATCTAGTAATTCTAGAGTTCTTAAGTTCTTCAAACCCTATGAATTACTTTTAAAATCTTTTGAAAGTTTTTTTAAACTTGTGAAAAAATACACACTAAAATGAGTTAGTTTTGACTATGGGCTAATTCACTTTTGGTAAAAATATTTTTTTTAAAAAAATTTCTAAACTTATTTTATTACTTAAAAAGAATTTTACTTGGAAATCATACAATATACTTATAAAAAATGGAATACGATTTTTAGTAACTTTCCTATCCGAACGAGGAATCAGCTTCCATCCAAACGCGTGAAGAATTTCAACGACTTTTGATTGGCTATTCTTTATTCCGAATTCTATAAGGATTTAGTTGCGTATAACTACTTATGTGCAAATTTAGAAAAATGCACAATGGAGAAGAAGAGAAAGAGAATTAGATTTTCACACCTTGTGTCTTTTTGGTGAGTACTTAGTTGCTATTCATGAATCTTTATGTCTAATTATCTATTCAGATTAAGATTTGATACAGTCTCCTTTTCACAGAGGTTACTGTGAATCTTTTCCATCTAAGAATCGATTCTTAAGTTCACTTTTATCATGACACATGGAGTGTTAATTTGTAAAATTTATATTGGTGGTAGAAGTGGTGTTATAGAGAAGATCACTAGTGAAGGCATAATTGGCTGTATGTAAGATCACAATGGAAGGATTATGGACATCGACTAATAAGGAGACTACAATGGGCAGTATTGAGGTTAGTTGAATTGAGGTCTGGTGTATCTTTATACTAGGTTGTATTCATAGTAGATTTTCTTGTAATGTGGGTTTTCTTTCCCACAAGGGTTTCCCACGTATGACTCCATGTTATGGCTCTCTTTCTCTTTCTATCTCTCTCTTTACTATACTTGGTATTATTATTGATTAATATTTGTTGTTAAACACTTGGCCATATATAGCTTGGAATTTGGTATTAAGGTTTATATCGAATAGAACAATCAACTTACCGTTTAATTCAATGATTTCTACCTAATTAATTAGGTTGACTAGAAAATTAAATTTGGGGCTATTTGTGTAACTTGATGGGACAATTAATTAATAACATAATTAATTAGTTAATTAGTTGTGACCTAGAACTACACCAAAAGCAAATGGAGAAGAGGCAGGTTAAAATAGTACAAAGAAATGAAGAAAATAATAAGAGAAAAAAGGGAAGCAGAGGATAGAGAAAATAAAGAGTGACCTTCGAACTGTGGGCAAATCAGGTATGAAACTCAAATCTTTGCATTTAAAACTTTATTTCAAGTAATGTTATGCCTTTTTAACATAGAAAATGGGAGAAACAAAGAAGAAAACCCAAAGAACCATGAAATCCTCCATTAAAGGACCTTGGTCAAACTAGGTCTAAATCAACTTAAACCAAACCTTGTTCTGTGAATAAGGATCAAACGAGTAAAGGAAAAGATGACCAATGCAACAAGAATTAGGAAGAGTGGCTCAAAATGAGCATATATGACCTGGTTACAAGTGTGGATCAAGAAATCAAACTCACTAAAGCGAACACCAAATTAGATTTAATGAACCAGATAAAAAAAAGGATGAAAATAAATAATAAGAGAACAAAAATGAGGAGTTTTGGTTAAGAAATGAGAGTTTACGAAGGAGTTGCAGTTCTGGCACTATTTTCAATTTCTAAGAGAATAGAATAATTTCAATGCAATTTGGTAGCTTGAATGAAGTTTAAACATCAAAGTCATGAGTTTAGAATAGATCTTGTTAAAAAAATAGATGGAAAATAACTAAGAAAATCAAGTTTTGAAACTTGGGGTTCAGACGTGAACAATGGCTATCGAATTGAAGAAGACAACGAGTCAGACTAGGTCGACTCGCCCAACACACTAATTAAAACTGAGTCAACTTGATGGTTCATCAAGTTGAACCATAAGTTAGATGACACCTTTTAGAAATAAATAAACATATCCAGTACTACGTCATTTTGGACTTAAGATTAAATTATATATGATAGGCCCTATATATATCTTAATAGGGGAACCTTGACCTAGGGGGGTGAATAAGTCAATTTACAAGTTAAAATTTTCTTATTGAAATATCAATTACTCAACAATGATTAAGATTCTCTCTTTAATTAAGTGAAGCTTATGCTCTAGTGCGTGCAACCAAAAACAGTGAGAATGATCAATTAAAGCAATAATAATAAAAATAAGAACGAACACATCGATTTTTGTTGACGAGAAAACTGCCACAGATCAACTGTATCTACTTTGAAAAACCACGGGACACTAACCCAATTGTTGAATCCACTAGAAAATCTTTAATAATTACAGACGTGACAGACACAACGACTTAGTTCCTTAAGCCTTTTTCTTGTACTGAATCTCCTCCAAATCAAATCCACAAGTGCTCTTTAAGTAGATCTCCACTTTGAATCCAAGAATGGAACATTTCAACCATAGTTACGAATCTCCATGCAACCTCAAACTTTAACGATTGCACACAGCTTGAACTCCATAAGCTTGTACTTCAATAGTGAAGAAGAAGATATGCTCGGGTTCTTAAATCAATAGGCCATGGATGTGAATGAACATGAATATGCCCTCAAAGACTTTTGGAATAAAAGTAAAATATAGCTGCCGTCAAAATTTCTTTAATTTTCGTGCAAAAGACTTCAAATAGTCTTAGGGTAAAACAGTAGGAATCCTTTAAAAATCTAAAAAATTGTTCACAATTTTTTGATGGTTGTTCGAACAAGAATTTTCTAAATAACCTCGTATAAACCTACTGTTGTGGTCGTTCGAACGAGGTAGCGAATGAAGACATTAGCCAACAAGATCACATGACCTTTCTCATTAGCCCTCACTATCTTAATCGTTCGAATGAATGGGACAGTAACCTCATTCGTATGACAATCACACATGCAAAAAGGTTCTAAAAGATAGACTTTTCTGTAAAGTCAATATCAACCTTTAAACATATTTGAAACACACTTAATGATTTGAAAACATTATTTAAAAAAAGTGAATGAAGTGTGTGTGTGAATCTATGATATATTAAATTAAAGAAATGATACCTTGTCTACCATTTTTGCAACTAGGTAAAGAATCTTCATGTCCCTTAAATTGTAGTGATGATCACAAGGCTTAAGGACTATGACTTGAATTAAATACAACTCAATAGTTTTGTTAAACACGGATTAGCCAATACTAAACTAAGATGAAAGCCCTAACAAACTCCCCCTTTGGCAATCCGTGACAAAACTCAACCCTATATATAAATAGATCTAGAACAAAAATATGTAAACCCCTAAGAACCCTAAAGAAAAGATTTACATAACTTTTGACTATCTACTTATGAAAAATGCCGACAATTGCTCTTGTAATTCCAATGCATCAAACCTATGTTGACTGCAAAATCAACCACTAAACCATACCCGTGAAAAACATCGAATGATAATCATAGGAACCAAGTGCTATAAAACAAGATATGGAATAATAACATGTAAACGGGTAGTACACAAACAAGAAATGTAAACAGGCTGTACATAAAAAAGAAATAAGAACAGTCATCTCATGAAAAAAAATAGGATTTTTTAGGATAACTTGTAATCTGATCTTGATGTCCTTCTTTTAAGCACCACACGAGATCACAAAAATATAATAGGAGGAATCATTTTGTGGGACGTATGGAGTAGACTGAGTTGGTTAATTAATGCTTTTATCCATTGTTTGTATTGAGTTTCTTAAAGAATAAGATAATAGAACATCCCAGTCCAAAATTCTCCTTGATTACACTCGAAAGGAAATTGCAAAATAAATCAAACCCAAATGTAAAATTACCTATTCAGTATCGACATTTCAAGTTCACACAATATGTCCCTAATATGGCCAACTATTGCACAATTCATTATGATCCTTTGACCGTTATTTTACTTTATGACAATACTTTTTCTCATAATCCTAGTTCCAAAAAAGGAATCCAATTGAACTATCATTAGTGAAATTAACTTGATTCAAACAAATGTGGTATACAGTTTGATGCTGCACTTTCTGATCAGTGGAGGCTCGGGACTTCTTCGTTTGTTAAACACTCAAAGAAAAAGATCAGAGGGCCACCGAGTTGGCTCTGGCAGTAGCCACTCCGATGATAAAGTCAATAAACTGAATTGAAAGAGTGTAATTGAAAGTAATTGAGTGAGCATAAAATAAAAGACGTACCTTAGGGTTTAATTTATAGGCTACGGCTTCCTAAGTTGATTAGGATTTGGGGTCGTGAAAGTAGGGATTTGATCATCAGAGAATGGAAGTTTCCTTGTTGAATTCTGTTTCCTTATCCTTAGCTCGGTAGGGTGCTTAAGGGACAATGAGCTCGAAACCTTCGTATAGTGTCTTCCGAACTTTATGTAAATCTGAGGGTTGCATGGGCTTTCGACCAAGTAGCTCTGAAGGTCATACGTTTAAACCTGCTCTGGATGGATAAGCTTTGACTACCCTGTAGGTACACGTGTCATGTGGAGACTGGTCTGTCACTTTATGGCATATCAGCTACCCCCCCCCCCGAGCCTTAGTTTAGCAATACGCGTAACTAGGGTTGAGGGCTTCCGTAAAGTCATGCATCTTGTCTTTTCATTTCCCGAGATGACCGTTTGATGTGACATTCATTATGTAGGCCGTCGTTTGGGCTTTTGAGGCCACCATTGGCCTCAATTGTCACGATGGTTCGGCTTGTTGGGCCCCCACTTCTGCGAACCTATAAAAAGGGGGGAAGGGATACATGTACCCCCTTTCCTTCATCATTTTCTTCATTTCAAAAGTTTTTTTCTTGCCGTCAAGTCAGAGTGACTAGAAAGCTTGAAGAGATCAACGTCATTCGAAGCTTCCTCCTCTGGTTGCGCTTCAGGTTCAATTCATATCTTTCCCTCTCGTTTTCCTTTCTATTTACTTCCTGTTCTTCTTCCCTTTCTTTTCTGTTTCTTCTTCTTCTTGTTTGCAATGTCGGCCTTCACTCATTCTTTTGGTATTGGTGATGGCACAAGAAACTCCTCGGAGATGACTGTGCCATCCAAAGTTCATATTGCAGGTAGTAATTCTTCCGGTGGTACCAAAAATAAGTTAGTAGGGTCCCCCTCTAGCCCTGGAGTTAAGATTGTAGATGCATTTATCGAACCTAGGAACAGAGTAGGGGAGGCATCTGGCAGGCCTTTCCAAAGAGAGGAAGGACAGAGTGCCGTAACTCTAGCCATGTTAGATGGTCTAAGGGAGTCTTTCAATTTCCTAAAAAATGTCACATGTAGGGCCCTTAGTTCTATAAATTGCCCTTCGATGTCGATGCGAGTGAGATTTGTGTCTACCACGCATGGTTCGAAATGGGGCTGAGACTCCCCCTGCCTCCATTGGTAATTTAGTTTTTCAAATGGTTCAACATCAACCCTGCCGACCTCAACCTCAATAGTTGGAGGCACTTGTTAGGGTTTATAATGCTAGGCCATCAGAACGAGGTCAAGGTGACCCTTGACTTGATCCGTAGCAATATGGATTTGAAACACATGAGGTTAGAAGGCCTCTTTTACATGTCTTTTAACAAGGGGTTCAGACCCTTCTCCTCAGTACCAACTTCCAATAAAACTTAAAAGAAGTGGTACTTCTTCATAGGAGGAGGATGAGAGATGGAGGACTTCCAAGATCAGATTTTGACATTTCCTTGGAGTACCGGGTTTAAGGGTGAGACCCCCCTTTCTTTGTAACAATTCTACTTCTGTTCATACTTTTACCTCTGGCTTACTTATCTAACCCCTATGTTCATGTCCTCTGTGCAGACAAAAGTTCTTGGAAGAGGTCAATCTTCACGGTTGATCTTCAAGATAAGTATTGTCAGCTCCTCTAGACCAGAAATCGAGATTATAGAACCATCCTTACACCAGAAAATTTGATGGCTGCTGAACTGACCAACCCCCGAGCAGAAAACCTAAAGAAGTCCATGCTGGCCAAGTAGGCTCCAGGGAGGAAGAAGGTGGGGGAAACCTCTTCCTCTATTGATCCTCATCAGGTAAAGAGGAGGAGGCTTCACTCCAACTCCCTTGCCCAGGTTTCGACAAAAAAGGAGATTGTTATTGCCGAGCCTGGCCCCATTCCGCCCCTTGAAGTCTGGAAGAAGGGGAAGGAGAGGGTAGCTGTTGATCTTGACCAGATGCCCGATGGGTGCTTGGCCGCAAAGTAGGCCTTTGATGGATTCTGGGCTGTCAGCCCCCAGAGGTACAAGGAGATGAAGGCGGATCAAACCATTACCGAGCTGATGTCTCTCCAACTGAAGGTACTCTCGTACTCTCTTCTCTTCTTTTTGCGTTTTATTACCTTATCTGTTTTGACTTGCTTGTTTCATGTTTTGCAGCCAATGCATGGCCTTGCTGCCCTCATGGGTCATGCAGTGGATTCAGAGGTGATCGAAAACCTTCAGGATGAGTTGGATGAGGTCAGACTTCGGTTGGGGACGGTCGAGTCTAACGTTACTACTGCTAAGGAGAGGCTAAAGAAGGCAACGAACTCCCTTTCTATCATGGTGTCTGAGAGGGATTCCCTCACTCGAAAGTTGGAGGAGCTTTAGAAGAGGTTTGATGACTTCCAAGCAAGCTTAATTCAGAAGACCAAGGACACCGATGAATCTGCTAAGGCCAAAACTGAAGCAGAGATGAAGGCTGAGGTTGAAGAGATGGGCATAGAGCTTATAGATCACAGCCATAAGACCTTCAAAGCCAAGCTTCTCATGAAGTATCCTGACCTTGATCTGACCGGGGTCGATGATGTTGAGGTCCCTCGAGCTCAGGATGTGGATAATGAAGGAGCCCCTTCAGAGCTTCTCCTTGTAGAAGCGCCTGCCCCAGCTAATCCTGAAGCAGTAGCTTAGGATATATATATATATATATATTCTTTTTTTTGAACCGATGTACTCTTCTGTTATACATATCAATGAAAGTCACTTTTTCTGAATTTGTGCATCTTCTGTCTCTTCAGAGTAGCTAGACTTGTAGGTTTTTGAAAAACTGTTGTGGATGTTACTGACATACCAAGTAAACTTCAGCACTGTTCCAACCCATCTCTATTTTGTAGCATAAGTTTGGGCTTCATCCCTTCAAGCTTTAATTTCATTCAGCAAGAACGTTCAGGAATTGAATATACTTCAGATTTCCCCTTCAATTTTTCAAATGAGAATGAGCCAAATGATATCTTCCGAGCAGAGAAACTCGTAATAATAATTGAACAAATCTCTCACAATCAGAACTTGTCACCAGGACTGGTAGTAACTGAATAGGAAGACTTGCAATGATAATTAAACTAGAACTGGTAATAACTGTTTGGTAGAGTAATTGCACAAGTCTTCTATCTTCAGCACTGGAAATAACCGAGCAGGTTTGAGAGTTGTAGACATTCGTGCATGGAGATGGACCAGACCTATAACTCTTGCACATGCTGCAAAGTTTTTAGGGGTCTGTACATTAAGATGGGTTAGACCTATAACTCTTGCACAGGCTGTAAGGTTTTTAAGGGTCTGGACGTTGAGATGGACCAGACCTATAACTCTTGCACAGGCTGCAAGGTTTTTAGGGGTCTGCACATTTAGGTGGGTCAGACCTATAACTCTTACACAGGCTGCAAGGTTTTTAGGGGTCTGTACATTTAGGTGGGTCAGACCTATAACTCTTGCATAGGCTGCAAGGTTTTTAGGGGTCTGAACGTTGAGATGGACCAGACCTATAATTCTTGCATAGGCTGCAAGGTTTTTAGGGGTCTGTACATTTAGGTGGGTCAGACCTATAACTCTTGCACAAGCTGCAAGGTTTTTAGGGGTCTGAATGTTAAGATGGATTAGACCTATAACTCTTGCACAAGCTGCAAGGTTTTTAGGGGTTTGTACATTGAGACGAGAACACTTGGTGGAGATGAAGAAAGAAAATCTTTATTGATAATATTTTCGCAAGTGTTCTACATTCCATGGCCTGGGTATAGGTTTCCCACTTATGTCCTCTAACCAATATGTGGTTGGTCTGACAATTTTTGTTACTCTATATGGCCCTTCCCAATTGGGCGACAGCTTCCCCATGGTAGGATCTTTAGTGTTTAGGAACACTCTTCTTAGGACAAGATCTCCGACCTGGAGATTGAGGGGCTTTATCCCTTGTTTGGAGATATTAGCCATCCTATGTTGGTATGCCTCCATCTTGATTCTGGCTTGATCACGTTTTGCTTCTCGTAGATCCAAGTTCTCTGCGAGCTGCTGATCATTGGCCCCCTGGTCGAAAGCTTCCGTCCTCAAGGTAGGCATACCGATTTCAACAGGAATTACTATTTCCGAGCTATAAGCAAGTGAGAATGGAGTCTCAAAGGTTGGTATTTTTCTAGTGGTTCTGTAAGCCCAGAGCACGCCAAGGAGTTCTTCAACCCATCTCCCCTTGGCATCTTCCAACCTCTTCTTAAGAGCATCAATGATTGTTCGGTTGGTAACCTCAGCTTACCCATTAACTTGGGGATGCCCTGGTAAAGCGAAGTGATGACTTATGTGGAGGTCTTGGCCGAATTTTTTAAAAACTTTGTCGGCAAACTGCGTGCCATTGTTTGAAATGATGACGCGTGGTATGCCGAACTTGCAGACTATATTCCTCTAGGTGAAGTTCTTGACTTTTGCCTCTGTGATGTGTGTTAGGGGCTCGGCCTCTGCCCACTTGGAGAAATAATCAATGGCAACCAAGAGGTATTTTCTGTTCGGAGTGGCCTTCGACAGTGGCCTTATAATGTCCATCCCCCACTGAGCGAAAGGCCATGGGTTGGCGACAGGAATGAGCTCATGGTGAGGCTGGTGCTGGTATAGAGCAAATCATTGGCATTTGTTGCATTTCTGGACATACTCCTTGGCCTGCTTCAACATGCTGGGCTAATAGTAACCCTGTGATAGAGTTCGGTGGGCTATGGTTCTGCTCCCATTATGGTTGTCGTAGATTCCCTTGTGTCTTTCAGCTAGAACATACTGAGATTCTTTTGGGGTCAGGCACTGCAACAAGGGTTGGGAGTAGGATCTGCGATAAAGCTTTCTATTCAAGACCAATTACCGAGCTGCCCTGATTCGAATTCTTCTGGCCATGTTTTTATCTTCTGGGAGCAGTCTTCTTTTTAGATATTAGAGGATGGGAGTCATCTAATTTTGGGTCTGTTCGAAAACTTGGTAGGTCTGAACCTCTTCTATGCTTGGCCTGGACTGGTGAGAGATCTTCAGAGTGGAATCTCCTTCTGGCTTGAGATGAAAAGCCATGTTTGCCAAGGTGTCATCCCTGGAGTTCTGACCTCTTTCAATTTTTGGATAGTGAATTCACAGAAGGAGCGCTTTAACGAATCCACCAGCTTTGAATACAGGAGGATTCTGTCGTCTTTGATGAAAAATTCTCCCAAGACTTGGCTTACCACCAGTTGGGAGTCAGAGAAAACCTCAAGATGAGGGCTTCATACTCGGCTTCATTGTTGGAAGCTCTGAAGCCTAAGCTTACTACCTTTTCAGCTATAAGCCCCTCAGGGGATAGTAATACTAACCCGATGCTAGAACCTCGGTCTGCGGATGATCCATCAGTGTAGAACTGCCATGTAGCAGAACTCTTACTAAGCTGTGCCTTATCATGCAATGCTGGGGTGAACTCGGCAACAAATGGAGGTCCGTGGAACGTAGGATACATCAAATTCTCCTAATTCCACAGACCATTTAACCAATCACCTTGAGACTTCAGGCTTTCTTAGCACTGCCTTTAGTGGATAGGCGGTTGGGATCTCAATGGGATGCGCCTAGAAATAAGGTCGAAACTTCTGTGCAGAGACTATTAGAGTAAAAACCAGCTTCTCAATCTCGGGATATCTTTTCTCTGCGTCCAACAGTGCCTTGCTTACATAAAAGATGGGCTTTTGGACTCCCTTGTCCTGCCTGACCAGTACAGAACTGACGACGTTTTCAGAGACTGCAAGATAGATGAGCAGTTTCTCCTCTAAGACTGGCTTTGATAAGAGTTCAGGATAGGCCAGGTACTTCTTTAGCTCTTGAAAGGCCTTTTCACATTCTTTGGACCATTATAAGCTCTATTTCCCTTTAAAACTTTGAAGAATGGTAGGTAGCGGTCGGTAGATTTGGAGATGAATCGATTTAGAGAAGTAATTCTCCCATTCAGAGCCTGAATGTCTTTCTTAGTCTTCGGTGATCCTAGCTCAATCAAGGCTTTAATCTGAGTGGGGTCTGCTTCAATACCCTTATAGGAAACAAAGTAACCCAAGAACTTCCCCTTGGTTACGCCAAAGGTGCATTTTAAGGGATTCAGTTTCATTTTGTGTTGTTTCAGGATATCGAACATTTGGCTTAAGTGCTGGAGGTGTTTGTTTTTCCATAGGCTTTTAACCAGCATGTCATTTATGTAAAATTTCATCGTACTACTGATTAAAGGAATGAACATCTTATTAACCAGACGTTTATATGTTGCCCCTGCATTTTTTAAACTGAACGACATCACTCTGTAGCAATAGAGACCTCGTTCTGTTATAAAAATTATTTTTTCCTGGTCTAGAGGGTACATTTGGATCTGGTTGTATCCAGAGTAGGCGTCTATGAAACTCATAATTTCATGTCCTGCCGTTGCATCGACCAGTTGGTCAATCCTTAGGAGAGGAAAACTGTCTTTGGGGCAGGCTTTATTGAGGTTTGTGTAATCAACGCAGACTCTCCACTTGCTGTTCTTCTTCCTGACTAGAACAGTATTGGCAAGCCATTTTTGATAAAATACATCTCTTATCATTTTAGCATCCAATAACCTCTGCACTTCTTCATTAATAATCTGGTGACGCTCTGGGGCAAGGGCCCTCCTTTTCTGTCTTACTGGAGGGTGGTCAGGATCTATTATCAACTTATGGGTGATGAGGTTTGGATCTATTCCCTCAATATCTCTAGTTTCCCAGGCAAACACTAAGAGGTTGTTCTTTAGAAATTCTACCATCTCTTCTTGCTCTGATGGTGTTAGGTCTAGACCGATTTGCAAGTACCGCCCTTGATCTTCAGAACTAACTAGCACCTTGATAGGGTCCCCCACGGACTTAGCCCTACTGTCCCTTCCTCTAGGGCTCAAAGGCTCATCAATTCTAGATGGGCAGTCTTCTGTCTCATAATGGTGGGTAAGGTTTGGGCCGCTACCTTCATGAGAGTGTAGTAATTGCTATTTGGAGGCCCTCTCCTTGAACGCGAGGGAGTGACATTCTCGAGCGGTTGGCTGACACCCTCTGATAGAATGGACCGTATTATTATGCACATATTTCAAGCATTGGTGAAGGGTCGAAGTGACTGCACCCATTTGGTGGAGCCAAGGCCTTTCGATTATAACATTATAGGGGGACTTGGAATTTAGCACCATATACTCTGAGATTGTGGTCTTCTATCCATCTCCCTCTCTTGCTGTGGTGGGAAGGTCAATCCTTCCCAAAGGGGTACTGAGGTTCCTGTCGAATCCTGCCATTATTGCGGCTGTAGGCTTGACATCGTTGGAGTTGAGCTTCATTTGCTTGAGGGGCTCATAAAATAACACGTTGGCAGAGCTTCTTGTGTCCTCTAAGACTCTTCAGATCTCAAAATTATCAATTTTGAGAGAAATAACTAGGGCGTCACTATGTGGGCAGTGTACTCGTGTAAGATCTTGATCTATGAACAGGATTTCAAGTACTGGCTTCAGTCTTTTCTCGATAGTGAAGACTTAGAGGACGCTAGGAGTAGTTCTGGCCTCCCAAGCATATCGCTTTCTCACTCGGTTGGATGATCCTATGGCCGGGGTGTCTGCATGGAGGATGAAGATAACTTGATTGCTCTACTGTTGGGGCTCATTCCGTCCATCCGTCTGTTCTAGCCTCTACTCCTGCCTTCTCTACGACGGTCTGTCATTTCGGGGGTTCTGCCTCCTGTCTTGCTTGACGAACTCTCGCAGTCGTCTTCTTCTAATGAATTGCTCGATCTCCTATTTAAGGGCCTTGAATTCGTCAGTTGTATGCCCATGGTCCTTATGGAAATCGCAATACGTAATCTGGTTCCCGTTGTTGGGGTTGCCCTTTAGTGGCTGTCACGCCCCGAATTTCCCACGAACCCGGGGCGCGAGTAACGAGACAGAAAGTAAAATAAATAAAAGGGCAAAAGTAATTAAATTCAATAAACATGCGTCCATCATCATCCATACATAAAGTAACATCGAATACATTGTTCATCAGTCATTCGGGCTTAAGCCCTTACATAACAAAATACAAGTCTCATGGATCACAAATACATCACGTGCTTCGCCCTCTCAGGGCATCACTAAGTCTCATGTGGCTGGAGGATCCTCATCTGAAAATGTTGCCCACGAATGGGTCAGCACAACTGCTGGTATGATGAAATGCTAATGCCAGAAATAAAGCTAAGGCGTGGCATGTGCAAAGTGTACATTTATTTCTAAATGACATTCAAAACATCGCAGTAATATATATGAATGGTATGCGTGACACACCCATGCACAACTCTATGCCACAACCCATGTCTCGTTTACGGGTACTCTCCGATGGCACGAAGTACCAATGCAATGGCCGATTTTGGGTTTTTCACCACAGGATCTACACCCTCATAATGCAAAGCACCATGTGCTTACCCACGCTATGTTCTCAAGGAATTCATCATATGCCAATATGTCAATGCAATCTCAATGAACATGAATCTCAATAATATAACATGCTCGGACAATAAGAAATAAATCACTAGTCAGTTTCATATGCATGCATATCTCATATGTTCGTACATCATGATTCATGTTCTTCACTTTATCAACTTACAAATAACACATAACATGTGAACAACCAATTCCAAATAAACAGGTAAACACATTACAGATAAACACATACAGCATTCCAGTCATTCACAAATATTCCTAACTTAACTTCATTTCTAACACTAGCAAAACACCATACCTGATGGGTTGGTATCAACCCTAGAAGATCGAGCACTATAAGTAACTGAACCGACGGATGAAAATGTAGAAGATCAGATCGCCCTCTCCTGTCCTGTCAATGTCCCTAAAAGTAGAAATTACAATTCAGTCTATTGTTACTTGAATCTATGCTATTCCTCAAATTTTATGTCTTTAATTCATAAGTTTCTATTCTGTTAAATTAAACTCTACCATTGGTTTTAGAACGTTTAAGAAAATAAGTCTAGGTTCTCGTAGAACTCAATTCGGACACTAGGGTTGAAAAGGGCAAAACAGTCATTTTGCACTTTACACGTGTCCTTACATTTCGTGACCTCTTTTCACAATTCGGACTCCACGGTTGAGTCCGGAATGTTCGAGATAATAAAATTTCACTATTTGTTTACCTAATTCGGAGTTCGTCTGACAGTGTTTCGAGTTAGGGGCATTTTGGTAATTTTAAGGGTTACTACGGGTCTTTTATTTTTCGGGACTCCGTCTCGTAAAACGGACTTCATCATTGGTCTCAGAATGGTCGAGATAGTCAAAATACACCTATGACTTGTCCCATTTGGACTCCGGGATGTTTTTGAATATTTAATTAATTAAATTAATTAAATTAAATAATCAAATAATTAATTTAATTAATATTTTATTAATAATTTAATCAGGTGGGTCAAAGTGTAATTTCTAACAGTTGGGGGGGTCAATTCGTAATTTCTGAAAGTTCAGGTTAAGATCCAAATTCAAAAGGTTCAATTTCAAAAGGTTCAAATTCTAAAAGGTTCAAATTCCATTTAATTTAAAACAATGGGCTGACACGTGGCAGGGGCGACCCGTACCCGCCCGAACCGGACCCGGATCCGACCCGAGAACCGACCCGGTCACCCCACCTTCTTCCCCGATTTTCCGGTGAAGCAGCGGTAGGGTTCCGGCGCCTTCTCCGGCGCCGGCGACCGACCTCCGGCGAGTTTTCCCTATTTTTGAAATGCCATTCTCTAGGGTTTTTCGTGTAGGTTCCATATCCAACCTCCACTTCCCTTCAAACCGTCCCCATCTCCACGAAATAGAGCTCAAAGGCTCATGGCCGAATCTCCGGCCAACTGAAAAATTTCAATTTCTTGTATATTTTTCTATTGTTTTTCATTCTTTCTCTCTCCATTCTCTTTCTGCACTTCATAGGGTTATTTTAGGATCATTTAAAGGAAGCTTTACACATGAAATGATGAGGTTCAACCTCCATGGCCGAAACCTGCAACTAGGGTTTTCTCCCTAGTTTCTCAACCATTCATTCTCATTCTTCTTGCAAAATAATCCCTACATTATTCTCTCTAAGGTCCTATAATTTGAATCAATTAAAAATGCTTTAAAAAAATTGAAACAGAAGGAGATTCACTCACGGTTTTTCTGTTGCTTCTCTCTCTAGCCGTGTCCTCTCCCACCTTTCTTTTGGTCACTCCTCGAGCTTCTTCTCCTTCTTCACAGTCCAGAACTCTCTCTCACCCTTGCTCTCAGTTTCCCTTTCTTTTTTTTCTTTTTTTTTCTTTTCTTCCCACCCGAGACCTACCTTATACATCACAAACCTATCCTCACACGTTTCTCTCTCTCTATGACCTCTATCACCCTGTATCAGCCCCATTCCTTCCCCCAAAATGCAGCTTTGCATTTAATGCAAAGCTGCTCTACACTAGCCTATACATATATATATATATAGCTCACTTCTCTCACACACTAGACACACACCAAACACACACACTCAGCTGACCCTACACACCTCACACACTAGGTCTACTGCACTCACACACTGCCAAATGTATTCATATACATATACCTACCCATATACACTTTCAATATACATCCATCCATACACATACATATGTTGTATCCCACACACATATACACATGCTACACATATATACATAATTCATACATGTTACCCATATACATGTTACCCATGTACATGCACCCAAAAATTAAATAATGCATATATATATATATATATACATACCTATATTCATGCATGCATTATACACATCACATATATACATACATTCCACTTTAATAATAATAATAACAATAATAATAATAGGAACAAGGAATAAATAAATAAATAAATAAAAAAAATAATAAAAAAAAAAAAATTTCCATGTCATAACAGTGGCTCTGGCCACTTTAGGTTTTCATGTGCTTGGACCTGCTGAAGTATGTGAGCTAGAGAGGCGTTCAGAGGAGTGTAGGTGGCGAACCCCCCCGGTCCAGAATTGCTTGGAGTTCTGGGCACCGTTCTTTTGTCTGGGCTCTTGATCCTCTTCGTGGAGGCACTGGAGTCCTTTTTTTGATCATCCTTCTGGGCTTGTTCCTTAATTTTTTGGGAGGTATTCCTTGCTTCCTCCAAGTTTATATACTTCCTAGCTCACTCCATAAGTGCTGCCATGTTAACGAGAGGGCTCTTTGTTAAAGAATCCCGGAAGCCCCCCTAAGCAAGATCAGAGTTCAGGGTGGCTACTAGAAAGCTCGAACTGCAATCCGTGATCTCTGTAGGTTCGTCATTGAAGCGCGCGATGTACTCCCGAAGTGACTCTCCTTTGGATTGCTTAATGTTTAGCAAGAACTCTGGGCCTTTCCTCAATCTTCTGCTGGTCATGAATCGATCAAGGAAACGCTTGCTGAGCTTGTAGAAGTTGACGACCGAGTTCTGAAGGAGGTGGTGGAACCACTTTAGAGTAGTGCCTTTAAGGCTGGTCACGAATGTACAACACATGAAAGCGTCAGTGGCCCATGTAGCGCCATGGTGTGCTGATAATGAGAAAGATGGTCCCCTGGGTCCCTAGTCCCATCGTAAAGAGTAAACTTTGGGACAACAAATTTCTTTGGCCGCTCCTCGGCCAATATGGCAGGAGTAAACGGCGTGGTAAACCTCCCGAGCAGCCTAGCAAGCTCATCCTGCTTTGGAGGAAGATGAGCACTCCTGGTAACAGCAGTATGGTTCGTGGAGTTTGCTACCTTCTCGACCCTTTGTGAGGCCCTGGGCTGTACTAGTTGTAAGCCCTTCCTCGCAGCCTCGGTGTCTTGGGGATGCACTGGTTACTTGACGGGGATCTCCTCGTCGGGTACTTTGCTCATAGTGGTGGCAGAAGGCTATGCCCCCGTTCCAGCCATGCCGGCGAGAGGACGAAGGGAATTGCCCCTAAGACTCTGGGTAAGCAATGCTAGAGTTCTAAAGATGGCAAGAAGCTGTTCCTGCATCATGTTAGTCTGTCGTTGGACTCGATGAGTTGCTGTTGCATGGGATCAGATGCTTGTCCCCTTCCTCTTCCGGTAGGCGGCCAGTTTGGAGGGTTTTGAGCGTTCTTTCTCAGATGGAGATTGGGAGCCATGATCCTCCGGTGAGAAGGACAACGAGTTTGTTTGCAAAGAAACGAACTTTAAGTAAGAAACGATTATCGTTCCTACAGACGACGCCAAACTGATGCTGCATTTTCTGATCAGTAGGGGCTTCGGTTTTCTTCGTCCGTTGAACACTCGAAGAAAGAGATCAGAAGGCCACCGGTTTGGCTCCGGCGGTAGCCGCTCCGATGATAAAGTCAATAAACTGAATTGAAAGACAATAATTGAAAGTAATTGAGTGAGCATGAAACAAAAAGGCGCACCTTAAGGTTTAATTTATAGGTTGCGGCTTCCTAAGTTGATTAGGATTTAGAGTTGTGAAAATAAGGATTCGATCATCAGAGAATAGCAGTTTCCTTGTTAAATTTTGTTTCCTTATCCTTAGCTCAGTAGGGTGCTTAAGGCGGCAATGAGCTCGGAACCTTCTTGTAGTGCCTTCCGAACTTTAGGTAAATCTGAGAGTTGCATGGGCTTCCGATCAAGTAGTTCTGAAGGTCATATGTTTAAACCTGCTCTAAATGGATGAGCTTAGGCTACTCTGTAGGTACACGTGTCATGTAAAGACTGGTCTGTCACTTAATAGTATATCATAGTTATAATTCTCTTGTTCCATGCAAATTTTGCTTATAACTTCTGTAATTTTTTGAATTCCACAGCCACATATGGTTGGTATTTAAAAAAGTTAACCCTATTATTCTTATAAAAATCCGGTCAGGCGCCAGCTTCATTAGCTTCTTCTTATTTCTAATGCTACAGTTGTATCATCACAGAACCGTAGAAGTTACCCAAATACAAAGAAACTGAGAAACAGTGAAGGAGAGGTGATAAAAATCAGAGCTATCTCAAAATTCTACAATGGCGAAAGTGGGTGTCAGAGTTCTCACAAGATCTTTAGAGTCTAGCAGGCAAGTTCCTTGGGGCTGTGTTTTTTTTCTTTGGATTGGAGTTATTACTTGATTTATCTGTCACCAAGTCATCTCTTACTGTCAATCAGCAATTTATCAATTTATCCCTTCAATGCAAGTTTCAGTGTTGTAGATTGGTTTGACAACAAACTTTCATTGTGTAAATATGGTTTCGTTTTCTCTTGTTTTTCTGTAAAACTTTTTTTTTTTTTTTTTGTGTTAGATAGAAGATTTATGGCTATGTTTTACCTAAATTAAGAATCATTTATGCTCCAAATATTACATTATCTGAGCTAATATTTGATTGTGTTTTGAACGTAATACCATTGCTTAGATAGAAAGTCCTTTTTTTTTTTTTTTTATAAATATATTCCATTCTAAAATGAGAAGACAAAATTAGCAATTAGTTATTTTGTTTGTTCAGTTAGACCTTAAAACTTTTCTTTTTTATCCTGCAAAAATGGAGTTCCAATGCAAGACCATCAAAATGAAAAGGATGGTAAGGAACTCAACACATTCAATCATATTCATTTATTTTGTAGTCCAAATTTTGCCCGTAATCTTCCTCAACCTTATATCCTCTGTTGTCACTGTTATGTTATCTTGCTGAATGAAAATGAAGAGTTAATTAGTGTTAAGTCTCTCAAAAGTATGCTAAATTATTATAGAGTCCATAGTTGATCATTTTTTAGTGTAAAATCCACTTTATTATTTTTCAGTCCATACTTCAATAGATTGATCTATTTTAACGGCCACGATGCTGCAGATTTGACGGCCATTGCGAACCCAGCAAAACGTGGAGAATTTCGTGTCTTCAATCAATTCACCGAACTGTTTTCTGTGAATGAACTTGCAAGACTTGTCACCAAAGCAGGAGAAAAGCTTGGGCTTCATGTGCAAAACCATATCGGTGCCCAACCCAAGAGTAGAGGCAGGGGAACATTACTACAATGCCAAGCACACCAAACTTGTGGAGTTGGGTCTTAAACCACACCTCCTTGCAGACTCTCTTCCTGACTTGCCGCTCAACTTTGCTATCAAGTTGAGGATTGCGTTGACACAAAACAGATAATGGCCAGTGTGTCTTGGAGAAAAATTGGCGTGAAGCCAATGACTGTTGCGGTGTAGGCAAGTAGATTGGGTAGAGAGATGTCAGCATGAGAGTCATTTGGTTGTATTTTTGGCATTGTGGTGTTGTATCTCTTAAACTTTTTATTCAATTGGAATCCTGAAGTTTTAGATTTACGAGGGGACGTGTGTACTCCGACATTAACTAGCTTTTTCAGAATTTTTGGCTCGACCTGGGTCATTTAAAAACTTATTATTTGATCCGAACATTTTTTAACTTATTTTTCGCATTCATGTCTTTTTTTAAAATGTCTAAATCTTAGACGCCTTTAAAATTTTTTTTGCCAAAGACGTGTTAATCTTAAACGCCTTTAAAAGGCGTCTTAATCTTATACGCTTTTAATTATGATTAAATAAAAGTGTATAAGTTTTAGATGCCTTTTAAAGGCGTCTAAGTCTTATAGGCTTTTAAAGTGATACACTCCTTTTAAAAGACATATAAGACTTCTTATTCACACAGAAAACAATAAATAAGAGAGAGAAATTCAAATTTTGATTGGCTTTTATTCCAATTTGAAGAAGTAAGAAGATTAATTGTTTAATAAAAAATGTGATTTAAAAAAAATTATATTTTAAATAAAAACTCTAATAATAAAGTCAAATACTCAAATAATGAAATTTATAAAAATATAAATTAGAAAATACAAAATAACAATTCACATTCTGTATAAGCATATAGTTACATAATTGATTTTTTTTTTCTAGAGCATTTATTGGCCTTTTGTGTAAAATGAGATTGTCATTAAACTTTTAATTTGGATTATATTATATATACGCAAAAGACTTTTATTGTAATTAAAATTTTATTGGTATTAAATTTCTAGTTATGATTATATTATAAGAAGATAAAATTTGTATCCACTTATAAAGAATGACTCAAATTTTATCTTTTTATAATATAATCCTAACTAGAAATCTAATACCAATAAAAATTTAATTACAATAGAAGTCTTTTGCGTATATATAATATAACCCAAATTAAAAGTTTAATGACAGTCTAATTTTACACAAAAGGCCTATAAATGCTCCAGAAAAAAAAAAATCAATTATGTAACTATATGCTTATACAGAACGTGAATTGTTATTTTGTATTTTTTAATTTATATTTTTCTAAATTTCATTATTTGAGTATTTGACTTTATTATTAGAGTTTTTATTTAACATATAATTTTTTTTTAAATCACATTTTTTATTAAAAAATTAATCTTCTTACTTCTTAAAATGTGAATAAAAGCCAATCAAAGTCTGAATTTCTCTCTCTTATTTATTGTTTTCTGTGTGAAGAAGAAGTCTTATATGTCTTTCAAAATGAGTGTATCATTTTAAAAGTGTATAAGACTTAGACGTCTTGGAAAGGTGTCTAAAACTTATACGCCTTTATTTAGTCCTAATCAAAAGCGTATAAGATTAAGACATTTTTTTAAAGACGTCTAAGATTAACACGCTTTTGGCAAAAAAACTTTTTAAAGGTGTTTAAGATTTGGACCTTTTTAAAAAAGACATGAGTCCAAAAAATAAGTTAAAAAATGTTTGGATCAAGTCAATAAGTTTTTAAATGACCCGAGTCGGGTCAAAAATTCAGCTTTTTCGTTTAAAATTCACAATTATATTAATGAAATGATTGTCCTTCATAAATTCAAAGAAAGAGACTGATATGTTGATTAACAATGCTGATGTAGAATCACTTATATGTTGATTAAGGCACTCTTCGATAAAAGCTAGTCATTTCTGTGAGGCTCTAAAATTTTACAGTTTTATTATTTGTGAATTTTTAATCACCCTAATTTAAATATTGATTTTAGTTTGATAAATTTTCACTATCTTGAAAATTTTACAGTTTCCCTATAGATTTTGTTTTATTTAAAATTTTCTTAGTTATTTATATTGTATTTCTTAAAATAAAATATAATAAATATATAAGAAAATACGAATATAACATGTTATTATATTGTCGTAGGTACCTAGTAATTAAGAATGAAAAAAAAAATTTCTATCATAGAAATTTCTACATTATCATCCTTCTTTAATTAATTTCATTTTCTCCAATTTTGAATCCCCAAATTTCAAATTCAAGACATGCGGTAGAAAAAGACAAAAAAGAGCATAAGCTTATCATGAAAGAATGAGAAAAAATTAGTTATTTAATCTTTTTTTTTTTACTTGCCTATAGCCTGCTTGGTTCACTAAGACCCGTTCAGGTCATTGGATGAATCATAAAATTGGGCGGTTTTACTAATTTTTACTACTTTATTTTCATGTCATTGGATGAATCATAAAATTGGGCGGTTTAACCTGTTTTTACTAGTTTATTTTCTTAATTGGTACATTTACATGGATTAGATAAGGGTGAATTAACTATCTCATTCACTAATAGTAATAAGTTTAGTAATCTCATTCCTTTCCTTCCATTATTTTCTCTATATTATGGGTTATTATTTAATCTCGGTACTATTAATAAGTTCCTCCATTGTTTTTTCAAACATTGGCTTCACAAAATCATATGAATTAATTTATCTAATTCTCTCCTTAACCCGAAAAACAAACATAGTCTTTGGTTCACCAAGTCGACCCACCAGAATGGGCTAGGTTTAATAACAATAGTCCAAATCCCATTGAAATGATTTTACTTGTGTTTTAGAGCTAAGAATTAGGCTAACTCAAAACCAATTCCATACTCAATGGCCATGTTCATTCTAGAAATATTAAATTTTCAGACAATCAAGCGACGGTAGATGTTGAATCCAAAATATATAAACAACGAAGCAAATAGGAGCAGGGCTACGAAGGAAAAGAAATCAGTCTCAAATATGGAATTAATTTGGTAAGAAAGCGTCAACAAATCAAACAGGCTATTGACGTGAATGACCAATACGTACAGGCCTTTGTATAACAAATCAAAAACAATTTTATTGAAATCAACAATTCAATATTCATGGGGCAAGCTTACGGCTCCCAACGCCGCTCCTTCCTTCTGTATTTTTCTTTGAAGCACACAACATATATCGTGCTTACATTTATATATATATATATATATACATATAAATTATATAAAGCCTAACTCTAATTGTATTAGGACTTCTAATTCTAATTAAATTATAACACCTCTCCCATTAGGATAAGGATTCCTAGTCTTATTAGGATTAAAATAAATCAAATCCTACCACTACCATGACTCAACTTTAAAATTCCTATTAAAAATATAACTTGGTTTAATTGGCTCACATTGCCTCTCTTAAACCAAGGTCTTTAAACTTCACCATGTCAAGTAATCTTTTCAACTTCAAAAAGGAATTTGTTTTGAGCGGCTTTGTAAAAATATCTGTAACTTGTTCTTCAGAAGGACAAAATTCAAGTTGGATCTCTTTGTCATTCACCAAGTCACGAATGAAGTGAAACTTGATATCAATGTGCTTGCTTCTCCTATGAAAACTGGATTCTTCGTCAATGCAATGGCTGACTTGCTATCACAAAATATTGTTGTCGGTCCATCCTGCTTGTGTTGTAGAATACCAAGCATCCGTTGTAACCAAATTACTTGAGTAACAGTATTCCCTACTGCAATATACTCTGCCTCTGCTGTTGAAAATGCAACAACCTGCTGCTTTTTAGAAGACCAAGAAAATACACCAAAATCAAGATGGAAGACATATCTTGAAGTACTCCTTCGCATTTCAGTATCAGCTACCCAATCACTATCTGTCTATCCAACAAGTTCCAAACTGTTAGAGGATGAGTAAAAAATACCATCACTTTGTGTACCTCTAATATATCTTAAGATCCTTTTAGCAGCTTGCAAGTGAAATTGATGTGGAGTCTCCATAAATCTGTTAATTAACCCAATACCAAACACAATATCTGGCCTAGTAGAAGTCAAACATCTCAAGTTTCCTACCAGCCTTTTAAAGTAGGTTGGATTCACAAGATCACCTGTACCATCTCTTACCAACTTCAACCTCTCCTCAACTGGAGTCAAAATCGGATTGGACTTATCCATCTTGAACGTTTTCAAAATATCACTAGCATACTTTTTCTGTGAAATAAAAATTTCACCTTCTGTTTGAACAACCTCAATGCCAATAAAATAAGACATAAGTCCCATATCTGTCATCTCAAAGTGAGCTATCATAGCCTCCCTGAATTCTATAATCAACCTTGGATTATTGCCAGTAAATATCAAATCGTCAACATATAACCACACAATAAGAATATCACTATGTGAATTAGACTTAACATATAAAGTATGCTCATAAGGACATCTCTCAAAACCATGCTCAACAAAATAAGAGTCAATACGTGTATATTATGCTCTAGGCGCTTGCTTCACTCCATACAAGGCCTTATTCAATGTAACGGCCTGCATCCACTCTGCACAGATGGCTGCACGCCCTTGAGGGGAGAGAGTAATGGATCCCACATCGCCTGGGGAAGGAAAAAGTGAAGGACTTATATGGATGGTTGCACATCTCTTTGGTACAACGCGTTTTAAAGCCTTGCGGGCCGAGGCCCAAAGAGGACAACATTGTGCCGAGTGGATGCGGGCCGTTACAGATGGTATCAGAGCTGGACCCCAGCCAGAGGTGCGCCGCGGGGACGCGGGCTCTCCTGAGTGGGAGTGGATGGTTGCACACCCTTGAGGGGAGAGAGTAATGGATCCCACATCGCTTGGGGAAGGGAAAAGTGAAGGACTTATATGGATGGTTGCACATCTCCTTGGAACAACGCGTTTTAAAGCCGTGTGGGCTAAGGCCCAAAGCGGACAATATTGTGCCGAGTGGATGCGGGCCGTTACATTCAATCAAAAAACTTTGTTTTCATGCCCTTTTATCATATAGCCGGCAGGTTGCTCAACATAAAACTCTTCTTCATGCACACCATTCAAAAAAACAGATTTAACATCCATTTGAAAAATTCTCCAATTATTTTGAGCAGCAAGAGAAACAAACATACGAACTGTATCAAGTCTAGCAACAGGAGCAAACACCTCAAAATAATCAATACCTGGCTTTTGTTTGTAACCCTTAGCCACCAATCTCGCTTTAAAGCGATCTACCTCACCATTGGACTTGTACTTTGTTTTGTACACCCACTTCACACCAATTGGTTTCTTACCACTAGAAAGAGTAGTAAGTTGCCATGTGTCGTTCTTCTCAATTGCATGGATTTCATCATCCATGGCTTTAATCCAATGATCATCACAAGAGGCTTCTTCAAAAGTCACTGGATCACAATCTGCAAATAAAGCAAAATTCACTAAATCTTCATTAGTTGGCTCATTATCACTACCAATAACATAATCTTGTAAGCGAGCGGGCAAGTGGTGCTGGCGTTGAGGATGCCTAGAAGACTCTGCATGAGGTGATGACACATCTGAAGATGAAGGATCACTAATCTGAGGCTCATTATGTACTTCAATATGTGGATCTGCATTATTAAAAATTAAAGGTGGCTGGATTTGATCATATTGAGACCAATCCCATACTCCTTGCTCATCAAAAGTCACATCACAACTAATAACCACCTTCTCTGTTATTGGATTATACAACTTGTAAGCCTTTGACAATTGACTGTAGCCAATAAAAATACACTTTGCACCTTTATCATCAAGTTTCTTTCTAAGATGATCTGGCACATGAGCATATGCAATGCATCCAAACACCCTTAGGTGTTTAATGATAGACTTCTGTCCACTCCAAGCTTCCTGCGGGGTTTTGTTAGAAACACTTCTAATAGGGCATATATTCAAAACATAAATAGCACAAGCAACCGCTCTAGCCTAAAATCCTTTAGGCAAATTTTTAAATTTCTTCATGTGTCTAACCATATTCATAACAGTTCTATTCTTTCTTTCCGCCACTCCGTTTTGCTGTGGAGTATATCTAGCAGTCAACTGATGCCTAATACCATGTGTCTCCAAAAAATCATCACAAACAAGATATTCTGTACCCTTGTCAGTTCTCAAAGTTTTAATTTGAAATCTACTTCGCTCTTCAACATAAGCCTTGAATTTTTTAAAAGTATCACAAGCATCAGATTTATGTTGCAAAAAATAAACCCATGCTTTTCTACTAAAATCATCAATAAAAGTAATAAACTACCTACTACCACCATTAGAAGGTACCTCCACTGAACACAAATATGAGTGTATCAACTCCAAAGGCCTCTTGGCTCTCCATGAATTTCCTGTAGGAAAAACATCTCTATGTTTTTTTTTCATAACACAAGTTTCACAAACTCTATTTGGGATATCAATAGCAGGCAAACCAGAAACCCAATGTTTTCTAGCAAGAAAATTAAGACTGCCAAAATTTACATGCCCAAAACGCATATGCCATAACTAACTATTATCATCAATCATAGAACTAAAGCAAGGTAAATTCTCACATTTAATACTCAATGGAAATAAACGATTTGGAGTCATGTTTACCTTTGCTATTAGCCCCAAACGGTCATCATTGATTGTGCAAACTCCATGGTGGATTCGGATATCATAACCTCTTTCTGAAAGTTGCCCCATACTCAACAAATTTTGTTTCAAACCTGGTATATAAAACACATCTGAAATATACTTGTGAGTCCCATTCTTCAATCTGATTGCTATTCTGCCTTTACCCATCACAGGTATCTTTGAATTACTTTCAAACTTTATCTCTGATCGAACGGACTCATCCAAATTAGAAAACATGTCTTTCTCACCACACATGTGATTACTACAGCCAGTGTCTAAATACCACTTAGCACCATCATCATTATCCATAACATTACAAGCTAGCAACATGGTCTCTACTTCATTATTACCACCATGATTATTTTCAGCAACATTAGCTTGATGATCTCTATTATTCAGCCTTCTAGATCTGCAATCAGACTTTTTATGCCCAAACTTGCCACAATTAAAACATTGAATATTGGATTTATGAGATTATGGATTAGAATTGTTACCATCCCCTCTTCCTTGGAATGGTTTGTGCTGCCAATTATTATTTTGCCACTGATTGTTGTTCTGCCACTGGTTGCCTCTGCCTCTTCCTCCACCAAATCTGTTTTGCCCATTATTGCCTCTGCCTCCTCTATTATTGTGATTCTGCCCTTTATTCTGGTAGCCTTGAAAACGTTGATTAAATCCTACATTATTCTGAGACTCGCCTTTTTCATTCTTTAAATTTAATTGAGCTTGCAAAGCTTCCTCCACTGAATTTTTTGATCTCTCATTCAAGCGTTGTTCATGAACTGTCAAAGAACCCTGTAATTCATCCACTGTCATGGATTCCAAGTTAGCCGACTCTTCAATAGCTGTCACTTTATATTCAAACCGCAGTGTCAAGCTTCGAAGAATTTTTTCAACTATTTGACGGTTTGTTATTTCTTCACCATTCATCCTCATCTGATTAACAAGTGTTGCGGTTCGCAAAAAATATTCAGAAATAGTTTCTGATTTTTTCATCTGTAACAATTCAAAATTTCTATGCAATTTTTGTAATCTAGCCTTTTTCACCTTATCAACACCAACATATATTTTTGTAAAAATATCCCATGCTTGTTTCGCAGACTGAACATGAGAAATTTTATTAAGAACATAAATATCTAAAGCTTGATGAATACAATTTAAAGTTTTGAAGTGTACTCGCCTTGTTGCCTTATCTGCATTTGCTGCAAGCTATTTCTTAATGTATTTCGTCGTTAAACTACTTGAACCAAAAAAGGTCATCATCGTATTCTCTCAAATATAAAAAAGAGATTTTTCATCAAATTTATAAATCATACAAATAAGTGAAGTCATTTTAACGAACAAAGAAATCAGACTCTGATACTAATTAATGAATCCAAAAAATATAAACAACGAAGCACATAGGAGCAGGGCTACGAAGGAAAAGAAATCAGTCTCAAATATTGGATTAATTTGGTAAGAAAGCGTCAACAAATCAAACAGGTTGTTGACTTGAATGACCAATACGTACAGGCCTTTGTATAACAAATCAAAAACAACTTTATTGAAATCAGCAATTGAATATTCATGAGGCAAGCTCACGGCTCCCAACGCTGCTCCATCCTTCTGTATTTTTCTTTGAAGCACACAACATATATCGTGCTTACATCCACATATATATATATATATATAAATTATATAAAGCCTAATTCTAATTGTATTAAGATTTTTTAGTCTAATTAAATTATAATACCTCTCTCACTAGGATAAGGATTTTTAGTCTTATTAAGATTAAAATAAATCAAATCCTACCACTATCATGACTCAACTTTAAAATTCTTATTAAAAATATAACTTAGTTTAATTAGCTCACAGTAGATCTAAATTTCTATTACAAATTTTCATTTCAAGATATGTTTCATTGTAGAAGTTTTAAGTACATTAAATTATGTTATTGATATAATAAAATGATTCATTTTGAGATACAAAATTTATAATAGAAATTTAAAGAGTGTAGTTAGGATTTGCTAATCAAGTGGCATGAGACAAAAATAAAGACTAGCATCAATAATTCAAATTATGTGTAAGATTGAAATGGCACCCAAATGTCAAATCGTTAAGTGATGTTTCAATTGTAATGTGATATATTATTGAGATATTAATGTTACTTGTTAATCATTTATCCATACTCTAATATTATTGGACGAATTTCAAACCCATGGAAAGCACTTTTGGAACCTGAACTAGATTCTAGATACACAAGTCGTGTTTCTGACATTAGAAAGTTGATCAATTTTAAAAGATTGAACTTCTAAATTGAGAAAAGCATAAACAATTTAGAAAGATGCTAACTTGAACTCTATACAAAGCAAATTAAAATTCCTTTACAACTTTGGTCAAGTTCTATGGTTCCCTTCTATTCTGCAGCGCCAATCAAGAACTACTCAAGAACATATATATATATATTTGGTTATTGAAGCAACATATCTGAGTATCAGCGATTACATCACATCTTTAGAAGCGTTTAATGTCTTGTGGTTTTGCAAAGAATATATACTTGGACTCCTCATATTTCTTACTTCAATAACACAATAGCTAACTAAGGGCTCTATATAATGCCATATTCATAGTTCTCCAACAACAAAGCTTGTTGCAATATCATTCCATTCATTACCTATATATCTTCTTGTCTAAACTGAAGATTCCATTTCCACTAGTTAGAAAAGAAAATGGCAGAAACAATTCTTTCTGTAGTTGTCGAGACAATATTCCAACAGCTGGGATCCCTTGCTTGCCAAAAGATTGGAATGGCTTGGGGTGTCAAAACTCAGCTCCAAAAGCTTAAAAAGACATTATCCACGATCAAAGCCGTTCTTCTAGATGCAGAGGAGCAGCAGAATTAAAGTAGATTAGCGATAGATTAGATGAGATTGCAGCAAATAGGAGAAATTTTCACTTCATGGAGCGATTTTATGATACACGAGTTGAAAACAGTGTGAGAGATGAGACTTATTCCTTTGTTCTTTCATCAGAAGTTATTGGAAGAGATGATGATAGAAAGAGGACTGTAAAACATTTAGTTGACCCAAGTGATGAGCATCTTTCTGTGATTCCCATAGTTGGAATAGGAGGTCTAGGAAAGACCACCCTTGCACAACTAGTGTATAATGGCCAAAGGGTAGTTGGTTATTTCAATCCAAGGGTATGGTTGTGTGTATTGGAAGATTTTGATTTTAAAAAGCTTATTGAAAAAATTATAGAATCTGTAACTGGCATTAACTATTGTGATCGCAGTTTGGATTGGTTGCAGATCTGCCTTCGAAATCACTTGGGTGGGAAATGTTTTTTTACTTATTTTAGATAATGTGTCGAATGATGATATTAATCAATGGGTGAAATTGAAGGACTTGTTAACATGTTGTGCCAGAGGAAGTAGAATTTTGGTAACTACACGTAGTGAGAAGGTTGCGTCCATTATGGGCACGGTTGAAGCATACCATTTAGAAGTTCTTAAAGAGGATGATTGTTGGTCATTATTTAAGAAATGCGCGTTTAGAGAAGGTGAAGAGCATAAGCATCCGAAGCTTATAAAAATTGGGAAAGAGATTGTTGAAAAGTGTGGTGGGCTTCCTTTAGCTGCCAGAACTTTAGGTCGAATGCTGTTTATGAATATTGAGGAACGTGACTGGCTGTTTGTGAAAAATAATGACATTTGGAAATTGCCTCAAAAGAAAGATGATATTTTGCCCATATTGAGGTTGAGTTATGATCAGATGCCATCCTGTTTAAAACAGTGCTTTGCATATTGCTCAATATTCCCAAAGAATTCTGCTATGACTAGGGAGTTATTGATTGGTTTGTGGATTGGACAAGGGTACATACAATCATTTGATGGAAGTCAAGAAATAGATGATATTGGGGATCAGTACTTCAATGAGTTAGTCTCCATGTCCTTCTTTCAAGGTGTAGATCAAGCTTTTGACTCTGAAATTATATCATGTAAATTGCACGATCTTGGGCTTGATCTTGCGCGGTCTGTAGGAGGTTTAAGTGGTTAATTGTAGATTCAAACACCACGATGATAACAGAAAGAGCTCGACATTTACTTTTTAGGAGAAGTGGTTTTAAAGGGAAAAAATTTCCTACATATTTACCAAAGGTTAACAAGGTTGGATCTCTGAATTTCTTGTTAGATTTAAGTTTTTCCGGGTTTGAGAAATTGCCAAATTCCATTGGTAAGTTGAAGCATTTGAGGTATCTCTCCCTACAAAGCAATCATCGCATCAGATCACTCCCTAATTCAATTTGTAAGCTGCTGAATTTGCAATTTGGGATCTAATTAATTGTGACAAACTTGAGGGGTTGCCTAAAGACATTGGAAACTTAATTAATCTCAGAAGATTGTATTCAACTTCACAACAATTGTGCTTAGCGGAGTAAGGGCTTCAAGGTTGGACTTCTCTTCGATATTTGTGGCTTCACAGATGTAAAAATTTAAAATCATTATCTGAAGGAATCCAACACCTCACTGCACTTCGAGATTTGAGAATTGTTGAATGTCCAACAATATCTTCTCTCCCTAGAGTATGAAATACTTGACATCCCTCGAGGAATTGGTTATTCATGATTGTCAAGAGCTTAATTTGTTGAACATGGATGAAGAATGCACAAACTGCCTACGGTACCTTCGAACACTAGATATCAGCAGGGTCCCGAAGTTGGTGGCTCTACCCCAGGGACTCCATAAGCTTGCTTCCACTCTTCAATATTTTTGTATACGAAATTGTCCTAATTTGGCGACATTGCCAAAGTGGCTTAAAAATCTCACATCCCTTCGAGTTCTTTTCATTGACAATTGCCCCAATGTGTGACATGTCTCTACCCGATGGGATGGATCGCCTCAATTCACTACAACAATTGAGCGTTATTGGGAGTCCCCATTTGAGTAGAAGGAGAGAACTAGGAACAGGTGATGATTGGCCTAAGATATCTCACGTTTCTAAGATCTTTCTTTGACATGTGAGACTTCGATCTTCGTCTTCATATCATTCATCTTGACCAGGTTCATAAATCTAGCTCTTACTCTACTTTTGTTATTATTACTATATATAACTTTTTTCCAAATCCAAATCTCTAGAGCTACCTAATTTTCATGTCTCAGTGGCACGGAGGGTGCAAATCTGGAGCTCTCAATTGGGATTTCGAAACTTCAAATAGCATTCTGTGGGCATTGACTGTCAGCGACATATTCTCCACGTGGATGGTGTCTAATTCTCTTTCATTTGGTTCAGAGCTTCTTGTTTCGGACAATTCTCCTTGAGTTTGTTGTATTTGTCTGTGTTCGTGTGTGTGTATTTTTTTTAAATTTGTTTTTCACTCCTTATTAAATATCAAAAGGTGTTGTTGCACTCTATCTTCTTCTTTAATTTTATTTATTTATTTTTGATGAATTTTGGCATCAAGCTGCTCCTTATTTGGATATCTTGACGAGAGGGACAGAAATCTTATGTTATGTGGGTCAGCCAATGAATCTAATCCGTAGCCTTGATAACTAATTATTCGTGTAGCGTTTCCATAGTTGAAGGCAAGAATAAAATATTTTTAAACTAAGGGAAAGGGTTACCTTCTATTAATTGAAGATATTAAAAAAGTCAAATAAAATTAAAAATAAAACAGAACTCTGTTCTTCAATATGGGTTCACATTTTCCTTCATTTACAGTGGATAATTCACATTTCACCTTTTAGGAGGGTTTATATAATCAAAAGTTCTTTGAATTCCATTTCACTGTAATTGAAACAAATTTCCTTTGCATGTTTTCTTAAATCTTTCTTCTGATATAAACTCTATTTGCATTCTCCAATTATTTTATTTATTTACTATTAATGGCTATAAGAAACAAAATTTGTGGCAAGACTAAATTTGAATATGTGCCTTCTTCCAGCAGTAGCATGGCTTTCTTTCCACCTTCGAATATGTGCTTTCTTCTAGTAGTAACTTGGCTTTCTTTCCACCTTTGAATAGGTGCTTTCTTCCAGCATTAACATTGGTATTCAATGCCAGGGCTTATATATTCATGTTGAATACGCATTTTTCATAACAAACACATCTCTTCTCTTAGACCAACAATTTCTGGATCAATTTCCTCCTTTCTTCCCTGTTTTCAACCTCTAGCCTATTAGCAATGGCAGAACAAATTCTCTTTAACTTTGCTGAAAATATTCTGCTGAAGTTGGGTTCCAGTGCTCTCCAACAAATTGGATTGGCATGGGGTGTCACAAAGGAGTTGGAAAAGCTGGAGAACACAATATCTACAGTTCGAGATGTCCTTCTTGTAAAAACCTGAAATTTTTTTTTATATATATTAAAAAAAAAATTTCTTGGTTATTAATTTTTTTTTTTTATTATTGTTATTATTATTATTAATGCATGTGTGATATATATACAGAGTATGCATATGTGTAAAATGATGTATATGCATGTATATATATTTATATATATAAATCTGTGGGAGTGTGTGCACGTGGGTGGACATATATGTATATATACATAACAGTGCATGTGTGCACTGTGTGACAGACCGTGTGTGTGTCTACGGTGTGTGTAATTGAGTGGAGGTGTAGATATATACATATAGGTCAGCTTTGCATTTAATGTAAAGCTGCCTTGTAGAGGAACAAGGGTGGCTGAACAGAGAAGAAAGGTCAAGGAAAGGGGCTGTGCAGTAGTGACGTGAGAGAGTGGATGTGAGTGGGTGTATATGTCTTGGTCGGTTGGAAAGGAAGAAAGAAAAGAGAGACAAAGAGCGAGAGAGAGAGTTCTGGAAAGGAGAAGGAGATCTTGGAGTTTGAATCAAGCTTGGAGCCAAGGAGGTGAAGGAGACACACGGCTAGAGAGAGAAACCCAGAAAAAAACGGTAAGTGGGTCGTTTTTGATTTTTCCGTTTCCTAGCATATTGTTTAGATTTAATTCTTGGGTCTTATAGTGTATGAAATATGGAACATTTTGCAAAAGAAATCACTTAAAACAGTTAAGAAAAAAGATAAAAAAAGTGAGTTGCAGGTGGGTTGGATAATTGGGTGGTTGGGAAAATATTGATTAAAAACTTGGTTTTGGGGAGGAGGGATTGTTCCTCCATAGTGCAGAAACCCGTTAGGATAAAAATGGAGGTTGAACCGTGACCAAACAGTCACGAAAATGAAAGAGAAGGGTCAGCTAGAGAGTTGACCGAAATCTTTGAACCTCTATTCGTGGTAATCCGATGATCAAAATCCAAAACCGAGCATTATATGAAACCCTTGAGAAAAACCGAAGAGAACCACATTCAGAAACCATGAAAAAGTCACCGGAAAAATCTCGCTGGCCCCGGAGGAGGCGCCGGAACCCTACTGGTGTCTCGCCGAAAAAACGGGGAAGAAGGGGGGGTGTTCGGGTCCGGGTCTGGGTCTGGTTCGGGTCCGGGCGACCCGCCCCTGCGACATGTCGGCCTGCTGTTTTAAATTAAAAGTTGGAATGGGCTGTTTGGCTACGGGTGTAAGAAATTGAAAAATTGAAATTGAAACAGGAACAAGGATATCCTATCCTTGTTCTGGATTAATCCCTGTTTGGCCAATCGAATTGAGAATAGGAAATTTGAGAAATTACGAATTTAACCCTAAACTTTTTAGAAATTAAGTTTGACCCCAAAACTTTTAAAAATTGCACTTTGACCCCTAAAATTTTGAGAAATTATGATCTGACCCCACCAGAATAAAATATTACTTAAATATTAATTAAATGAATTAATTAATTAAATTAAATTATTTAAATATTTCAAAATAATCCGGAGTCCAAATGGGACAAGTCATTAGTGTATTTTGACTATCCCGACCATTCTGAGGCCAATGGTGAGGTCCATATTTCGAGACAGAGTCTCAAAAAATAAAAGACCCGTAGTAACCTTTAAAATTATCAAAATGCCCCTAAATTGAAACGCAGTTAAACGAACTCCAAATTAAGTAAACAAATAGTGAAACTTTATTATTTCGACCATTCCGGACTCAACTGAGGAGTCCAATTTGTGAAAAGAGGTCTCAAAATGTAAGGACCCGTGAAGAGTGCAAAATGACTGTTTTGCCCTTTTTAGCTCAGATGTCCGAATTGAATTCCGCGAAAACCTAAACTTATTTCCTTCGACGTTCCGGACTCAATAGTAGGGTTTAATTTATCAAAATAGAAACTTATAAAATAAAGACATAAAATTTGTTGAATAGCATAATTCAAGTAACAAATGGACTGAGTCACATGTTATGATTTTAGGGACACGAAAAGGCAAAGAGAAGGTGATCTGACCTTCGGTATTCTCACAGTGATCCTACTATACTACAAGTACACTTTCCCGGGTTGAGGTCGATTATCAGGTACGATATATTGTGCTAAGTAAGAAATAGGATTGAGTTTAGGAATACTTGCTCTGCCGACTTGATGCTTCACATGTTTGTTTGATTGTTCACATGCTTCTGTGCTTTATGCTATCTTGCTGCAAGCTGGGTGATAATGTGGATAATGATTATGTGTATATCGCATATGTTAGTATAGTGTGTGTGGATTATATTCTTTGAGAACTGTTGAGACTATGAAATATGTGATTGAAAGCATGCTTCATGTAGGAATGAGATGCATCATTGAGACTACATTGTGACATGAATGAATCAGAGCATATTAGCATAGTGTGGTTCCTTGTGCATGGCGTGAGTTGAGCACGTGGTGCTGTGCATTATGAGGGTGCAGATCCTGTGGTGAAGAACCCAAAATCGGCCATTAGATACTTGCATGCCTAACGGGTTCCGGACCGTGAAGCGAGACATATATTAGTACTCGGGCTATCGGGGAAGGATCGTAAGACGAGACATGGTGGCATAGAGTTGCATGGGTGTGTCACGCATACTGCTTATATACTGCATATTGTTCATGTACTACCATAATGATATTGAATGCCATATAGAAATAACTGTACACTTGCACATGCCACGCCCTTAATTTTGTTTCTTGCATTAGTATTATATTGTACCAGCAGTTGAGCTGACCCATTCGTGGGACAAACATTTCAGATGATGCTCCAACTGGCGAGATTTGGAGATGATATGATTGGGGATTATGTTTGGCCCAAGGGGCGCACTTAATGTTGTACAAGGGCATAAGCCCGAGACTGTTTCTTATTTTTGTATGTCGTGAACTAATGGACAAGACTTTATGTATTGTATCAGAATGATGGATTAAGTTAAGTGTTGAACTGTACTTGATTGTCCTTTGTTTTCTTATTATTTTATTTCCCTTTTGTCTCGTTACTCGCGCCTCGGGTTTGCTAGAATTCGGGGCGCGACACTTCTTGATGCACAAGAACAGTAGATTAGCAACCGTGCTGTTAAAAAATGGCTTGAAAGGCTTAATGACATAGTCTGCGATGTTGATGATTTGGTGGATGAATTTGCCACTGATGTTTTGAGAAAGGAGGTGGAAATTCATGGAAGTATAATAAGAGAGGTACGCTACTTCTTTACACGATAAAATCCATTTAAATTTCGTTATGGCATGGGGCGTAAAATAAGGGATGTTAGGGAGAGACTAGATGAGGTTGCAAAAGATATGAGAGACTTTAAGTTTGTAGTGAGACATGTGGATAGGCCAATTGAGAGAAGAGAAAAAGAAGCTATAATACAATTGTTAATGCACTCCACAAACAAAGAGAATGTTTCTGTCATTCCTATAGTGGGACTAGGGGGCCTGGGAAAGACCACACTAGCACAGTTGGTGTACAATGATGATAGGGTCCAAAGTCAGTTTCATGAAACATTATGGGTATACGTCTCCAATGACTTTGATTTAAGAAAGGTCATAGAAAAAATAGTAAAATCAGTTGGAGATACTGGTAGCGACAACTTAGAAATTGAACAGTTACAAAGTCGCCTTCGACAAATATTGGGAAATAAAAATTTTTTCCTTGTTTTGGATGACATATGGAATGAGGATCTTGTAAAATGGAGAAATTTAAAAGATTTGTTGATGGTTGGGGGCAAGGGAAGTAAAATCATTGTAACTACCCGTAGTGAAAAAGTTGCTGAAATTATGGGTACAGATCCATCATATGTTCTTAAGGGTCTTTCAAATGAAGATTCTTTATCTGTGTTGTTGAAATGGGCATTTAAACAAGGGGATGAGGAAAAGCATCAAGATCTAGTCAATATAGGAAGAGAAATAGTGAAAAAATGTGGAGGAGTTCCTTTGGCGGCAAGGACTTTAGGAGCCTTGTTGTTTTCAAAAATTGATGTACATGATTGGTTGCAGGTGAGAGACAATGAAATATGGGAATTGGTACAAAAAGATAATGATATTTTACCCGTATTAAAGTTGAGTTATGATCAAATGTCATCTTATATGAAACATTGCTTTGCCTATTTTTCCCTATTGAAAAAGGATGAAACGTTTCCAAAAGATTGGATGATTTTATTCATGGATGGCCCGAGGATGTATAGAGTCATCAAATCAAAATGAAGAACTAGAAGATAAAGGTGAAAGTTATTTCGATGAGTTGGTGAGGAGATCCTTTATTGAAATTTCAGAAGAAGGAGAAGGCATGTTCAAAATGCATGACCTTGTTCACGATCTTGTCCAATTTGTGGCAAGTAGTGAATGCTTAGCTATCAAGTCCACTACTAAATCAATTCCTGAAAGAGTTCGTCATGTAGATTTGACTTCTAGATTGGTTGAGAAATTTCCAAGACCCTTGCTGGAAGTAAAGAAGTTGCGTACCATCCATATGGGATCAAGATTTGGATTAATCATCCCATCAGAAATCTTGAATTTTAGATTCTTGCGTGTATTGGTTTTCTTCGGTTTGAACTTTAAGGTGCCGAGTTCCATTGGAGATCTCAAGCATTTAAGGTTTTTTGGCCTTACGTGGAATCATGATGCAGAAACTCTACCTGAATCTTTTGGAAGGTTGGTCAACTTACAAGTTGTGAATCTAAATGGAACATATCTCAATGAGTGGCCAAAAACTTGTGGAAATCTAATTAACCTACGACGTTTGGTTTTGTCAACAAGATTAACTAGTCTGCCAGAGAAAGTGATTGGTCGGTTGACTTCTCTTAGAACATTAATTATCTGTGATTGTGATGAATTGACTTCTTTAACTGAAGCCATGGGAAAGATCACTCGCCTTTAAAGATTGGAAGTACTTGAGTGCCTAGAGCTGGTTTCGTTTCCATCTTGCGTGAGACACCTCACTGCCCTCACGGAATTGAAAGTAGCTTATTGTATAAATCTGGTAACGCTATCAGAGTCGTTTGCAAGTCTCACATCACTTCGAATGGTTGAAATTATAAACTGCCCTAAATTGTTTCTACCAGAAGGGATTGATCGTGTCCCTATAGTTAAAATTAATGGGAGGGAGCTCCACAGGCACGGGCTTATTCGCTCTACAGGTGTTGCTTATTATCCTTCTCTACCTTACATCCTTTTTTTTGTCACTATTAAAATGTCTTATTGAATGTAAAAATCAATCACATAATTAATTCTGTTTTGGCTACAATTTCTTTAGTTGAATCAAGCTCCGATGACTGGCGAACGATAGGAGTTACAATACAAGACCATCAAAATGAACAAGATGGTAAGGATGTGTTGGTTTTTCCCCGTTATCCTACTCAACCTTACATCCTCTGTTAGCAGTGTTATGCTACCTTACTGAATGTCAAAAAATAAATCACATTATTTTGTTTGTCTATATTTTCTTCAGTTTGAGAGTTCAATGGTAAAAGATCCAGTGCAACATAATCAGAATGAATAGAATGGTAACTCTCGCGCGCTCTGGTTTATTTCATAACAGTTAGTTTAGCATTATAAATTTGTCATTTTAATCTTTTCCTTTATTTAGTAACGCTAGATTTGATGGACATATATGACTAAATTTTGTATAGACAATGCTTTGTATTTCCAATTTATTCTCTTTTATATCTTCAATGTTACGTGAAGTCATGTAGTGCTTTTGGACCTGCACCATGTGAGTTAAATAGATACCTAAACTTTTTATTTTATACTCTATTAAGTCTAAATTTTTTTAAAAAAAAATATTTTTTTTTAAATATGTAAAAGTATCTCGAGTCTTTAAAATCATGTGGGTCAAGTTTTGATCCATGACCTTTACTTAGTCTTAAAATACTTATTTCATGTCATTAGACCAGCAATTCATGGCAAGTGATATTCATATTCGATACATTGAATCAAAGTAATGTATTTTTATTTGAAAAAGAACAAAAATATTAATTTATTTATTTTTATTTTCAATGGCAAGAAATAAATTAAAGTGGTAGTTTAACTAAATTCCAAAGAATATTAATATTGATAATCAAATTTAATAATCAATTTTGGTAGTTTCTTATATAGATTTGAAAAAGACTTCTTTTTTTGAAACATCATTTATTGTATGTGTGCTTGTGTACATATATGTTTGTGTTTATATATTGAATAGAAGTCTAATTTTATTAATAAGGGCCCATAAAAACTCTAAATTTTTTTTAATTCTATTAAAAGAACTTTATTCCATAGTTTTTTGTATTGCTTAATTTATATTTTATAAATTCTATTAGAATTACTCAATTATTGGATTATATAAGAACTCTATTATTAGGGATGTCAATTTTTGACACGACACGACACGACAATACGACTTGAATACGATACGAAGTTAACGAGTTTAGGTTTAGCATAAATGAGTTTGAGTCATAAACGGGTTGACACGTATAATACAATTAATAAACATGTCGGGTTTGAGTTTTGAGATTTTTTATAAACACGTATAACATGATTAACTTTCAATAAGGTAATTCGTCTCATATTGAAAGTTTATCAAGATTTTGAGATTTTTTATTTATAAAAGAGGTTTCTACTTTGATTTAGTATATGTTCAAAGTTTACTAAACATGAAAATTATCTATACATATTGAAAGATAGGTAAATTTTTTATTTAAAAAATAAAAAATAAAATAAACGGGTTAAGTGTGTCGACACGTGTAATTTGTTTAATAAATGAGTTGAGTTTGGGTTTTGAAACTTGACACGATTAGTTAATACTGTCGGGGCAGGATTAACGTATATTTTTTAATATGTATACCTTGACACGACACGATAACACAAATTGACACTCCTATCTATTATTAGAATTTTATTAAACATATACATCTTTCATATTTAAACACTATTATAATTTTATATTACAAATATATATATATATATATTTGTATATATGAAACAAAGGATTACAATATTTATATATATTATATATTTATTAGAGTTTTATTATATATTTTAATATTAAATAATTTTTTTATATTTTTATTAATTTATATATATATATATATATATATTATATTTATTAGAGTCATGTGATTAATTAGTCATGCTATCTGTTGCAGTCGAAACACACAACCTTGAATACGACATCCAAATTCTCTGATAGGTCTTATTTTTATTTTTTATCTTTTTGTATTTGATGTTCCTTTCATTTAAAATTTATTATTATTGGAGAGCAGAATTCATATAAGTTTTTAAACTTTAATAGGTTAATTTGGTCTACTCCTTCAAAAGGTCACATAAAATTTGTTTAGATAAATTACATTGATTTTTTTTTGAGATTTTTAATAATTATGTTGACTTTTTCTAAAATTTCTAAAATTATATTGATCTCCCTTATTTTACCTAACAATAACTAGATACTCTCTGTCAAAATTTTTTTTTTCAAAATGACAAAACTATTCATTTCATATTTTTTTCTCAATTTTTAAAATCTTGAACAATTTTTTTTTTCATTTTTCAAATAAATATTGATAAAAACTTTAAATTTATTTTCATATAAAATAAAAATAAGTTATTTATCTCAAATTTAATTTAAAATAAAATAATAAAAAAATCTTTAAAAAAAGTTAGAAAAAATGTATAAATAAATTATTAAAATGGGCAGTTTTGTTATTTTAAAGAAAAAATCTGACCGAAAGGGAGGTATCTGTATATTGTCAAGTAAAGTAAAGGGGTCAGTGTAATTTTAGAAATCTTAAGGGAGTTAAGTGTAACTTATCCAATTTGTTTACATTTCATTTATAGTTAGTTATAGTATAGTTTTTTTTAAGGTAAATTACATCTGAACCCCTTATTGTTATTGACAATTGCATACAGTTCCTCTCTTATTGTCTTAATTACACTGATCTCCTTTGTCAGTGTTGTCGGCTTAATGCTATTAACAGAATACATTCATTTACAAAAAATACCTTTCCATTTTTTTAATAAAATTTTCATGCTAAATTTTATCATTTTTTAAAAGATTAAAATTGACCCCATTACTGCAGTTCATGTTATTTCTTTCTTTTTTCTAAAACAAACTGTGTGGAGAGTTTAGTATTGGTGTTGCTGGTAGTCGGATGAAATTGTGTTTCATTAGTTGTGTTTTGAGGGTTAAAACGGTTCTCTTATTGAACTTAATTAGGTGCTATATATTAAAGCACATAGACATAAATATTTCTTTTTTCATGATGGCTGAAATTATAATAAAGGTAGTTAATGGGATAAATTCAACATTTTCATCATGGCTTTAATTACATTGTTATACTAAACTTAGTGTCACTTTTCATGGTATAATATAATATGATTGGAGTTGCAATTGTAGATGGAATAAATCCATAGAAAACTAATAGCATGAGCCAAATCCTTGCGTGAATAATATATTCCACAGAATTTTATTTCGAAAATGACTTTATTACAAGTGATTGTTGTGATCATTATTACTTCATTCACTCTTGTAATTGAGTTAAAATTCTTTTGTCGCAATAAACTACCATACCTTATTAAATTATTTTTTTAGATTGAGTTATTATAGGTGTTAAATAATAATAATAATTAAACAAATAATTAATAAACATCTTAAAATTAAACAAGGAAGGTTAAAGTCAAAGAAGAATAAACTTACCATAATGGAGAAATCAGGTGACCTAAAAATTGAAGGGGGGAGAGTTTATATGGGAAATAAAACATATTAAAAAGGTATTATTGTTTGTTTGTTGGCTTGTGAGGGGAATGGATAAATCAGTTCTCGTTATCTTACGAAATCAGTGTTTGGTAAAAAAGAAAGGAACTCATTAATAATATCGGGAGTTAATAATGGCCCATAGAATAGATAAAATAATAGGAGAAAACGAATGGAATTACTAATCCTATCACTATTAATAAAGATGATAGTCCTTATTCAATTCATGAAACAAAAAAATAAAAGTGAAAAAAAATCATAGTAGATATAAATGATGGCTATACAACTCTAGGTTTATAGTTCATAAAAATATCAAATATTCATGCTTTAGGAAAGTAATAAAAATATCAGATATAAATTTCTCATGACCAATTTAGTCACTAATGGTAAACATGTCAATCAAACCCAAGCATAGAAGTACCCATTTAACATTGCCATTTCAAGTTCACACTGCGAGTCACTAATATTGCCGTTTAATTTGGTTTATGGCTTTTGCAATTCTTGATTTCTGCCACACATATCATTGGGTATTAAAAATAGTTATGACCTGTTGCTATTGTTTAAAAATTTTACAAGGCTCTGGTTCTATTAATTAGCATCTTTTTATCTCTAATGCTACACTTTTCTCATCACCGAATCATAGGGGAATTTACTATTTACTCATACAAAGAGGCTGGAAACAACGGAGGAGAGGTGATAAAGATCTAAGCTTTCTCAAAACTCTACAATGGTGAAAGTGGGTCTAGGAGTTTTCACAGTATCTATGGAGTCTTGCTGCTATGTTCTTTTGGGATTTTTCATTTTTACTTTATTTATCTATCACCAAGACATATCTTAGTGTCAATCTCTCTTTATTGCTAGTTTCATTGATGTATGCTTATTGGTTTGATATCAAAGCTTCATTTTGTAAATTTCATTCAGTTCATTTTTGTGTTTTTGTACTACTTTTTTTTTTATATTATATCCAAGATCGACAATAACAGTTTACTTACAGTTGTGTTTTATCTGAATTAATAATCATTCGTGCTCCAAATATGACAATAACTTAGTTAATATAATGGTATTTTCAATATAGTACCAGTGACTAGACACAAAAATGTGTTTATTTATTTCTATTTCATTCAAAAATGTGTTTTTTTTTTTATTAAAGTTACCTTCTTCTACCACTCCGCCCTACCCAAGAAAAAAGGAATAAAAAAAGGTTAAAATAGAAAATTCCCTCGCTTTTGGAGTCAGAGGCGATCATATGGAGGATGGATTCCTCTACTTGGCTTACTCCATGCTATAGTGACTCTGACTCTGAGTTTAGACCTTTGGGTCAGTGATTTGCTTTGGTTGCTGACTTAATCATTTGGTTTTTTAGTTGAAAATATAGCAGGTATGACTTGCAAGTTGCATAAAATCAACAAGGCTGCAAGTTAAATCAAAATCTGGCTCCTGTTAATTAGCCATCTTAACATTATTCTAAAAACTACCCATTTTTTAATAGAAAATCTTGCCATTCTATTCCATTCTTTCAAAATATGGCCTCCTCGTTGATGTCTGGGAAATAGGCAGAACACCGTGCCCTTTTCTTTCCTCAAAATTTAGTCATTTAGTATTTCTACACTATGTCTCATAAATTTTGAAAAATAGTAAGGTTGGAGGGGAGGTCACTATACTTTGTCAGTAAAAGTAGAGGATGTCAGTGTCATTTAAGAAACCTCAAGAAAAATCTTTGTAATTTTCACTAACCTCGGGGAAGGTCAGTACAATTTATTCAAATTTATTTTATTGCCTAAAAAATAGTATTTTTAGTAAATTAATGTTTATTAAGATCAAAAATTGAAAACCTATTTTTTGGTCATCCCATCCGAACAGGAGAATGTCTTCCATCCGAATGTGTGTGGACATTCTAGTGCGGTTTCGTTTAGGAAATTTTTAATTTCGTGAAACAACTATTTTCAACTCGGTTTAGGACTGTGTTGCGAATTTTATAGTATAAATAGAGTATACGGTTCTCTTATTGAAGAACCTTGCCTCTTAAAGCATTGAGTGATATAGATTATCTTTAACTTCATATTTTATTATTTGATTAGTTCATAGCAAGGTGTTTTTTCTTATTTTAGCTATATACCTAGTGTAGGAGAGTGCATGTAGGATCATATAATGGTTGAGCATTACAAATCATTGCATGGAGCTTATACATTGTGGAAAGTAAATATGAGGATGTGATTGGTGCTAGGGTGTGCAAAAGCTATTCAAACTGAGGACTATAATGAGAAGTTGTAGATAGACTACAGGAGATCACTGGTGTTGATAGGTTACTTATTTAGGGAGAGAGATTTGTCAACTTGTATTGCGTTCTTTTTTACTAGTGGATTTTTGCAACTTGAGGTGGGTTTTCTTCCCTATTAGGGTTTTCCATGTATGATTTGGTGTCATGCTTATTTATTTTTCTGTGGATGCATGATATTTATTTTGTTTTGATGTTCATGATAATTACATAAACTTAAAATCTTAAATATTCAAGAAGAGAATTTTTTTTTTTTTGATAATAATTCATCTTAATTAACAAGAGGTTTTATAAATCTACGTTCCCAATTAATTAATTTTGAAAGTCTGATATTTGTTTCCAAACTAAGCCTCAAAGTGTGAAAATCTCCATAAAGTCTTCTAATATCATGCTATAAAAAGTGATCCCCCTTATTAAATACTCCCAAAACTACTCCCTCTTTTATCACGAGATGGAAAAGGGATAATAACAATCATTATCATGAATAATGTAAGGTGAACATTACATGTAAATCATATATAGACAAAAGAAGATATATAAGAGATAACAAAGACAATTAGATTTAAGAAAGATAAACTGGTAGATAAATAATAGAAAAAAAAAATTGCATCACATACGTCCCAAACATCTTAATGATAAGGAAATAAATACAGAGTTGTCTAAACATAACTAAGTGATCAAACACACAAAAGGTAGACTATCCCTACCATGACGTAGCTTTAGAGCAAAACTATGTATCATAAGACAACTATGGCAGCATTAAAAGAAACACTAGTGCCAAATGAGAAAATGAGACGACTATGAGCAAAACCAAATGTGGTGGAATTGTGGACTACCATTAGTTTAGAGAGTAAAAAGCAATGAGACCCTCATAAATAATAGCCTTGGGAGAAAATGGAAACTATAGATCAAAGGCCCTGGTCAAACTTAGGATTGTTGCAATAAGAACCAGAGACAAATCAAAATGAATACCACGTACATATGCTCGAGCAACGTCTTGTCCAATCATAATCTCAAGGTTCGTATAGAACTTGCTAACCAATTGCACATCTACTGGACCTCGAATGAAGAGACGAGGAAGCCACCTTCTCCCCATAAACTATGTGAAAACCCTAGTGCCAACAACGTCCTCTCGCACAATAGTCTACTTATGTAACATAGTGCACACCTCATATATAGAGTAACTCTCAAGCACATAGTGTTAGATTGGAATGGCCTGATAATGTGATCGCGAGGAGCATCCCACACATCGTATGGAAATAATAGTGTCTCATCTTGCTAGTGGTGTGGTTTTATATGATAATCAATGACAAGTAAGAAAAGCAAACACAAATGAAGACTATAATATGACTCTACGTTTGTGAAACTACTATAATAGTCCATCTCATTTTGCTCCAACAACTATCCTCTACTAGTCTAGTACCTTCCATTCCCATAAATAGCTAGGGTGAGCCATAATGCTCAGTAGGGTTTCCCAAAACACACAAGCTTATAACGTACAAAAAATAATGTAAGTCCGATGAGCACAATTTCTAATGTTCAGTATGTAATCCAAAACACACAGCAATATCATCAATCAGATCACAAGTATAAACATGACAATCAAGAGAATAAGACATCACTATGTGTGGTACAATAACAGTAATAAGACATTCAATGTACATCAAACATGAAGTATATCAACATATATAAACCTTACAAGCACCTCCATTTTCTATTCAGATCAGTCAGAACAACGATATCCAACAACAATATATTCAATACAAGTCAATAGTATGATAAGGAAAGAAGTTTAATTGCTACACAATCCATGTCTGTCATAAGTACAATCCATAGTATAACGAGTTGGACCTCGACAAGTCATATACTTCTCTTTACTTCTTCCACAGTCTTTCAAGACTACTTAATAGCTCTCGGTAAAGCCTGAGTATTTCTCGAGCAACTAACCTGATGGAGACATATGACTACCCGTGTGAGGTTATGGTTCAAAACCAAAAGGAGACACAATTCCCGTCACAAAACTCCGGTAATACGCATATCTTTCCCTTTCTCAAACTGGATCTATCTCATTCATAACTTCTCCTTTCTCAACTTACATTGGCCCATTCATAACTTTCCTTTCTCAAGCCTTCAACTATTTCATTTCTATCTATATTATTATCGTCTCACAATATGTGGTGCCACACAAGCTTACACCACATCCACATCAATAGTCATACAATAAAATACATGACATCTCAATATACATAAATCATATAATCCTTAGCGTGTCCGTACATGTCCCCAAGGCACAAGTATAATGAATAGTAAAGCATCGGAATAATAATGAAAATCATGACGAAAAGGCAGGCAATGATCAAGCATTAGAATAATAATAGTCATATCATGAGGACTAATGACAATAATACAATACCAACCAATCAAAATCAGATACTAATCCCAGTAGCCATCCGACTATAAAGAGACACTACTTGTGTCTGTCATAACGTGTATTAGACATCTCACACATTCCAAGTTCAACTCTCGGGGCCACCCCGACTTTTAACACTAAAGTTTCGTAGTGATTTTTTAAGTTCTCTTAGGTTAATTACGCATTAACCTACATATCGAGTATCCATTGTCCCAAACGGGTATCAAAATGTGTTTTCAGGCCTCAAAAACCCTAAGGAGGCCCCATCGTAATGTTTTTAAGTCCTTTGAATGCTCTTTGAACTCATAAGAGAATTTTCATAATTTTACCAAACAAGTTCACGTTTACCGAGATATTATCTTACAAAATTAACCTTGAGATCGGATTTAGAAGGTCCAAAAATCCTAAGGACACTCGCCTTGTATTTTAGTAACCCTTTTTGGTATATGTTCCACACCCAGGAGCATAATAGTAATTTTACATATTCGTGAAGGACCAACCCCGTGTCCCTCTTTCATTAATCTAATATCATATTTGAATTCCTCGCATCCAAAAACATTGGACAGCTATTAGAGTGATGTCCAAGTTTACTACAACGATAGCACTTGCTAGGTGTAGGCTTGGCATAGGAATTTCTATTCATAGTAGGTACTAGCTTCTTTGAAGGGCCTCTATTAGTACTTCCCTTTGCATAACTTATGCCTTGTGGTTTGATATGAACAGGTTGAACAAGAGACTGAACTGTTGTTGTTTGAGTGTCTTTTCCTTTATCACTCATTGCATACGAGGATTTGGAAAAAATCCTACGAAAAGGTACTGCACTAGAACTTCTAGCCCTTCTCTCATTTTCTAACAATTCTGCCTTCAACGCCATGTTATAAGCCGCATCAACTGTCCACAAAACCTACAATCCAATTTTGTCACGAATTGAGGGCCTAAGTCCGCTCAAATACCATGCTACCCTTCGCCCTTCTGTTTCAGCCAGATTATTACAAACAGATAATCGGTTAAAGTCTGCTGTATAATCAAAAACTGATTGGCTGCCTTGGGTGCAATTCTAGTATACCTGAAACCTTCCCATTTGTACTGCTCATAATCTAGAGGGAGAAACCTTCCATTATGTACTGTTTCATCTTCCTCCAAACTTGAACTAGTTGTTTGCTTTGTCGCTGTCAATTTTGCTACAATTGGTCCCACCAAATTGCTACTCCACCTATAAGTTTAAACGCAACAAGCTTGACAATCTTGTCATTGGGAACCTCCATCCTGTTTAGAAATCGGTTAGCCTTTGAAATCCAGTTAATGAAATCTTCAATTTTAAAATTTTCATTAAAGGTAGCTATGTCAACCTTCATCTGATAATCCTCAAAATCTCGATTTCATTTAATAGGTCTACGAACCTTATAGTTCTCCTCATCGTCTGAACTTGATTCATTTTCATAGGCAGACTGACTTTGAGGACATTGACCTTGTATAGTCGTGCCTTTAGGAAGGCTTCGAGCAAATCCTCTAGCACAATTCCTATCGATTGAAGGGTCTCTAAAGGCATAAAAATTGAGCCACGTGAGTATCTGTTGCATAGCACCGAGCTGATCATTAATCTGTGCTAATTGTTGCCCATGGTCGCCAATTGTCGCCCATAAATCCTCCATCCCACGACGAACGTCAATGAGATTTGGGTTCTCGACTCGGTCATTTGCCATTGAGTTAGGCAAATCCTCCTTCTGATACCAACTAACGTAGTGTGGAACGTGAAAGAGAATAGAACACGTTTAATTCCTTATAGAATAAGTAACAAAGGGGACTTTTCACCCAAAGAGAACAAATCTCAAATTTCTAAACATAAATATATTCTTGATAATCTGAGTAATAAAGACTGAATTACATCATATATATATATATAGGCTAAAACTACTACTAATCTGAATAGGAATCTACTAATTCTTATACTAGTCCTATTACAATTAGAAAATTATAATAATTTTGAAAAAGAGAAAATATTCAAAATTAATAAAAATTGAGGCTTTTTAAAAAACTAAAAGTCTTATCATACTAAGAAATTATAGGCGCAAGTAGAAGTTAATTCGGACTTTCCTAAATAAAGTAATTGCAAAATTAAAAATTACTATAAATGGCAAAAAAGTTAAATTGAAGGCCTAAACAAAGTCGTTTGATCCTGTGGCAGCTTCAGTCATGGCAAAGCCATATGTATTGCTCGTGTCGCCGTTTTGGGGTTAAGATAGGGTCTCCGTTCTAAAAAATGTGTGTCACGCCCCGAATTTCCACAAACCTAGGGGTGAGTGTAACGAAACTAAAAGAAAATAAAATGAAAGACAATCCAACAGATTCAATTAAAAATGCATTTCTTCTTCATCAACATATAAACATATAAAGTACATCTAAATAACCATATCATTCACATCATTCGGGCTTAAGCCTTTACATCTCAAAATATGCCCCCAAGGGCCAAAACCATTCTAAGCTCACGTCTCATCCACTCTGCAAGACTTCTTCAAGTCTCAAGTGCCGAGAGCGTCATCTGTAATGTGTTATCCCATCAATGGGTCAGCTCAACTGCTGATATAATATAATGCTAATACAAGGAACAAAATTAAGGCGTGGCATGTGCAAGTGTACATTTATATCTACATGGTATTCAATATTATCCATACATGTACTAGCAATAATCTATATGCCATCCAACTCATTAACATAATTTAAGGCGTGGCATGTGCAAGTGTACATTCATTTCTACATGCCTCCCTAATCATCATACAGTGTACTATTTATATCTATAAAGCATACAAACAAACTCGATACCACATCCATGAACTCATTAATAAGATGTAATGAAAATGTGCGTGACACACCCACACAGTTCTATACCATGCCCATGTCAACTTCATGTCACACCGATGTCAACTCCATGCCACATCCAAGTTAACTCTATGCCACACCCATGTCAACCCTACGCCATGTCCATGTCTCATTTTTGGAACACATCCGATGGATTCTGGGCACCAATGCAACGTCTCATTTTCGAAACACATCCGACGGAACTTGAGTACCAATACCATGTCTCGTTTTCGGAACACATCCGATGGATCCTGAGTACCAATGCATAACACCACGTGTTCAACCCACGCTGTGCCATCAAGGTATCACACCATGCTAATATGCTTTAATTCCCCCACGCAACAATGCAATCTCAACGAAACATTTCTTTCCAACACATAGAGTATGCTTCGAATAAACCATTTCACTTAAAGCAACCATGGCGTCTGAATTATAAAACCTCTTCCACATGAATGTATGCAATACAAAATCAACGTAAACACGTACCCGAATCATGTATTCACAATCTTAACAACTCATCAAGAACATAAATCACGTACAACACCATCACAAGGAATAAATTATAACTCCAAGGAATAACAAGAAACACACAAGTACCAATTCAATCAACTCTAAGTTTTGTTTCAAAGGAAACATTCCCTATGTGATTTTCTAATGTCAAATAAGCATATGATTCATTCAATTAATCATGGAAATCATTTATAAACTTAACCCTATTCCTTACTTAGCAAAATATCATACCTGATGGGTTTGTCTCAACCTTAAGAAGTCGTATTCGCTATGTAGCTGAACTAACAATGATCATGTAGAAGGTTAGACCGCTTTCTCTTTGCCTCTCAGTGTCCCTAAAATTCATGAAATATAACTCAGTCCATTTTCTACTAAATTATGTTATTCATCAAATTTTATATCTTTATTTTATGAGTTTCTATTTTGCTAAAATAAACTCTACCATTGGGTTTGAAATATCGAACAAAGTCGATTTAGGCTTTTGTGAAATTCAATTCAGGCATCTGTACTAAAAAAGGTAAAATGGTAATTTTGTCATCTTGCCCCGGACCCTATCGTGGTCCTCAGAATATCCCATATATCTTATATATAATTTTCTAAGTCTTTTGGACTTCATTTGGTATCTGTTTTTGCTCATCAGGACACATCGGTCATTTCTTATTTTATACGTTGACTGTTCGGGAGTCTTGATTATGCTTAGGACAATTTATTAGATCAGATTGGCCTTTATTTGGCCTCTACTTTGCACTTACCATGCTCAGGGGCATTTTGGTCATTTTATGTTCTGTGAAATTCTGTCCCCAATTTGATATTTAATCATGTGTATAGTTTCACAAGTATCTGGGCTTCTATCGGTATCAATTTCATCCCATTTGGGCTTCATTTGGACTTCGAATAGCATCAGGGGCATTTTGGTAATTTCACATGTTGTATAACTAAATTTTTGGAACCTCGGTTCACAAAATGGACCTCACTGTTAGGTTCAGAATGTCCGACATAGTTAGATTGAACTATCTTTTATGTTTAATTAGTCCTAGGTACCATTAGGGGTATTCTAATCATTTATCATTTGTGTGTCTTTATTTTTTAGGACTTAATTTCCTAAATCAGACTCCACCATTGAGTCCGGAATGCCCGAATTAGTAGAAATACACTATTTATTTATTTATTTTGGCCTTTGTTTGACTTATTTAAGGTCTAAGGGTAAAATGGTCATTTTACCCATTTAATAAAATAATTAAATAAATTATTTTATTATTTTTCAGGGGCTTATTCAAATAAATTTTCTAGAATTTGGGTCATAACAAAATTTATTAAAACTTCTGGGGTCAAACTGTAAATAGTTAAAGTTTCGGTTTATATTTTTTAATTTTAAACAATGAATCAGATGGTTTATTTTGGTTTTAGGTGAACTGGTCTAGAGTCTCATTGGACCAACCGGTTTGACCGGTCCAATACGTAATGCTGACGTCAGCCCTAATTTTTTTTTTTTTAAAAAAACTAAAAACCCTCTTAGTTAAAACGACGTAGTTTCATTTAAGTGGATATCCGTTTATAATCTCGGTCGGGGCTCGACCCGAGTTCGACCCAGAGCCCGACCCGAACAGTGTCCTTCTTCCCCAACTTTTCAGTGAGAGGAGATTAGGGTTCCGTCACCATCTCTGGTAATGGCGACCCAATTCCGGCCACTGTTTTTCAAACGGTATTTTCTTCTATTTTATATGTAGGTTTCATTTCTAATGTTGGTTTTTGATTTGGTTCATCAAATGTCCACGAATCTAAGAAAAATTGTAACTCCGGCCAACTATGTTTTCATGATTTCAGGCTTAGTTTTTAACTGTTTTGACTCCTATTCATTTCTAACGGATTTCTGCATCACAGAGGAACAATTCCTCATCATTCAAACTAAGTTTTAAACAAAATTCTCCAAACAACTGATTATCACCCCCCACTTGCAACTCCTATTTTCTAACTCATTTTTACTCCATTTGATCTGATTCTTTTTGCAATGAACTCTATATTTCATGCTGATTACGACTCTACTATTTAAAACTAAACAATATGCTTCTAAAATTTAAAACAGAAACATGGCCACTCACCTGCTTTAAGCAAACCCTTGCTTCTCCCTTCTGTTCCTACCTTCTAAGCCTTCTGAACTCCCTAAGACACTCTCAGCTTCTATCTCTCTTTTCCTTACTTCTTCTGCTTTCCTTTTCTAACTCAAACGTACACATATACATATATATATCACAACCGACCTCTCTCCCTCTACTCTCTCTCTCTCTCTCTCTCTCTACCCACGCACCTTTTCTGACTTCTCACAGCCTGATTTCTCCTTCGTTTTCTCCTTTTCAAACTTGCAATTAATGTGGCTTACACCTTTAGTTTCATATATATATATATATATATATATATATATATATATAGATTATATTTTATACACACTCACCCACTTGCACACACACAGAGTAGCAACATACACACATACACACACTTTGCACACCTACAGTTTGTCCCCCACTTGTGTACACATCTATATATATATATATATATATATATTTATATACACATGCACATGAACAACACACATGTCATACATGCATATATATGTATATCCCACCATATATATATACTTACACATACATAATACACATTTCACATTCACATACTTTTTTATTTAAAAAAAAAAAATTCATTCTAAAATTTTAGATTTTTACAACGTGACTGACCAACTTTGCATCTACGTCTATCAATACTTTTTCTTGGAATGGAACTTGAAACATTCTCATTGTTTGTCAAAGGCTTCCGCTACATCATTACCAATATAATTATAGGGACTAATTGCACAATTCACTTTCTTAATGAAATAACAAAAATTTCATTTAAGAACTTAAATTTTCGTAAGGGCAATTTTGAAATTTCATCTATAACTATGAAGTGAAAGTGATTATACTGAGTCATCCCAATGGGCATGTACAGAAAATCACATAGCACCGTGCCATGCATACCCGTAGCAAAAGACATAATAATTATTTTAAAATACATATAATAAATACACAATATCCTACCAAATAATATTAAATAAATATATAAAATAATATGTATTTGTATTTAAATTATAAAATATTTTATTTAAATAATTGCGCACACAAATCAGTACACAAATTTTCAGTAGGGAGGTAGTACAAATTAGTAGTGACATAATTACAAACTGCAAGTAGAGCATCACAAAAAAAAAAAAAAAAAAAAAACTAAATGAAGAGATCCTAACGACAGTAGTATCAAAAAGTACAGGGATCTAGGGTCTTCTCAATTCTATATATGAAATTGATATCTCTAATGCATTAAATCAATAGCCAACTCTTCATTTATAAGAAATGTTGATGTACCAGATCAAAATTAGCAAGTAGGAGAGTTTAAATCAGTAGCCAACTCTTCTATGTTTTTCATCCAAGCTTCAAAGAAAGTGATGAAACAAATGCATACCTTTTAATTACATATGATTTGCATTTGTAGGATCGCTTTTACTGGTTTTCATTGAACAAATCTCGTCTTTAATTGGACCTTCGTTATTGGACGATGAGATTGATTCTCTAATTTAATTGACTCGAAAAGTCGAATATCGAGTTATCAAAAATTAAATCTCATTTATAGTATGAGAAATTTGAAACTAGAAAAACACTCACAGGAGTTAGGATGTTTAATACATAGTATACACTTCCAACTACTTTACTAAATTTTGAAAATCATTTGCGCGTGACCTTAACAGTATAATAGAAAACGGATATATAATAGAGCTGATTTTGAATTTTTTTAATTAAATATTAAAATTTTTTCATTATTTTACTAAAATAATACAATTTCATTATATTTTAAACTTTTGAACTATTTAAATATACCCTAATACATTATATTTTCTTATAAATGACGGGTTGGTTATTTTCTTAATGAATTTGAGATTTCTAAATTCATCTTTAAACGAGCAAACTCTGTCATACAAGTCTTTTTTTTTCTCTCTCTAAAAAGCGAGGTTCTTTCTCTTTTTCGTGGACATTACGATAATTAATAACAAGGGTAAATTATATTGATCTCTCTTCAAATTTTTAAAAATTGTATTGACCATTCTTCACATTTCTAAAATTACACCAACTTTATTTACTTTATCTCACAATTTACAAATAGCTCCTTTAGTCATAAAAAAATTCTCAAATTGATAAACTGTCCAACGTATGTTTCTTTCCTTACCTTTTTTCAATTTTGACCGATTTTTTTCATTTTTAAATAAATATTGATTAAAACTTTAAATTTATTTTTATATAAATTAAAAATAAGTTATTTATCTTAAATATATTTTTACATAAAATAAAATATTCTTTAAAAAATGTTAGAAAAACAGTCAAAATTGAGAAAATATATAAAAAAAAAAAATAACCATAAAAGGGACAATTTTGTTATTTAAAAAAAAAAATTTTTGATTAGAAGAAAGTATTTATAGTTTGTCACCAAAAATAAAAAAGATTAATGTAATTGTCAAAATTTTTTAAAAATATTAGAATAATTGTCAAAAATTTTGAAAAAGTCATCATAATTTATCCAATAAATACTAATAACATTCGAGAGGAAAAAAGTATTGTGGTAAGATAATATAGAGAATCTCAATAGTAATATAAATAAAATTTTAACATATATTTTTAATTGAAATGTCATCATAACATCATTTATATTACCAATTTATTACTAAATTTTTTCAAACGATCTTGCCACCGGTGTTATTCTCATTGGAGAGTTTGAGATTTTCAAAAGCCATTGATGCTTGTTGCGTGAAACAAACGGATAGAAAAGTTGTGCCATAGAAGACCCATCCTAAATCAAGCAACTTTTTTCCGTAATAATGGGCCCACATGTTTTCATTCGCTAGCATGTCCTCTTCATGCCTATGTCTAAGGACGGTTCATCCAAGGACAGTCAACTGTGAAGAATCTGATGTTGTATCAAAAAACAAGATGAACGAGACAACGATGGCGCATCCTGTAGCGATCTTTGTTGATGGAAGAACAAATTCTCCATCAATTTACTTCTTGCAACCTCTAGGCTATTAGCAATGGCAGAACAAATTCTCTTTAACTTCACTGAAAAAATTCTGCTGAAGTTGGCTTCCACTGCTCTCCAACAAATTGGATTGGCATGGGGTGTCACAAAGGAGTTGGGAAAGCTGGAGAAAACAATATCTACAGTTCGAAATGTCCTTCTGGATGCACAAGAACAGCAGACGGGCAATCGTGCTGTGAGAGAATGGCTGGAAAGGCTTAAGGACATAGTCTACGATGTTGACGATTTGGTGGATGAATTTGCCACTGAGGCATTGCAAAGGGAGGTGGAAATTCGTGGAAGTAAAAGAAGAGAGGTACGCTACTTCTTTACACGATCAAATCCATTTAAATTTCGTTTTGGCATGGGGCGTAAAATTCGGGATGTTAGAGAGAGGCTAGATGAGGTTGTAGTAGACATGGGAAGTTTTAACTTTGTAGTGCGAGTTGTGGATATGTCTGTGAAGAATAGAGCAAGGGAGGAAACCTATTCTTTCATTCCTAGTTCGGATGTTATCGGGAGAGAAAATGATAAAAAAGCTATTGTACAATTGTTAATGCACTCCACAGACAGAGAGAATGTTTCCATCATTCCTATTGTGGGACTAGGGGGCTTAGGAAAGACCACACTAGCTCAGTTGGTGTACAATGATAAAAGGATCCAAAGTCAGTTTCATAAAAAATCATGGGTATGCATCTCTGATGACTTTGATACAACAAAGATCATAGGAAAAATACTAAAAGTGAATGGAGGAACTGGTAGCGACAACTTAGGAATTGAACAGCTACAAAGTAGCCTTCGACAAATATTGGGAAATAAGAAATATTTTCTTGTTTTGGATGATGTATGGAACGAGGATCTTGTTAAATGGAGAAATTTACGAGATCTGTTAATGGTTGGGGCCAGAGGAAGTAAAATCATTGTAACTACCCGTAGTAAAAGAGTTGCTGAAATTATGGGTACGGTTCCATCATATGTTCTTAAGGGTCTTTCAAATGACGATTGTTTATCTGTGTTGTTGAAATGGGCATTTAAACAAGGAGATGAGGAAAAGCATCAAGACCTAGTCAATATTGGAAGAGAAATTGTGAAAAAATGTGGAGGAGTTCCTTTGGCGGCAAGGACTTTAGGAGCATTCTTGAATTCAAAAATTGATAAACAACATTGGTTGTCAGTGAGAGACAGTGAAATATGGACAATTGTGCAGAAGGAAAATGATATTTTACCTATATTAAAGTTGAGTTATGATCAAATGCCATCTTATTTGAAACAATGTTTTGCCTATTGTTCTATGATAATTGAGAAGGATGAAAGGTTTTTGAAATTTTCCTTGATCTATTTTTGGATGGCCCATGGATTTATACAGTCACCAGCTCAAAACGAAGAATTAGAAGATACAGGTGAAAGTTATTTCAATGAGTTGGTGAGGAGATCCTTTATTGAAGTTGCAGAAGAAGAAGAAGAAGAGTTCAAAATGCATGATCTTGTTCATGATCTTGCACAATTTGTGGCAGGTAGTGAATGCTTAACTATCAAGTCCACTACTAAATCAATTCCTGAAAGAGTTCGTCATGTGAATTTCGATTCTAGTTTACATGAGGAATTTCCAAGACCCTTGCTAGACGTAAAGAAGTTGCGTACCATTCTCTTGCCATTTCAGTTAGGGCCAACCTTTCAATCCATCACCACATCGCTAATCTCGAATTTTGGATTCTTACGCGTGCTAGTTTTCTACAATTTGAACTTTAAGGTGCCGAGTTCCATTGGAGATCTCAAGCATTTACGCCTTTTTTCCCTCACAATGAATGATGACGCAAAGACCCTACCAGAATCTTTTGGAAGGCTGGTGAACTTGCAATTTTTGGACCTTACGGAAACATATCTCCGTGAATTGCCCAAAACTTTTGAAAATTTAATCAACCTACGAGTTTTGAATTTCTCCACAACTTCAACTTCTCTACGGGAGAAAGTGATTGGCAGGTTGACTTCTCTCCGGACATTGGTGATTTGTTATAGTGATGAATTGACTTCTTTAACTGAAAGGATCGGAAAGATCACTGGCCTTCAGATTTTGGATGTAACTCGTTGTCCAAAGCTAGCTTCGTTTCCATCTAGCATGAGACACCTCACTGCCCTTAAGGAATTGAGAGTAGCTCATTGTCCAAATCTGGTGACGCTATCAGAGTCGTTTGCAAGTCTCGCATCACTTAGAACGGTGGAAATTATAAATTGCCCTAAATTGTTGTCTCTACCTGACCGGATTGATCGTGTCCCTGTTGTCAAAATCGATGGGATGGACCTCAACACATTCAATCTAATTTGTTCAGCTCGCCATCCAGGTTTTTCCCATTATCCTTCTCAACCTTACTTCCTTTATCATCACTGGTTCAGTGCCTTGTTGAATGTCAAAATCAATCACATAATTCTGTTTTGTCTACAATTTCTTTAGTTCAATCAAACTTTGATGATTGGTAAACAATAGGAGTTCCAATGCAAGACCGTCAAAATGAACAAGATGGTAAGGACCTTAACACATTTAATCAAATTCATTCTCTAGGTTTTACCTATTATCCTCCTCAACCTTTCATCCTTTGTTGTCACTGCTATGCTATCTTACTGAATGTCAAAAATAAATCACATAATTCTTTTGTCTATAATTTCTTCAGGTCTATCAAGCTTTGATTGATGGCTATTCAAGGGTAAGAGATCCAGTGCAACACAATCAGAATGAATAAAATGGTAACCCTCTCTGATTTATTTCATAGCAATAGAAATTTGTCATTCTAATCTTTTGCTTTATTTAGTAAAAAAGAAACACGTATGTAACATGAGAAACCGCATGAGCTTATTTTAATGCTTCTTCTTCTCTTACTCTGTTCTGTGTTTTTTTTTTTCCTCTGAAGATCCCATTCCCTTTGGCTTGTTTAGTGCAATCCCATTCACAGAAAAAAAAAAAAAAGGCTAATTCTGTTGTGCCCTATAAAGCTGGTTTATTAACATATGCATCTTTTCCATTCCATAGCCCAATTGGTTTAGCTATAGCTCTTGAAATTCAACAATAATGGAAACTAGATTCTATAAGCTATTCTATCCCGAATGCTGCACTTATATATCATCACAGAAAATTTGGAAATAGAGTATTTGAGAACATCAGGGGAGAGGTGATGAAGATACAATTAAATGATGGTAGATCAATTAGTCATTAACTCCTATTGAATTATTGATGGACATGAATAAATTTTGTATGGAAAATGTTATGTATTTTCAATTTGTCTTTTTTCGTATCTTCAATGTGATGTGGAGCCGTGTAGTGTTTTTGGGATGTAATTTTCAAAATTATTATATAGTAACACGTTACATTGAGAACATAAATAGAGATAAAATTAAGACTATTTAACATTACTCCAATGATTGAGAATTCGTTTTTTAATACATTATTTTGCTATACCAATGATATGACATTATTTTGGTGGTTGGACATTACATCAAGGAAAATTCTACAATACATAGAGGTATGGGTGGCAAATGTAACCGGAACCGTGAACCCGTCCAAAAATAAATGAATTTGGGTGATTTATTTAATTGACGTTGGGAAAAATGAATCCGTCTATTGAATGGGTTGTAAACGGGTTTACACAGGTCGAAGGCGGGTTGCACATGGGTATTCCGCCTCTTCACTTGTGAGCTTTACAAAGCCAAAACCGTCTACGCCGCGAGCGATAGAGCCATGGGTTTTTCGGGAATTCGCCACCATGTGCCACCTCAACTAACATTCACAAATTCCAAAAGTCATGGCCACGAAAACCAAGATCAACCTCATCATGGAGCTCGGCCAAGGTGGCGAGCTCTTGCAGTAGTTCATCTCTGTCCTCTGTTTCTACCACCAAACGACATCACTCACCACGACATCAAACCCAAAATCTCTTGAGCGACGAAAACGGAAACCCCAACACAAGGATAAGCATTGAAGTTCTAACGAGTCGTTCTTGGTTCAACAAATCTTTAAAGGATTCTCAACATATTTTATAGTTTTTGTCGAGTTTTCGTTGTATATCAATTAAAGGGGTGTGTAGAAGTGCCAATGTATCAGGTGTCTAATCGAAGCAGAGATGGGGGATATGAAGTATGAGGTGGGCATGTGTTGGATCTGAAACCAATTTGGGTTGGCAAATGGAAAGTTAGTTTTCTCAATTAGGACGAAAGCGAGTCGCACACGGGTTTCTATAAATTTATTACGAGAAACATAATAGCAGAGAAGGTCAAATTCTCTTTGATATATCAGCCTGATATCATCCATATTAAAGTTGGAAGGTTAGAGATTTTTAAGAGATTTTATCCCACTGTTTAAGTTATTTAATAATTTTTATTTTTTGGTAATTCTAATTTTTAAGATTGTAGGATTCTATTTTTTCTAATCCCCTATAAAACAAAAATAATGCTGAAAAATTCTTCTATTCTTTGAAAAACGAATTAACGGGTCGAATCGGGTTGACCCAACTCATTTAATTCAACTTCAACCTGTTTTGACTTGATTTATATACAACTCATCTTAAGACTCGTCCAAATCCATTTATTTGTCAGACCTACATATAGGTAATTTTGTATGTATCATACATACATTTATTAAAATATTTAACTAATCACCGATTGTTACGTGTGATGTTGTTTATAAATAATAACATTTTAAAAAAAGTTGTCTAAAAGTGATAATATTTTAATAATATTACCTTTTGATAAAAGGTTCCTAAGTCGTTTTGTATTTTTCCGAGTGGTATTCTATCAATTGGTTGCATTTCTCCTTGATCAATTATTTTATTAAAATGTTATTTTTATTCAATGGTACCAATGTTAAAAGTAAATGAAACCAACTTATAATAAAATGATACCAAACAAAACTACAATAGTACCAACTTGGATTTAAATAATAATCAACTTATTTCCTTTTCAATTATTTTTCAAATATAATCTTTTAATTTATGTTTTTTTCCCCTTTAGGTCTAAAATTTCACACTTTACCTTTAATTTAATTATAATTTGACCCATTAATGAAACTTTTATCTATTTTTTGAGTTTTTTTAATGTAACGTTAAGTTTCTTAAGGGTCCTTTTCTTTGATTGAACTCATGTTTGATTTATAAATTCGTTTATATCAATAAATTTAATTACTTATAAAAAATATTATTAATCAATATTTATTTTATATTTTTTTGAATTTTTAAATTTATGATTGAGAAATTAACAAAGTTCAAAAATTTTACGGAACATGAATGAATGAAAGATGATTATACTTAAATAAAAATATATATATATATATATATATCTGCGTCAACTTCATAAGCATAAAACGTAAGTTTAGAAAATATTAAGATTATACAACATATGTTTAATAATATATAATTTTTAATTTTTAATTTTATTGTTGATAAGTAAAAAATATTTTGACAATTTTGACACAATTTTAATGTGTATTAAAAATATTTTCAAAGGCTCAAGATTTGAGAAATAATAAAATTCATGTCATTTTATTAGACATTAATATGAAAAAACCAAAATCAAATAAGATAAAATCTTAGAAATTTAAATATTGAACTAAGAATTTAGTATTTTAGTTGGTTGCCCAGATTAGATCTTAAGTATGAAATTTTATAAGAGGTGATTATATTAAAATAAAATAAAATAATTATACCTTGACTTCATAAGCTTAAATTATATATTTACTAACCATATTTTATATAATTTAAATATTTGTTAAACTTGGTTTTTAAGCTTATTAAGTCAAGGAACAACTTTTACTTTCTTGTATAATCACCTTCAATTCATGTCATTATGCTTATTAAAATTGCATATTTAAGATTCAATTTGATAAATCATACAAAATAATAATTCTATATTCAATTTATAAATTTATACGAGTTTAATATAGACTCTAATTGTCCCCAAAATAGACAAAATATTTTTTACTCATCAACAATAAAAATTTAAATTTTAAACAATATTATTAAACATATTTTGTATAATTTTAATATTTTTAAACTTGGTTTTTAAGGTTATTAAGTTAACGTCAAATTTTTTTTTAGTACAATCCCCTTTAATTCATGTCATTATATATGTTTATTAAAATTGCATACTTAAGATTCAATTTGAGAAATCATATATAAATATCGTTTGGATTGCAAAGCAAAAACTGGTTTTTGATTTTCAAAAACAAAAAAATGGGGAAACTTGTTTGCTTGGTGTAATTTTCTGAGAACATCTTTGAAAAAAAATTTCATAATATCAAAAAAAATGAAAACATGGCACAAATTCCATACTTGACAAGAAACCACATAAAAGATCTTTTTATCCGACACTCTTCCCTTCATCATCCATTGCCCTTCATCCCTCCAACAAGAAAAGATCGGCAATTTCGCGGTCGTGTGGTTGCCGGTTGTCCCTCATCCTTCCAGCAAGCAAAGATCGGTTCTATATTCGCGGGGAACCAGACAATGACGACGTCGTTAGGAGGAGCGGAATTATGTAGATATATAGAAAGAGAGAAAACCTAGGGTGAGGGGTTCACTTGTGGCAGGAAAGCCGTGAGGTGGAGTGGGATTATGTAAAGAGATCGATTAGATGAATTAGAAAATTTTTAGAGAGAGAAACCTTCTCTGTTATAGCCATGGTAAGTTGAGAGATATACCGAAAAAGAAAGATAAAAAAAAATCTATTGTGACATGCATTAATGTATCTGATATGTGAGATTTTGAAAGAGGAGTTACGTGGGTAGTGGGTAGTGTTAGGGAGAGAGGCTATAGCAAATGAGAATTGGATGGGGCTTGCGTGAGGAAGGGAGAGGGTTGATAAGGGATACGGTTAGGCCTGTCAACGAGTTAGGTTTGGACAAATCTTTTAAGGTCTGGATTTGGATTCATTAAGTTTAAATAGATCTAGAGCCGAATCCAAACCCGCTAAAACTCGCCTCAACTAGACCCGAACTCAGATCCGTTGGATCCCAGTCTTCGACTCCAAAACTCGATCCATTTGCAAAAAAAATAAAAAATTGGAGCTAAAATTTTCTATTTGGAGTAGTCCAACTTGGCTTTACAAATAAAAGATTTTATTGGCCCCAATTATGTCATTGTTGATTGAAATTGTTTCATGTGATAGCCACTATTATTTGTATATTTCTTTCTTACGATCGGACACATGATAAATGGTAAAATGACAATAATTGTCATCTAGAAATCTTTTGATTTTTATCAAGAATTTAAGCTTATAAAAGGTTTCCTTACTCCTAAATATAATAGGAAATTGAATGAAAATGACATAGAATGAAAATGTCATAAAATGAAATAAAGATTACTCATTCAAGACAAAGGAATGTTTATAATGATTTTTAATGGAATGTTCATTCAATGGAATCAGGTATTGATAGTTAGATTCATGAAACAATTCTCTAGAGTGATTTTCAAAATATTTTCATTGCACAAAACAGTGCTAGAAAGTTGAAGACGACAACTTCACTGAGACTCTCTCTCTCTCTTTAACTTTTATGTATGTATGTATGTATATATATATATATATAGTAACTTTGTTAGGATGTTAAATACTCTAATTTCATTATTATATTAGAGAGAAAGAGTGTGTGTGTGTGTGTGTGCGCGCTTAATGGTTCTTTAACGGGTAGGCCTGTCAACGAGTTAGGTGAGTAGTGGGTAGTGTAAGGGAGAGAGGCTATAGCCAATGAGAATTGGATGGGGCTTGCGTGAGGAAGGGAGAGGGTTGATGAGGGATACGGTTACGCCTGTCAACGGGTCGAGTTTGGACAAATTTTTTAAGATATGGATTTGGATTCATCAAGTTTAAACAAATCTAGACCCGAATCCAAACCCGCTAAAACCCGCCTCAACTAACCCGAACTCAGATCCGTTGGATCCCAGTCTTCAGACTCCAAAACTTGATCCATTTGCAAAAAAAAAAAAAAATTTAGCTTAAATTTTCTATTTGGAGTAGTCCAACTTGGCTTTACAAATAAAAGATTTTATTGGCCCCAATTATGTCATTGTTGATTGAAATTGTTTCATGTGATAACCACTATTATTTGTATATTTCGTTCTTACGATCGGACACATGATGAATAGTAAAATGACAATAATTGTCATTTAGAAATTTTTTGATTTTTATCAAGAATTTAAGCCTACAGAAGGTTTCCTTACTCTTAAATATAATAAGAAATTGAATGAAAATGACATAGAATGAAAATGTCATAGAATGAAATAAAGATTACTCATCCAAGACAAAAGAATGTTTACAATGATTTTTAATGGAACGTTCACTCAATAGAATCGGGCATTGATAGTTAGATTCATGAAACAATTCCATAAAGTGATTTTCAAAATATTTTTATAGCATAAGACGATGCTAGAAAGATGAAGATGACAACTTCACTGAGACTGTCACGCCCTGAATTTCCACAAACCCAGGGAGTGAGTGAAATTTAATGAAAAGGTAAATGAAAAGTCATTAAGTTGTATTTAATTAATTAGGCATTCATTCCCTCATGTTTCTCCAAAATTATAAGTGAAGACTTGTCATTGAACTCAACCCAAAATGGTCCTAGAATGTTGTTCAAGTCCCTCTCCCAATTAACACTTAAGATAGTTCAAGTCATATTCAAAAATGGTTCTGAAATAGTCTCAAAACACTTCTAAATGCCTTGAGGTAGTGACCTCAATTGAGCTCCAAAATTCCCTAAGGCATAGTCCAAGAGCGAGTCAAATATTTTGCCTAAAATGGTGTTAGTGAGTGGCCAAACATGGCCATGAAACATAGCTAGAAAGTGTCCCAAAAAAAATGCCCAACATGGCTCTATGTAATGGCCAAAAGTGGCCCAAAGTGGCCCCAAAAAGTAAGGTCAAGCATGTAGTTAAATGGCCTTGAAATATGTACCAACACATGGTTCAAAAGGTGATGTCAAGGGGCTGTTAAGCGGCTGGCCAATGGGGCAGGACAGTAGGGCTGTCGCGACAAAGCAGCAGGCGCGCAGGGCCCATGCGCGTAGGCCAGGGCAGGGTGCGCGGGGGCGAGGCAACAGGCCCGGCACAAGCTCAGGGCGACGGGTTGGCGCGTGCGGCTAGGGCTGGGGCATGTCAGTCAGGGCACTGTAGCGACTGCAAGCTAAAATCTGATTTTTTTCAGGTTTACTGTTCATGGTTGCAACCTAATTTTTCCTATTTTTGAATTTCTTTCCCAAGTTTTTCAAGCCCTTTTTTCCCCATTTTTAATCCACTTCTTCAAGGCTTTTAAATCCTTATTTTGGGCATTTATTTCCTCCCATTTGAATAGTGTTTTACACACTTAATTTCCTTCTTAATTTCATAAAATTTTGACATGGTTTCCTTTATTTTCTAAACCTTTTTCCCTCCTAATTTTCACAACACTTCATTTATATAACATGTAAACAACCCACCCTCACTCAGTGGTCAAAAGTTCATGGAATTTTAAACATACATCCCTTGTCATCAACATTCATATCTAGTTGCCTCAACATACACATATGATGCTCATTAAATAAAGACATTTTACATATCATTTGGGTCTAAAACCCTTACACTTTAAAATGGCTCAAGGCCTATTGTCCACCATTCTCCAAATTTAAATACGAGTAAATTGGGCTTATGCCCATACATACAAAAACATGCCCCAAGGGCCAAATATGCTTTATTTTCCTTCATTTTTTCAAGACTTAAACAAGTCTCAAGCATCTGGAACCTCATTTGAAATATGATATCCCATGAGGGGTTAGCACAACCGCTGGTCACAATGCTAATGCAAGGAACAAAATTAAGGCGTGGCATGTGCAAGTGTACATTTATATCTACATGTCTTCCAATTCAATAATACAATGCAATGGCAATATGCGTGACGCATCCATGCAAACTCTATGCCACACCCATGTCAACTTTATGCCACCACCATGTCAACTCTATGTCACACCCATGTCAACTCTATGCCATCATGTCTCAATTTACGGATCGCTTCCGTTGGATATCCGAGTACCAACACCTGTTCACGGATCGCTCCCGCTGGGTAAGCAGGCACCAATGCAATGACCAATTTTGAATTTTTCACCATAGGATCTACACCCTTATAATGCATAGCACCAAGTACTCAACTCACGTCATGCCTCTAAGGATTCACACTATGCTAACATGCTTTGATTTCATTCTTATGCAATTCAATGAAACATTTCATCAACACATGGAGCATGACTTAAAAATATGCCTCTTTCATAAAGTAAAGCATAACTTCAAATTCACAACACTTTTTCTGCATGAATGTAAGTCACAATTCAATGAATTACACATATAATCAATTTTCATGTTCATTACTTTAACAATTTCTCAAAGAAAATACAAATCCACAAACCACTAACTCATGGAATAAATCATAACTCTCAAACCACAAAAGTTCCTCTACATGAACAATAGCTAGAATGCAATGAATCAAATATATAAACAAGTTACATGTTCATCACTTTAACAAATTCTCAAAGATTACAAAATACATAAAGCACCAATACCTTAAATAAATCATAACTTTCAAACTACAAGATTTTGTCTACATGAACCTAAGCTAGAATACAATGAATTTCACTTATAGTCATGGTTCATGTTTATCATTTTTTCAAATTCCCAAAGAATAACAAAGAACAAAAAAGTACCAAAACCACCAATTCTAAGTTTTCAAAGCAACTATATCCCAAGTGATTTTCTAGCATCAAATAAACACATGAATCATTCAATCAACATGTAAATCACTCCTAAACTTAATCACATTCCTTACTTAGCAAAATATCATACCTAAAATAGTTTTTCTCAAACCGGGGAAGTTGTGATAGCTGCACAACCGAACCTATTAGTGAGAATATAGGTCTTAATGAGAGGAACAACTTCCTAGAAGGAAGCCTCACAAGAATCCAGGCCTAGGAGTGTGTTTTGGTGGCTTGAAGCTTGGAGAACCTGGGGCTTTTTCTCCTTTTCTCTCCATGAACGTGAGCTGCTCTGATTTTCAGACCAAATTATGATAAAAAAACACACTAAGGGACTGTATTTATAGTGGAGGGGCAAAATGACCCTTTTGCCTTTAATGAATCTAGGCCCCGTTACACTACAACCCGTCCCGAAACGTCTCAATTAGATATTTTTTTTTAGCCAAAGTTCTTAAAATTATTTTAAATGAAAATTTTCAAAAAAATAAATTTTCACCTGTGACCGGATCTGACCGGATCCACCCGGGCCACCCGGATGCCCTTTTGGTCCAATTTTTGAAACTATCTCCGAATAGTCTCAAATGTTTATAAGAGGTGTATTTTAATATTATAAGCATATTTCCCTTCTATGGCATACTCAAAATATGCCTCTAAATATGACTTATAGTTAAACGTGCACGTATAACGCCCCACCGACAAACGGTGCATAAATAGTGCCCTACCGGTAAAAACGAAAAACTTACCCTTATTTTTCAGATCTCTACATCCTTCCCCCCTTAAAGAAATTTCATCCCGAAATTTAAAAATGTACCTTTAGAAACAAACAACTCCGGATACCTAGCACGGGTTTCAGTCTCACATTCCCAAACGACCTCCTTGACCCTATAATGGCTCCAAAGAACCCTGACCAAAGGGATGGTCTTGCCCTGCAAAACCTGGTCCCCCGAGTCCAATATCTCTACAGGCCTCTCATCATAAGAAACACCTCCCTCCACTTTAAGACTGACCCAATCTAGTATATGTGAAGGGTCAAGCTCATACTTCCCCAACATCAATACATGGAAGACTTCATGAACCCCAAATAACTATGGCGGTAGCGCCAATCGATAAGTTACTTCTCCAATACTTTTATCAATCAAGACCTTGCAAAGATCTATAACACTCATGTCGAGTTCTCGATTAATTAAAAGAGTTTGTCAATCATATGGAACTTAAAACATTAGTTTCAAATCTCGTAAATTAATGTGTTTGCTCTCCCTCTCTTTCTCTCTATACTTTACTTGTGCATTTATTATTTATTCTTAAAGTTTGTAAAAGAAGTCAATATTTGTAAAATGCCATATTCACCCCTTCTCCAGGGTAAATATATGGGCAACAATATCTACCTAGAGAGTGGAATCAGAGTCACGTAGTTCTCCTGATTCACCGACTCCTATCAAGGGTGATAGAAGGTGATGAATCAGGCTGTAGAGAAGGGTTTAGGGAACATACATTATATGTGGTGAGTCGAGCAGCACTTCGACTTGTACTTGTCGATTCAGTGTTATTCGGGCAGCATTTCAGCTTCTCTTCCTGAATTGGGACCTTTGTTCGGGAAGTACCCCAGTCTTGTATAGGGTAGACACTTTAGAGATCTTGTAGAGAGAGAAGTCTTGTATAGGGTAGACACTTTAGAGATCTTGTAGAGAGAGAGAGAGAGAAAGAGAGAGAGAGAGCGAGAGAGAGAGAGAGAGAGAGAATAATGAGACTAAATTGACAGCATATGAGTGTAGAATTATGGTCCTTTGAAATGGGGGCCAAGGGGGGTATACTTATAAGAAAAATATAGAAACTTGACCAAACGACCCAAAATGATTCTCACAAATTGAGGGCTCAGATCAAGTCTAGAATGATAATTATCATGATTTAAAAAAAAATTATCCTAGACATAATTATCCTAATTAATAATTAAAAATGAAAAATAAACATGATTTCATTGCTAATGAGATTAATGTATATCATGATGAGCTAATGAGATACTACAAAAATGAGAGTTTAAATCTAATTAAACTCTAAAAAATAAGATAATTAAGCTGAAAGTTCCTAACCACCCAAACTCTCTCATTCTCTCTCTCTCTCTCTCTCTCTCTCTCTCTCTCTCGATATATATATATATATACACACCTAATAATATGGACCAGTCATGTGATTGTCTATAATTCATATGCCAATCACATTGTACCTAACATTAAATGACCAATAAAAAGATTCTAGACAAGGTGGACCAATCACATGAATGTATACTATTTATGAACCAATCACAACCAAGATGACACCTAATGAACCAATGAGATTTAAGAGAAACCTCATTTAACACATGGAAAATCTTAAAAATAAAATGATAATTATCATTCAAGATTACTAAATTACATCCAATTTGGTAGAGAATCTTTAAACCAATCTCATGACATGGAAATGGCCAAATTTTTTCCAAAGCATAAAAAAGTGCCCAAGTTGTCCTAAAAAGGCTAAAATTATCAAATTACCCCCCCAAAGGGATAAAATAGCATAAAATTACAAAAATTTCCTTAGCATGACCAAAGTAACCTACTAGGGGTAGGACTGTGCCAAAATTACTAAAATTCCCTCCTAAAGGCAAAATAGTGCTGAAATTATTGAAATACCCTTAAAAAGTAAAACATCTCTAGAATTTATCAAATTACTCCTAAAGGGTAAGGAAACACTAAAAATTATCAAAATTTCCTTGAGGGCCAAAGATGTGCAAAATTACAAGAATGCCTTTAGGGGTCAAGAATGTGTGAAAATTACTAAAATACCTAGGTGGAAAATATTGTAATAACTTCTTAAAAATGATTAAACTACCCCTAACTAAGGGATTTCTCAAAATATGCTACAAAAGTGACTAAACTGCCATCGAAACTATGGAATTACAGTTTTACCCTTACACAATCAAGGGTCACAAAATAGGGTATCTACAGAATCACTCAACACACAAGAAAGAAAATTTGAAGTTAGTTGCTAATCTCAAATTATGTGAAAAAGAGAAGAGTGCAAATGAGGATAATAAGGCACTTATTAGTCAGCTTATGGCTCATAGAGCAACTCTATTAGAGAGGCTCAAGGTTATGGAGAAACTGTGAAATTCCTTAGTTGTGAAGGTTGAGAATCTTGAAAAAGGTCTAGACTCTAGTGGTGTTGAAAAGAAAAATCTCCATGTGAAAGTTCAACACCTTAAGCTTGAGTTAAAGAAAGATGATAAATTGGGAAAGATGTTTAATATTGTCCAATTCAAGAATGACAATGTAGATCTAGGTTATGATAAATTCAATAATCTCAAAAAGCCCATAGTGACCAATCAGACAGAACATGCTGTTTTCAAGCCTGCTAAGTTTGTTCCTCCAACACAAAAGCCTTAGGAGGTACCTCAACCTAAAAAATTATTTTTTAACTATAGTCAAGTTTATGGTCATTCTAGGAATTTTTGTAGAGAAGTTAGGAAGGACAAAAGTCACCCAGTGCCTAACAAGCCAAAATCTTAATTGTCAATCATGAAACTACAGTTGAATGCTTTAGTTCAAAAGTCTAAGAGTTTAGCTAAAAAGGTCATGAAAATGTCCAACACTTCAAAACCTCAATAAAACTCTAAGATTAGAACTAATGGAAACAAGACTAAAGCAAAAAATGTTGAATCCAAACCAAACTAACCTAAGAGGGTTAGCAAAATTTGGGTAAGAAAGGATAGGATGAAATGTCTTGTGATTCATAATGCTTTGAGGGCTCACAACACCACACGATAGTATTTTGATAGTGGGTGTTCTAGGCACATGACATGTGATAAGTCTCTATTTTCTCACCTTGAAGATCATAGTGGGTTGTCACTTTTAGTGATGGAAGTAGATATAGTGTCTTGGGTTCCATTCATATTAGTAGATTTCCTATACTTAAATAATGTTCTTTATGTTGAAGGGTTAAAATCCAATTTAATCAACATAAGCCAATTGTGTGATAGTCTTGCAGTCCACTTCAACAACAAAAAAAGGTGTAGAATATATGACACTGAAGGGAAGTGTGTCTTGTAAAGGATTATGACAATTGATAATTGTTATGGAATCATTCCAAATCCCATTCTTATTTGCAATCATGACAGAGTTAAGGGCTGCAACTTATGGCATGAGAGGCTAGGCATTTGAATCTAAAAGATTTAAAGAAGTTGTCCAACAATGATCTAGTTTGTGGTTTACCAAAGCTGGGAAAGACTTTTGTAAGTGTTTGTGGAACATGCCAAAAAGGCAAACAAACTAGGGTCCCACACAAGAAGTCTTCATCCTTTGCTACCTCTCGCCCCTTAGAGTTAGTTCATATGGACATTGTGGGTCCAACATGAATAGAGAGTCTAGGACGTAATAGATATATTCTAGTAATGGTAGATGACTTTTCTAGGTATTTTTTTGTTGACTTCCTTAAAAAAACAAATGTTTACAATCTCGTCATTAGGATTTATTAGCAAATACAAAATGAGAAGGTTTACACAATCACTAAGGTAAGAAGTGACCATGGAACTAAATTTTCAAAATCCCTAGTGACTAAATATTGTGATAACATCGGTATTAAATAAGAATTCTTAGCTTGCATCACACCTCAACGAAATAAGGTTATTGAAAGTAAGAATAGAGTCATCTAAGAGATCGCTAGAGCTATATTCCATGGCAAGGGTGTGCTTAGGAAGTTTTGGGCAGAGGTTGTGATCACAACTTGTTGTACGATCACTAGGGTTTACCTAAGACCGGGTTTGTGTCAAACACCATATGAGTTGTGGATCAATAGAAAGCCTAGTCTTAAGTACTTCAAAGTCTTTGTAGTCATTGTTATATTATTAGAGATAAAGAGAACTTGGGAAAATTTGATTGAATGAGTGATGATGTGATCTTCTCAGGTTACTCCACTAACAGTAGAGCTTTTAGAGTCTACAATATTAGGAAGTTGATTGTTATAGAATCCGTCAATGTTGTGATTAATGATGAAAAGAAGATAGATACCTTAAGAGATCTTAATGACCCACTTATCTTAAAACAGTCTCTTGTTGGCATTAAGGATAATGGGTTAAAGGTTGCAAAGTGTACTTCATGAACCTATGATAGAAGTATACCAACTTGGTTTAATAAGAGTCATAATCCCTCAAATATTATTGGTGATTTGAAGAGTGGGGTATAGGCTAGAGCTCAAATAGAGATTGAAGCGAGTTTCCACTATTTCACTTCACAAATAGAACCGAAGAATGTGAAAAAAGCTTTCCAATATGATTATTGGGTCCTTGTAATGCAAGAGGAGTTGCTTCAATTCACAAAGCTTGATATTTGGGAATTAATCCCTTGACCGAGAGATTGTAATGTGCTTGGTACCAAATATATTTACAAGAATAAACTAGATAACTTGGATTGATTAATAAAAGCTCTTTCTTTGATATACTTGGATTGATTAATGAAAGTTCCTTCTTTAGATTGTTTAATTTGTAATCCTAAGAAGAAATTTAATTATCCCATCATGTTCATTTCAAATTCATCTTACTTAGCAAAGTCTTTGCATGGGCCATCATTTGTTGAGCCAAATATAATGTCATCGGCATATATTTTCACAGTGAGCATTTTCTTCCCTTTTGGCATCTATTTTTCCTCTAATGAATTCGTTCTTGGTGAGTAAACCACTAAGTCTTTCATACAAAACTCTTAAAGCTTACTTCAAACCATATAAGACTTTAGTTAACTTATATACATGGTTTGGATTTTCATGGTTTTTAAATTTGAGAGGTTGTTTAACATATACTTCTTTGGATGTGAATCCATTCAAGAATTCACTATTACATCAATTCTTCTACTACTGCTCCACAATATGTGACTCGTGTCGACCTTGAGGAACATTATTAACGACTTAGGATTGATTTCTTTATTCCTATCATGAACAGCTTGGTCATTAATGATTGAATATCTAGGCTATTTGGACATGTCAGGATCGGTTCACAAAGGAGCTTCATTCCATGGCAGAGGACATTCACTCACTACTGCCAATTGATGACAATGAGGATGTTAGTTGTGTGCTAAGAGTACCTGTAGTGAGGATCATATATACTTTTTTTTTTTCATAGAAAGATTTACATCTGTCGTTTACTTTATGGATGTGTGAAATACTGTTTGATCTCTAGTATTATATAGAGCTTATCTTTTACATCTCTTGTTGTATTTATATCTATTTATTTCTATTTGCATGCATATGTTTCTCTTGTCTTGGATAATTCTCTTATTATTTTCCATGGTATTTCATACTTTACTAACCCTTTGTCATCTCATGAAAAAAATGGGGAGTAGTTTAGGAGCACTTAATGTGAGCGTCGTTGCCGGAAAAAACCCAGCCATCCCCTCCCTAAAGGTGGGAGGGAACGCTAGTTAAAATTGAGTGCATGTGAATAACAAAGAAGAGTCGCTAGCTTGTTTAAGGCAAATAACAAGCAAACTCGATTACAACTCATGAAGAATACATGTAAAGGAAATAGCAAAGAAAATTAGAAATTACATTGCTTTGGTCCTAGTTACATTCTAAACCCTTAGACATGGGGTCAAAATAAAGCAAACTAGTCTATAATAAATCGGAGAAATTCTGAATCCAAAGGCTAAGGTATGAAATGAAGGTATTAGGCATTCTCCAATCCGATTGGACTGGCCTCTAGTGTTCATCCACAAGATTTTTATCATGTGACATACATAAAAGAAAGAGTAAAGAAAAGAATAATAATGATTGCGGGAATAATAAAGGAAAATAAATAATATAAAGACAAAGAAATCTTTAAAAGAAGACCATGTGCCTATTTCTACCAATAATGATAGAAGCCAACAAGTTACCTCTCACTCATCTCTATAAGAATAGAAGGTGATGTAACAAGCTAACACCCATCACTCACTTCTATTAAACGGGAATGGAAGATAGTGACTCGAGTAAGGAGATGTGTGAAGAAGAACATGAAAAGTAAATAAGACAAAATAATAATATAAATAAAAAGAAGATGAATAAATAGACTCGTGCCCAAAGGCGTCTTATGTATCCCTTTAGATAACGGAATTAGAGCCAACACAATTCTATAATTCAATTGCTTCTATCAAGAGTGATATAATAAATTGAATTGGGAAAAAGAAATAGAAGGGTTAAGGGAGCGTACCTGATTATTTGTGGCTAATCAGATAAGACTTTGGCTTAAACTCCTTGACTTTGGATCGTCAATTGTGCAGTACTCTCAACTTGTATTGGGTAGAACTCTGGCTTGTGTAGAACAAAGCTTCAAAAATATAGAGAGAGAAATATATATATATATATAGAGAGAGAGAGAGAGAGAGAGAGAGAGAGAGAAGAGAGAAAGAATTATTGCAGCAATACTCTGGCTTCCTAATTTTTTGTCCTTGATTTTGGTGGCCAATAGGCTTTATTTATAGAAAAAATATGAAGGTTTGATCCAAAGGTTCATAATGAATTCTATGGATGAAAGGCGTAGATTAAGCCTTGGTGTGCAAGTAAACAAAATTAGAAAGTTTTCACTACACAAGAAAGGTAATTCCTTTAAGACCACTAAGGAAACTCCTTGGAACAAAGAATTAATGATAAAGGTAAAGTGCTTGTGCACAAAAAAAGAAGTTTTCAAGGAATTATAAAGGTGAGTAAATTCTACCTATATTTACTAAATCGCCCATAATTCGGTAGAGAATTTTGAGACATAGAAATTACCAAAATGCCAGTAAGGCATAAAAGTTCAAATTGTCCTTAAAGACCAAAATTACCAAACTAACCCCATTTGAGTAAATTGATATGAAAATTATATGTATGTCCATAAATGATCACCCGATAATAGGAGTGGGATCACCCCAAAATTAACAAACGGTCTTTCAAAGGAAAAAATGGCACCAACATTACAAAAATACCCCTAGAAAGTTAAAAACTTCTAGTATTTACCAAACTACTCCTAAAAAGTAGCGAAATGCTAGAAATTACCAAAAGTATCCTTGATGTTCAAAGATGTGTGGAATGAACAAAATACCATAGTTATCAAAATCGGTCCAAGCATCAACCTAGCAAGGTGACCGGATAGATGGGTCACTAGTTCAATCGCTGGGTCAATTGGTTGAATCGAAATAATATAAAAATATTATTTAAAAATAAATAACTATGTACCTTTAGAAAACATAGTAATATTATTTTTATAAAAATGATGTTGTTACATTAATGTCATTATTATTGGTATAAAAAAGAAATATAATTTGATTATTGTATGAATATTTTACAATAATGAAAATCTTGGGCACGTATGAAAATATTTTATTTTATTTATATCAATATATGCACATTTAATATCCTTTTTGTATTATTTAGTATATGTATATACATGCTTTATTATTTTTTATGTTTTAAAAATTTACAATATTGATTTTTTTTGTCTTTAATATTCAAAGTATTTTGAATCAAAGAAAAAAAAATTACAAATGAAATACTCATTATAAGGGAAGTATATTTTATATATGAAATATGTAAATTATTTAACAAAAGAATATGTGGCTTCGGGGTTAGGAGTGCATACCTATTAATTCATTGTCTTGGGTTCAACTTTTGGCAACTACAAAGTTCGTCGGTCTGACTAGCCGGGTCGGGCCGGGTTTGATAACTATGAAAATACTCTCGTGGGTCCTAATGTACCAAATGACCAAAATTTCCTTAGTGGGTAAAATGACCAAGATTCCCTTGGTTGAAAAAATGACCAAAATGCCATTGTTTGGAAAAATGACCAAAATGCCCTTGGTTGGCAAAAGTGACCAAAATATCTTTGGTGGGTAAAATGACCAAAATTCTCTTAGTGGTCTAAATGGCCAAAATGCCCTTAAAGGGTGAAACAACCAAAATGTCCTTAATGAGAAAAATGACCAAATGCCCTTGGTTGGCAAAATGACCAAAATACCTTTGATGGACAAAATGACCACAATTCCCTTAGGGGGCTAAATGACAAAAACTCCCTTAAAGGGTGAAATGACCAAAATGGCCAAAATGACCAAAATGTCCCTAATGGGCAAAATGACCAAAATGCCCTTAATGGGAAAAATGACCAAAATGTCTATAGTAGGCAAAATGACCAAAATGTCCTTGGTGGAAAAAATGTGAAATTACTAAATTACCTTTAGATAAGAAATATTGTAGTAACTTCTCAAAAAATTCAAACTTACCCATGTACAATCAATGATCTCAAAATGAGGTGTCTACACTTAGTAAGGGAAAGTGATTTATTTTTCATGACTCTAGGAATTTCTTGAGATATTGATACACTTGGCCTTCTTTATGGACATGGTTTTATCTCGCATTTTGCATGTCTGTTTGCTTTATATATTTTTTTTGCTACTTTCCATACTTGTGTTCCTTTAGTTTTTTATTTTCTATTATTTGATACATTTCATGGATATGATCTAGTGGTTTTTTTGCAGGTCTAACAGGTGTTTAGCCTCATTAAAGTAAGGGAAGTGTTTCAATAGTCACGAGTTTTAGTTTAAAATTGTAAATTTTTTCTTTTAGGATTTAGGAGGTTTACATTTTTGTTCTTTTAGTCCTCATGTAATCTTTTGTTTTAGTTTTGTCACGAATTTTCAAATGGAGAGTTTATTAGGACTTTTAGTGTAAGTTTGTTTTGGCTAATCTGTATTGACAAAACTCTATTGAGTTGTAATGTGTCCAAGTTCATTTTATTAGTATTCTCAAGTCTTGTGTTAACTTAAGCATTCAGGTATCATAATCAGATTCATCTATATGCTATGATTCACAATAATAAGCAAAGGTAATGGGTTGGGTTTGGTTTGAGCGCGCGCACACACACACACACTTCGTGCATTAAAGAGTTTTCTTAAACAGTTCTTTGTTCAAGTGTGAGTGGGTGTATTAAGTTTTTCTATAAGGTGGAAAGATTTTGAATATCAATTGGGCTATTATATTTCAATTAGTTCCAAATGACTCATTGTTCAAGATTTGTTCGAACGAAAATTCTAAAACATTTTCGCTCGAGTTCATGTGATCACTCATTTGAATGAATATTCCAAATAGTGTTCATTCAAGCTCATTTAGTCATTGGTTTAAACGAAAATTCCAATGAGGCATTCATTCTAATTCGTTTGTTTATTCATTCGAATGAATGTCGTACAAAGTAGTTTCCTAATTTGATTTAACTAGTACGACTGGATTTCCTAAACCCTTCATATATGAGGTTTTGATCTCGATTTCAGTGTGAAATTTTTGGTTGTTGTCATAGAATGTTTCTAAACTTTACCAAAATGTTTTCTCTATGTTCATGATGCACATATAGATCGAATCTTTTGCATAAGAACTTGAATTTTATCTTCTACTATATCGTTAGACTGAAAGCTTATAGAGTTCAAATTTATACAATCGATAGAGTTTGAGATTGCATAGAGATTTGCACTTGGGATTTTCCATTTGTGGACTTCGAAGTTGTGGACTCATTTGAAGAGTGCTTGAGGATTTGAGTTTTGAAAGATACATAGTGTGAACAAGGATTGAAGGATTAATTCATTATGTCTACAAGGTCTTTAATTATTAAATCTCTTCTAATGGATTTTGTATCCAGTTCAACATCTTAAGATTTTTTAAAGCAGATTTAGTTTATTTATGAAAATTTTCTCGTCCACAAATTTGGTGCACTATCTTAATCTCTTTACTATTTCTTTATTATTATTGCTATAGTTTATTGTTACATGTCATTGTATTTGATTGCACGCATTAGAACACAATTCTCACATAGTTGCAGTAATAATCTCAGTCTCGTTGAAGCAAGTTAAAAATTGGTTAAGATAATTTAGTTTTTTCGTATAAACCTATTCATCCCCTCCTCTAGACCTATTTCATATCATCTAGATACACATAGGGCCTTTCAACTAGGCTAGGATAAGTTAAACTAAGATATGTTGGCTAAGTTAGGCTCTGATGATGATTGAAGCAAGGTTCTTTGTTCATTTTTTAAACTTATATTTATAAACATCGTTGAGCTTAGATTACCCTATGTTTGCATATTCTCCACATTTTCTTTCACTTTTCACTTTTTATAGCATTAAGTTATGTTCGACGGCCACAATTACATGCCTACCATGGACACCTTTTATGTTATTCATAACTGGGGTTCCATTTTGTTGCCATGGAGTTGTTGCCACTTGTCTCACATTGCACTTTCTAAACCTTATAATTGTGGATGGATAAGGCTTCTTCAACCATTACCAATTGTCCCACACTGCTTAATGATTAGTTTTTAGTCTTCAAATATGCGTCCACAACTCTAAGTTTTCAAGTCGTGAAGATTTAGGACTTATACAAAACTCCAAATGTTGTAGTATTTTGGATGTCTTGTCTAAGATTGGGTGGTCGTCCTTTCACAAATCAACCTTTATTCGAAAGTTAACCTCATTTTGTAAGTTCATCTACCTTCGCAAGCTCATCCATATTAGCAGGACAACTTATTTCTGTGTGAAGGTATTTTTTCACAGGCTGCTAGGTTTGCAGGATGATCCTTTTCACAAGACAATCTACATTTGTAGGTTCTATGATGATCTTCCTCCATAAGACTATCTTTCCTCTCAAGTTCACGGATTCGAAAGTTTGCGAGTTTGCATGACAATCTTCCTTCACATATTTGTAGATTCACAAGCTCGTGAGTTTGCAAGAGATCTTTTTTCACTAACCTTATTTTATAGATTGATTTTATATTTGAACTGTAGAGATCTGAAAAATGAGGGTAAATTTTTCGTTTTTGTCGGTAGGGCACTATTCATGCACCGTTTGCCGGTAGGGCGCTATACGTGTACATTTAACTATAAGTCATATTTAGAAGCATATTTTGAGTATTCTATAGAAGATAAATATGATTATAATGTTAAAATAAATCTCCTGTAAAAATTTGAGCCTATTCAGAGACATTTTAAAAAAACTGGACCAAAAGGGCATCCGGGTGGCCCGAGTGGATCCGGCCAAACCCGGCCACAGGAGAAAATTTATTTTTTTTAAAATTATCATTTAAAATGATTATAAGAACTTTGTATAAAACAAAATATCGAATTGAGGCGTTTCAAGACAGGTTGTAGTGTAACGAGGCTCGAAATCATTAAGGGCAAAAGGGTCATTTTGCCCCCTTTGCCTCTCCACTATAAACACAGCCCCCTTAGTGTATTTTTATCATAATTTGGGCTGAGATTCAGAGCAGAGGTCGTGCATGGTGAAAAGGTGAGAAAAAACCCTAGTTTCTTCAAGCTTCAAGCTTCCGAAACACATTCCTCGGGTTGGATTTTCGCCAAGGTCCCTTCTGAGAAATTGTTCCTCTCATCGAGACCTATATTTTCACCAAAAATTTTGGCTGTACAGCTAACAAAACTTTCGTGGTTTGAGAAAAACCATTCTAAGTATGATACTTTACTAAGTTAGGAATAGATTTGAGTTTTCTTGCCTTTCTATGTGTTGATTGAATGATTAAGATGTTTACTTGATGTTGAAAAATCATTTAAGTGGTAGTTTCTTTGAAAATTTAGAGTTGGTAGTTTAGGTACTTTTGTGTACTTGAGTATTCTTTGGGAATTTGGAAAAGTAATAAACATGAACCATGACTATAAGTGAAATTCATTGTATTCTAGCTTAGGTTCATGTAGACAAAATCTTATAGTTGGAAAGTTATGATTTATTTAAGGTGTTGGTGTTTTATGTATTTTGTGATCTTTGTGAATTTGTCAAAGTGATGAACATGTAACTTGTTTATATGTTTAGATTATTATATTTTGGTTTATATGCATGTGGATATAACTTGTGTTTTGGCGGATGTGATGGTTTAATGTCTTGGTGTTTTATGAAAATTATGTGTTCTTTGTGAATTAGCAAATTTGTGAAAATGTAGTTTGAACATGTGATGATATGGATTATTTATGGTATTTGTTCATGTGTAAGATGTTTGGGGGTTTTGGAGTTATGATTTATGTTGGACATAATGCATGACTTGAAGAGAACATCATGTGTTTGATGAATTGTTATATTGAAGTTGCATGATGAGATCATAGCATTTTGGCATATTGTGATTCCTTGGAAACATGGTGTGAGTTGAGCACATGGTGCTATGCATTATGAGGGTGTAGATCCTGCGGTGAAAAACCCAAAATCTGACCAATAACAGTACTCGCGGGCTGACGATGGGCGGACCGTGAAGCGAGGCATGGGTGGCATAGAGTTGCATGTGTGTGTCATGCATATTGACATTGCATGACATTGGGGGGATTATGAGATTATAGCTTTTAAAATGTACACGTGCACATGCCACGCCTTAAATTTGTTCCTAGCATTAGCAGCAGTTGAGCTGACCCATTCGTGAGATATCATATTTCAGATGAGGTTTCGAGATGCTTGAGACTTGTTAAAGTCTTGAGAAAGGAAGGAAAATGGATCATGAAGCATATTTGGCCCTTGGGGCACGTTTTTGTATGTATAGGCATAAGCCCAAATAACTTGTATTTAAATTTGGAAGAATAGTGGATTATAGGCCTTGGGCCATTTCAAAGTGTAAGGGTATAAACTCAATTGATAAGTAGGATGTATTTACTTAATGAGCATCATATGTATATATATTGAGACAAATAGATGTGTATGTTGAGAACAAGGGATGTGTGTTTAATTTAAATGAATTTGTGGCCATCGAGTGAGGATGGAATGTGCAGTGCTTGTATACATGAAACATTGTAAACATTAGGTGGGAAAAGGCTTAGAAAACAAAGGGGGCTATGTCCAAATTTTTGAAAAATTAAAGAATTGATTAAGTGTGTAAAACACCATTCAAATGGGGGAAATAAATAACCAAAATGAGGGTTTAAAAACCTTGAAGAAATTGGCTAAAAATGGGGAAAGAGTGGTCTTGAGAAATTTGGAAAAAGAAATTCAAAAAAAGGAAATATAGGTTGCAGCCATGAACAGTAAAAATGCAGAAAATCAGATTTTGGAATAGCCTGCTCTCTGTCGCTACAGTACCCCAGCCCCTGCCGCAGCCCGCCGGGCCTTGCGAGCGCCCATGCGCCCTGCGCTTGCCCTTGCGTGCCTTGTGCCTGTGCCACTGCTGTCCCATACGCGACAACCTGCTGCACCCCCTAACACTTAACCCTTTTGGCCACCTTTTTGAGTCATGTTTGGGTACCTTTTTGGACCATGTTTGGCCACCCTTTTCGGCCATTTTTTTTCCATCCTTTTGGGCAATGGTTGGCCACCTTTTTGGGGCCATGTTTGGCCACTTGCATGGGCCATGTTTGGCCTCTCACTTGGACTAATTTTTGATAGGATTTTTGACCAGTTCTTGGCCTATACCTTAGGGTATTTTGAGACCTATTTGAGCCATCATTTCAAGGCATTTTTAGAAATGCTTTGAGATAATTTTGGGAGCTATTTTTGGAATATGACTTAAACCGATTTGAACATTAATTGGATAGGATATTTAAGTAACCTTCGGAGACCATTTAGTCATGTTAAAATAGCAAGTGTTTAATTTTAATTTTGAAAAAAACTTGAGGAAATAATAAGGGAGATTCAACTAAATCTATTTAATTATCATTTATTAATTTCTTTTAATTTCCTTTCACTCACTCCCCGGGTTGTGAAAATTCGGGACGTGACATAAACGTTCTAACATTACAAATATAGACTCATCTGCCAAAAGCAAAATTGACATTTAAGACCCTACAAAAGTTATCATAACATCTCACCCAATTATTTGGGGTCTTGCTACACGACATTAATTTCTTCATGACATCTAAGCGCAAATTAGGGTGTAAATATATTATAATAGAAAGAAAAATATTAAAACAAATAAAGCAACTATTGTTTGATATTGTTGTCATTTATTTATTTATTATTTTTGTTTTTAGTTTTTTGAAAATTGGACGAAAAACATGTTTGATTACTCGCTTTTTTTTTTTTTGAAAATGTTTTCAAACTTAGGCTAAAACCTAGAAATAAAAAAAAAAAATTCAACAATGAAAATCAGAAACGACAATAGTATTCCACTATCATCTTTAGATTATAGTCGGTCAAGTGAGGCATTAGTTAATTATTCCACACATTGTATTGTCATTTTTTTTTATCTCTTCGTAGATGTGGAGGTGGGTTCCAAATGTATTTATTGATCATGTTAATAAATGATATTTTGAATATTGGCCTTATTTAATTACCAAACAATTTATCTTTTTAAAAAAGAAAAACAAATAATATTATTACATCAAACACAATTTTTATTTTTGTTTTATAAAAAAAAAAAGAAACTAATTTTTATTTTCAAAAAATTGAAGTACTAAGAACTTGTATTCACAGTTACTTCATAATTCAACTCTGTTTCAAACGTACTTCTATACCTCGTTGTTCCAACGTCCTTTTCAAGTTCAAAATATCATCACTTGATTTCGCTGCAACCCGGGCGAACCAAACCTTATACCTCGATCATTCACTGAATTCGGCAAACACTTCCGTCTTAGCGGTTTTGCAAGGTTAGTCTATCTCTCTAAATTCTGAAATTTATATATGTCGATTCTTCTACCTTCGTCTAGGTTTTTTTCAATTTGAGTTTGACCCCAATTCACAGTACCTGCTTTGATCAGCTTGATCTTTGTTACAGCATTAAAAACCCTAGGAAAATTTTCTCAGATCACTAGTTGTTGACAAATAACCCTCTATTTCCTTGTTATAGAGTGCTACATTTTGATCATGTAATCAAGAAATGTTACATTTTCTTTTTTCTCTTTTCTTTTGACCCATTCAAAACAATTTCAAACCCATTTTGACCCTTTCTCGCAGAAAATTTCACAGGTTTGATTAACAATTGAAAGAAAATGAGTGATGTTATTTCTGGAGCCGATGCTCCGCTAACCGAAGCAAAAAGCAGTTTTGATGCGAGTCGAATTGCAGAAGTTAAAGCATGGCTTGTATCTCAATTTGCTGGAAAAGATGTCCCTGATTTTGAGTACAATTCTCGAAGCATTGCTCATTTGCATAATTTCGCCACTGTATCCCAAGCCAAAACTCAAGCTGCGGGGATTATTGCCAATGATTTCCGCCAAAAAGCGGTCGAGTATCATTCCCAAGGTTGTTTTTTACATCTTGTTATGTAGACTTTTTTCACTGTTTTACTTCTTTTCATGTTCTCTATGACTCATGGAGAAATGCTTTGAAAATTTAATAACTGTAGCTGCAAGGATTCGAGAGATATTGGAGAATGTGGGATTGGCTCAGGAGGGTTTGCCGATGAATGTGGTTGCATCGGCACACGTTCTTGCTAATGTGGCAAATTTGTTGAATATTAGAGATACTGAACTAAGTAGGTGGGTTGTCTTTCCTCACGTTTTCTCATTTTCTTCAAAACTTTGGATTAAAGGTGCACTGATGTTGCAAAGCTGCATGACTTTAGTCCAACAGCAGCAGAAACATGTCTCCTTAGCCTTGCTCAAACTTTTTTTTTTTTAGTTTTTAGAGTCTTACTGGAGGAATGCATCTAGTTTTCTTGTAGCAATGGGCGATATATCTTTAAGAAAAATTGGAGTGGAGGAGAAGAGGGCTAAAGTACAAAAGGAGTCCAAAATTCTCCTTGATTACACTCGAAAGGCAATTGCGAGGCTCACTTATTTGAAAAGGTAAACTCGAAAATGCATCCTTTTGGGTTCCTATCTAAGTTTGTTTATGAGTTCATAAGTGAAAATTTTTCATTACAATTTCTTATGTCTATATTGAACTTTGTGAACAGATCTTTTGATTTCTTTTTCCCTTAAATTGTATTGCTAGAACACTTGCACAACTGGAAGATGATGTAGCTCCTTGTGAAGCTCAAATGGAAAATTGGAAAACAAACTTGGCAATTATGGTCTCAAAAGAAAGACAATACCTGCAACAATATTCCAACTATAAGGTACTGTCCTTATATTTTCAGTGTTTTCATTGTTGGTTAAGGGTTGTTGACTTTTCAACATCATAGTCGATTGTTTCTGCGTATCAAAAAAAAAATCAATTGTTTCCTCTCTCTCTCTCCCAAAAAAAATCTTATAAATGAAGTTATTTTTTCTTTGTCAAGAAACTTTTTTTTTTTGAAGGATACGCTCATATCTTTTGATCGTATGTATGCTACTTGGCAGATCCTAAGTGATTCTTTTATCCATTTGAGTTTTCTGGTTTTGTTTCCCGTATTGATAGTATCATTGTTAACAAATAGTTCTCTTGCTTGTGTTGAAACATGAATGTGCTCATATCCATTCAGTTATTCTTGTTGAAATCCCTTTCCGATCTCACTTATTCCCCCCTCCCCCCCCCCCCCCCCGGGAATCCTTTTTTGGAATGACTTACAGTAGCACTACCAATATAATGAACTAAACTAAAATGGATGGATATTTCTAGCTATGCTTTGAAGAAACTTTTGTTTGAATGTCTGCTAAATATAAAATGCTTTTTATTGTTATAGTTCTAGATTTTAGTTAAAAAACTTTACCTGATTGTTATTTGACATATTAAACCTTAATTCTTTTTACCCTCGTATATGTTTGTTATTAGTGGTGCATTTACTCCAAGAGACATTGTGCATTTGTCAGATGAAGAAGTTCGTTTTATGATGGTAAACAACCTACTTTCAAAACACAACCAATTTTCATCATCCTTCCATCAAAACTTCCTGTAGGATATGCAGCAAGTTCAATATTCGAAGCCCTAACCCAGCCAAGTCCTCAAATATGATTCTTTTACAGCTACAACTTAGATGAGGGAGTAGAATTGCCGAAAAATCAGAGCACTTCTGGTGCGAACAAGAAAAAAGAGAAGAGAGAGAGAGAGTACTTCTTGTATTTCCAACGTAGTATTAAACTACTTTTCGAAACTTAGTAGCTTGAGACATTGATATGAATATACATGCTTTTTTCCTTCTTTTTTTTGAAGTAATGGGAAACTTCCGTAAAACCAATTGGTTATCTAAAAGGATGTTTGCAGACGCATCAGAGGAGAAGTTCAAGTTGTGAAACCTCTAATTCAAATGTTTGAAACACATATAAGCTGATTGAATTAGTTATGTGGTAAAGATTTTAGTTTCTTCATATAATAGGGAATTTGAAATGGGTTTGAAGGGTTCTAAAGACTCATCAGAGGAGGTCAACTTTGAAATCTTTACTACAGATGATTGATTCACATTTAGGTAAATTTAATTGGGTAGATAGTGTTATGGGATCTTGGATCGAATTTTGAAGGGTTTTAAGGACCACTGAAGGAGGACTGTTTGTGAAACCTTTATTGAAGATGTTTTAGCTTTTAAAGTGCATTTCAGCAAACTGAACTGGATCAATGGTGAATTTTTTTTTCCTTTATATGCCAGAAAGAGAGAAGACAGAATGTTCCAGGTAACCATAAAACAAGCTTGGAGGAAAAATGGTAGTTTAATACAAAATATATTCTTTTTTTTTTTTCTCTCGTCTCTGTATTTTAATCTAAAAGCATCTAAACTTGCAAACTGTGCAATGACTAGAACAATGTCATCATGCAGTACTAGTTATTTTTATGTTTACCATTCTGTATAATTTGTTTCAGACATTTCTTTCTCCTTTTCTTTCATTTTCCTTTTCTGAGGATGGGATGAACAGATTTTTTTTCAGAAGACTTGTTTAAGAATCATGATCTTTGAATTATCTTATCTTCCCTCTTGTTTAATTTGCTTCAGTTATTGATTTAGAAAATTATATATCTCAAGATATGAGTCCTGCAAGTGTTGAATGGTTTGATTGTCATGCTAGAAAGTGTAATTTTGGGAATGCCCGGGGTTTTCATTTCCATTCCAGTTTCGCTGGAAAATCAGAACATTGGGGGAACTTAAGGATTTTGAAGGCACATAAATCCAAATTCATTCTGTCACTTGGGAGTTATTTGACTCAAAAAGAGATGTCCTTGCCCTGCACTTTCTTTGCCCGTGGCAAATAGCTTTTAGCATTTTGCAAATTCAAATAGTTATTTTGACCTTGAATTTCATTGAACTTCTTGAAAGTGCTTGTAGTTTTGTGGGTATTTGTGAAAGAAAATGGCTCAATTATTCATCTTCATCTTGAATGTATTTATTTCTCTTGCCAAGGTCTGTAAAATGGTGGATGGTTTTGCCATGGAATGTGCCAGTTCCCAGGTGTTTCATCTATCTGGATATTGTATTGGTCACTATGCCTTGATTTGTAAAAGTAATATTATAAATAGATTATTTGATATAGTTTCAAGGGTTGATTGTTCTTGGCAGCTTCTTCGGTCTATAAGAACACATGGACTTCTATTTTGACTTTGCTGATTAAGGGTTGGGGTTGATTGGGCTTGATCAAGAACAGTTTTTAGATTGCAAATGTTTGGGTTTTCATTTCATGTTTGAGAGGTTTAGTATTAGTCAAGCTTTTCCTTGACTTATTAACAGTGCTGCTTTCGAACATGAACAGTACAAAAGTGCCTCTGTATGGTATGGATTCAATGATTTGGGAAACTTCAACATTTTTCTCTAGTCGTTGAGAAATACAGGATGAATCAATTCCTGTTGTTGTTGTTGTTGTTGTTGTGGGTATGACATTATGAATGAGGTTCCTCTTTTCTGCAAATGCTCTCCCAAAGATTACTCTCTTGTTTTTTGAGTGATAATAGAATTTACAGTTTTCAGTGTCAAATTTTCCTTCTTTTTTTCCCAGTTTTTTGACTTAACACATCACTGAGTGTAGATGAAATTTTCTTCGTGGATACTTTATGCTGTAACCAAATTTTAGGGGTGTGTTTGTGTGTGTTGTTAACTGAAATATTATACGTAATCTAAATGTATTTTGTGCATTACTCATATCAAAGACTATTTGGGAGCAGGCAATACTCAATCGCGTGGGCTACACCCCGGAGATCAGCCATGGAGTATTGGTTGAAATGGCAGAGCATAGGAAGGAATTGGAGAAGAAAACAAAGCCCATCCTCGATACTTTGAGAAGCTACCAGGACTTGCCTCCAGGTAATTATATTTTCAATAAGCCTGATCAATAACATATTTGATAGTTCATTCTCTTTTCTGGGAAATAGTGAGTTCAGGAATCTTTTTGTTCATTCAGGATAAAGCTTTGGCCGCACTAGCAATCGAGGACAGGAAAAGGCAGTATGCTGCTGCTGAGAAGTACCTTGAAGATGTATTGCAGTCAGCTCTTGCCACCACAGAGTGAGATCCCAATCCATGTGGTTTGAAGTATATATTAGTTGTCTTTTTCTTTCTGTATACTTCTCTTTTCTTCTGTATTTAAACCTTATTGACGAGCGAGTTTCTTTCCTCAAGTTGATTTCTGCCAATGCCTTGCATAACTGCTCGTGTTCTCTATTATACAACAATGATGATTTTAATGGGCTTGGTAGTTTGTCATGGTTTAATTTTATTTTTTGAAAAACATTCACCAATTAGCTTTATGAATATTTCATGGAAATCTCATTATAAATGATTATGTGGTGAAATTAAAAGATGTGCTTGTACATTGCTTACTAAATGGATCCATTGTGTTTTGCTTGGCAATTGAAGGTAGAATCCATTACAGCATATGGGTTATGAGATAAGGGTGAAGGTCATCACACAATGATATGGTATCCGTTTTGAGATATCAAAATGTCCCAAATTTCCATGACTATAATCTCTCTTGCATCCTTACTAGCATTGATGGGTTTGGACCTTCTAATGCCATATAAAGCCTGATGGTGCCATTCATTGGTAGGATCCAGATTTGCTCCTAAATAGCTTCTATTTTCCAAAGCCCCACTGCTGAAATAATATTGAGGATCTACATGAAAGCCAAGAGCCCGACGTGTCCAGTTACTCCCCATTTCGATACAATCTTGTTCTTTTCTCTTCCCAAAGATACATGTCACCCATAATGCTCTGCTCATCTAACCAATGGCTTAATTAACTAGATGACTTTTGAAGGCTTATTAGGAGCTTAATTCGTGAGATTACTGCACTTAATACGAAGGGATTTTAAGATTTTCAATCACTTCATTTCAAGCTCTTTATATATATATATATATATAATTTTATCTCATTCCCCTGAATGAGAGGGCCTCCATCATCAATCAGAATGTTTATCAATTATCACACCATTAAATTCCACATAACAAGAGGCTGTTTTAGGAGCCTCTATAATCCATCCTTATATCCATCCAAGCCAAACGACAGTAGGCTGTTTCAATTTCCATGCCACATTCGAGCACCATAGGCATTAGATAGAGGCAGTTTGGGCATATTTCCACGCATGTTTTCTGAAATATTATGGACAGTCTCCCCCCCCCCCCCCCCCCCTCCTCCCCGGGGCAAAAAATAAAATAAAAATAAAGTATAAGATTATTGTCAGTTGACTGAAATCATCACTCACACTGGCATATTTGGGCATAACAGCACTTGTGTGTACTTGACAATGCTCATCCGAGGCCATAAGAGATTCAAAATTCTCAGGTAATGTTCTTTGAAGCGCCTCCAAGAAATGGGCAGGAAATATAAAAGTCTACCACCATGCATTTAAATTGTGCAACTTAGGGACCATATTTTTAGCAAACTGACGCTATAATTTTTCCCTTTGTTTTATAAACAAAATGACTGGCACAGTCACTAATATGACTAAAGAATACTTCCACATCAATTAGTGCAATTCTATTACAATTTTCAGCGAGAAAAAGCACTCTCATTTTTAGGTGTCTTTCAAGACCCAAAAAAACTACTTGCTAGAGTTTTGATTCAAATGAGAAGTTTTCATGGTCTCGTCCATGGACCTGGTTAATGATAGCATGTCATTTGAACGAAAGTAAAAAAGAGAGATGTTTTATTTTTGGGAGACGAAAGCAATAACCTACCACATTACAGGACATCATTTGTGAGTTCAAGAATCAGATCAATGGATCCAATTCATGCCAAGATTTCTCGTGATTGAGATGGCTTCGTTCTCTAAAAGGGTATACAAATCGCATCATATCCCAGAAATGTTCAAAGCCTCCAAAACATACAAACAAAAGAATTTCAAAAAAACATGCCATGAAGATATTCAGTGATTTTCCTCGTACTTAACCCTGTATCCAAGAGAAAAAAAAATTCAGGAGCTGTCAATAGAGCACAACGAAGACAAAGAAGAAAGACCACATGAGAAATAAAGGGCACGTAGAACTCCAGCAATTTAATCAGAACCCACAAGCAGCATTAAAAATGGACATTCGGACATTAATGTTTAGTAACTCAGGCTTTTATACATACATTAACATCACAAATGACATCAATTTTTCTCTTCCAGAGAAATTGTGCAAGCAAACATAAAAAATAGAGACGAAACTAGCCCCTCATATCCATGTCATAATTTATAGAAGGCAAAATGCTCTCCACCCAATAAAAACTTGCTACATTTATACACTACTCAATTTGATCACACCAAGAAAGCTTTCGAATTACATTAAAATCATTAACAAGAAGAGCATCATATCAGTAATTCTCATCTATATCAATTCGGTTCACCAAAACAATAATATAACCATCAATCTCTGGGAAATGCCGCAGTGATGCTTTGATTCTACTCTCTACATTTTTATTTTCCAGTAAAATTGAAAAAAAAAAACCAAAGCAGGCCATTTTAATGGTATTTTATTATGCACATATTTGGGATCAGGGCGATCAATTCCTTCGGGCCAACGCTGCAGCAATCCCACCAGCAATGAGTCCTACAACAGTAGCAGTAATGCCAATTCCAACAATACCATCTGTACAACAACAAATGTGTTTGCAGCAATTATAGTTGGTGCTATGGTAAGATCGAAAATAGCTTTAGAAAATTCTAGTCATTACCTTTAGCAATTCGATCCTCAACTGTCTTCTTGAGTGTCAAAGCTTGCCTCCAATCAGGTGCAATCTACAATACAAAGAATACATGATATCGTTTCGGGTAAGCAGGAAAATTATACAATAATTTTAGAATATACAACCTTAAGGAGGAAAACATGAAGAAAGGAATTAGAAAATAACCAACCAGAAAGAAGAATAATTTCTCAAACAAAATCCATTCAAATATTTATATAAATATTAAGCCAAATACAAATTATAATAGCCAATATATGAGTTACCTCAAGGTTTCACTGTTCGTAAAGGAATTTTAAATAAATGCATTGGAAAACCTTTGATCTGGGGGCAGACTTCCCCACTATGATCAGATGACATGTTGGACACATGCCCCCATGTCATGAGATAAGAAGCACGGATACAGATACAAGACATGGATACGGCACGACATGGACATGCAAACACATCAATTTTTTTTTTTAAAAAAAAAAAGACACAGACACGTTGAATATATATAAGCTTTTAATATTTTTTATATAATTATTTAATAAAAATCTAATATTATTTTAATAAAAAATTGACGTAAAAACATACAAATTTCAGAAATATTATTAAGATATTAAAATAATAAAGCCATTAAAAAAAAATTCAAAAACTTTATTTAACCATCAACATCCATGACTCAAGTTCCAAAAAAAATTTACTAACTATTACATAAAACATATATGTATATGTGTGTATATATATATATATATATATATATCTTACCAAAAAAAAAAAAAAACTAAGGAGAATATGAGAAAAAAAAAAATCCAAACAAAAAGGAAAATAATGTGTCCATAACATGTCCAAAATTCAAAATAAAAAAAAAAAAATAGGATACTCTTTTTTCGATGTCCAACACATGTCCGGGAAGTGTCTAAAAGTATTGGTGTCCGTCACGGACACGTGAGCCAAAATAAAGTGTTCGTGCTTCATGGGTCATGAGTGTGGACATGTGTGGACACATGTTTGGATGCATACAGCCGAGAGTCTCTTTTATTGAAGGTGGAAAGAGACCCTATGCCCCCTTTCCGAAAGGAGATCATTCATGTGAGAGAGAGGGTGAGAGAGAGAGAGAGACTCTAAGGGTATGTTTGGATAGCTTTTGAGAGTTAGAGTTTTAAGAAATTTTTTGAGAAGTGTTTTGAAAAGTAATTTCTTGGAATTTGAACCATTGTTTGGATTGATTAATTTGAAAAAAGATAAAAAAGTAGGTTATGTTTGGTTATGTTTTTAAAATAAGATTTTTAATTTCAAATTACAAGATATGTGTTTTGAAATTAATTTTTTTTTTTTAAATTTAGATTATCATATTGAAATATATTTTTCTAATTTTTAAAAAATTAATTACAAAATTTTTTAACATATTTTTCAAAAAATTTTATCTAAATTTCTATCAGGTAAACATCCAACATTGATCCATTGACAAGCCATTCAAATTCTTTTTTTTTTTTTAAATTATTATTATATAAAAGTCTTGATTATTATTATTTTTTTTTTATAGGAAACGGTCATCAAATAAAAGGCATGGCTTACATGATCTTTATTTAGGAAGATCAACTGTTTTCCCAACGAATAAGACCGTTGACGGATTTAAGATCAATGTCCTATTCGCTTGGGGTGAGTATTTCTTTTTTAAATATATGAAATTTATATTTTTTATTATTTTATTATAATATATTTTAAAAATAAAAACTGCCCCCCCTTTATTTGTTTAGATTTTAAAAAATAAATTTTTAATTTTAAAACGTGGGATACGCTATTGACAAACTATTAATTTTAAATTTTTTTACTATTTTATAATTCAGATTATCATATCTAAATACATTTTCACAATTTTTAAAAAATCAATATTTTGAAACAAATTATATCTGAATTACATTTTCACAATTTTTAATATTCTTAAAAAATGTGTTTGGTTACGTTTTATTGTATTTTCACAATTTTTAATATTCTTAAAAAATGTGATCGGAATTTAATACATTTAAAAAGTATTTAATTTTTTGAAAACGTGAACAAAATAAGTAATCCTTCTATGGGTCATGAGTTGGCATTTAGACACATTTGGATCATTAAAAAATAGTCTCTTTATTGAATATTGGAAAGAACCTTGCTTTCTGAAAGGAACCAGTATTTTAGATTAGAGGTGACTAACAGACAGAGATCAAACCCATCCTATTTGTTATTGGCCATGAAAAAAAATTGTTGTGTCTTGGAACCCTATAGCCCCAAGGATTCCACTTGTCAAATGAAGAAGAATCTTGAATTTTATTCAATATATATTCAATAATTTCTAATTTGACCCATTATTTTCTATTTTCTATTAATAACCCCTTTGCTAAATATTAATCTATGGAACACTCCCCAATATGTGACCTCAATATTGCCAAATGAAACATAATAATAAAAGGAAAAGTTAATGACATAAATTATGTATACACACATGCCATGCATACGTACAACTATGTCCTTGTGTCTTAATCTTTCAGATTTATGATGTCAGACAACCTGTGTCCATGCTGACACTCAAGTACTCAACACGCAGTGTCTGTGCCCACAAATCATTAGGGGAAACTAGATCCACGGAAACAAAATTATTCCAAAGCATTTTGTCACGAATCTATATTTAGGCAGTTATTTACAATGATTAAAAGAAAATTTTATTCCCTACCTTTCAAGTTATCAAAAAAAACTACGAACAGGAAATGCAACTGACGTCATTTCCTTAAAATTGTAATATAAAAGATTGTCCGGCCAAAAACGAAAAGGGGTGGAGGGACATTATCCAGTGTTGTTCCCACCTATGCGGGGTGCTGAGAGGGATAACCCAATTTTTGGGATTATCTTGAACAAGGTGGCTTCTCTCATACTCCAATCTGCATTCTCATGCTTGCCACATAAGCATTTTACCATTGGACCAATAAACAACCCCTAAAGATTGTTATGCATAAAACAAAATAGAATCATGTCCAAATGGATGAAGAAGAACTACAGAAAATTTGAAATTACCGGATAGAAATTTTTGTGCACATGAAAAGACAAACATAAGAATGTGTCGGGATAATTGTAAATAAAAATTTCAGAGAGGAAATTGAAAAAAACTAAGAGAACACAAAAATAATACAATATTAATATAGCTTTGATTAAGAAGAGGGACAATTAAGAAGATTAGAGTGCATGGCAACGTTTAGATGAATTAATTAACAAACAATTTTGAAAAAATAAACGAGGATAAATTCATCAATTACCAAGCGCATATATATATATAAAAGGGAAGAATCATATGGCCATGCAAGGAAAGATTGAGCAAGATTTATGAAGGTACATGGCAACAATTAATTTGGGGGAAAAAAAAGAGCCACAAGAGGTGCAATCTCAAACTTTAAACCACATATGATCATGAAATCAGCAATCACATCCTTTGACAAATCAACGAAAGACATTTAAATTTGATTTTAGTCATAGTAAAAAAAAAAAGATTTCTCTTCTTACAAGGGGGGTAGATCTCATAATATGTAAGTATTGCAAAGTTATACCAAAAATTAAACAACCTTGGTTGGTAGCACAGATGTGTCTTACAAGATGGAAGAGAAACAAAGAAAATAGGCAACAGCGAACAAGGTGGTAAAACATGGAAGATAAAACTTAAAAATTATTTAGAGATAAGATAAAAGGATGATAATGATGTCTGGATGAGGTACTAATGTTATATGAGATGGTTGATTCTACTAAAAAAGCGGTGTTTTAGAAAGCAAAGGCGTAAGGCCAGGCATTTTAGCCCTTGTGAGGTAAGAGGTAAGCCTCGAGGTGCTGCAATGTTACCTTTTCAAGTTTTGAATTTAATGTTAAAAATATATATAAAATACGTTTGAAAACAATTAACACCATAAAAAATAAAAGTAAGAATTAAATTTGAGTAGATAACAGTATTTTTAATACACAAGGTGGTAGACCACTACAATTGAAAGAATGATTGTGAAGGGGATGTTAGAAACAGAGGGTGATGTAGGACAAACATGTATCCTAAAAATAAGTAAACTTGTTTTAGAGTTGTCGTATGATTTTTAGTTTCCAAATTTACGTCTATGTGAAATTGACTATCTTCATTGTTTTTTATTCAAAATATGGTTCTTTATTTTATTAGGATTAGTATAGGAAATAGTCTAGTAGTCTTTATTGTATTAGAATTATGATAAAAATAAGAGTTTTGATTTCCTAATCAAAATAGTAGTATTCTAGCTCTATGAATTTTAAAGAATTTATTCCCTTGTTTGGGTGAGGAGTCCCCATGTTGCTTGATTTCTAAGAAATTCGACGTGCTCGATTCTCTGTCACATTTCTGTTCCACTTTATTTGGTATCAGAGCGAAGATTTGCCTAACTCAATGGCAATTTGTGTAGACGGAATTTTTATCCTATAGACGACATTCGTACGAGACTATCCATTACTTGTTTAGAGTCTCAAATACAAGAGAATCGTGAAGATAATAAGTATTACACTAATGATGGAGCTCACAGTCAATTTGTTCTTGTACACGTTTCTATTCAGAAAGCTATGCATCATTATAAAAGACTTCTTGATTTTGATGGTAATTTTTATTTTGAAAACTTTGATATATGATTTGAATGATTGTCTTGATGATTTGACACTTTAAGAAGAAAAATATATTTTTGGGCTTAAGTTAAGCTTATAGGCTTAGTGAAACGATGGTGGCTTGATTTACAAAGGCATAGACAATTGCAAATAAAAAAATGCATCTGTTCATGGCTAAGAATGATGAGACTACTAATGAATAGATTTTTGTCAATAAATTATTTGCAGATTTTAGAAAATAAATATAGGTCAACATAGAAAAGTACCATGGAAAAAGTACAAGAAAAATCTAAAATTATTAACGTGACTTCAATTAATAAGGTTATAGATATTGAACCGTTGAAAGAAGTTCACATCCTTGTAGAAGATTCTTTTGTCGTGGAAAGTACACATCACGTTATTTCATCCATTGAAAAAGACTACAAAGAGTTGGAAAAAAATAAAGTTAAATTTATTTCTATTCATGTTATTAAAACAGTTGGTGCAGATGATAAAAAAGAGGAATTGAATGAAAATTTTATTGTGGATAAATAAGACAATTCAGATTTAATAGATTCAACCAACTCTTTTATGGAAGAAAAATAAGAAATTTTATGGCAATGGTCAACTTTAAAGATAAAGACGAACCTGAATTAGTGAAGGATTTATGATGCTTCTAAGAAGATTGAACTTGTAGTGGATCAGGAAAATAATTTTTGTTTTATTACTGGAGCATTTTTATCATAAAAAAAAAAGAGCTTAAATTTATAGACTTCATGGAAGATGTGGTAGAAGAAATTCAAGAATATTTAATTGTTTTTCATAAGATTCAACTGTTATTACCGGGTTATGGAAGAGTTCGTGGCCGCGTACATCCAGTCAACTCGAGGACGAGTTCTTTTCAAGCGAGGTAGACTGATGTACCTAAAAATAAGGAAACTTATTTTAGAGTTATATTAGGATTTTTAGTTTCAAAATTTGAGTCTATCTCAAATTGGTTATTTTTATTATTTTTTATTCAAAATATGATTCTTTATTTTATTAGGAATTAGTATAAGAAATATAAGAATTAGTAGTTTCATATTCGAACTAATAGTCTTTATTGTATTAGGATTATGATGAAAATAGGAGTTATGGTTTCCTAGTCAAAATAGTAATATTCTAGCTCTAAGAATTTTAGAGAATTTATTCTCTTGTTCGGGGGAGAAGTCCCCATATTATTTGGTTTATAAGGAATTCGACGCTGGTTCGATTCTCCTTCACGTTTTCTTCCACATTAGAGGGAGAGAAGAAATAGTAAAATATAAAGTAAGAAAAGAAGTTCGAAATAGAATGGGTCTTTGACTATAAAAAGGAAATTCATAACTAAACCTATAGAAGTCTTAAATATAGCTGACTTTTTAAACCATAATAAACATTCTTGTAATAAAAAAGCTTCTTTTAACCACATCAAATCAAATTATTAAAAAATGATATAAAAGGGTCATATTTGCTTCTCCATTGAGTTATTTGCCTTAGGCATGGCCTAACTCTCTAAAGCATAAGCTTCCCAACAAGTTCACTATATTTTTTACGCCTTGAAGCTTTTTTCTTACATCTTGTCTCAAGACTGCACCTTGAGGCTCGCATTTCAACGCTTTTTAAAACATCGATTAAAAGAGAAGTAACATTGACCCGTGCACAATCTATGAGAATATGACATCATTTGAATAAACTTGATAGTTGAATAGGAATTTTTTAAGGCAATTACTGCCAAAAAAGAAATCCCACTTAATCAGTACAAGATTCCCATCCTCGTCTCCAGTGTATAATACGCCAGGTGAACTTAAAAAGTAGCAACAAAACTCTTGATTGATCAATGCAAGTGAACTAATTCAGGTATGACATGTTGCTTTCTAGACTATTTAGATAATTATGTTTGATGGAATGCCCTTATCAAGCTAATCTCTAATGCTTTGTAGAAGTATTTTAGTCCAACGAGAATTGTCACTTCGCTAACCAAGCTTGTGAAATGAAGGGAAAAGCAGCCATATGTGATAAAGCTTGCAATATAGGTAGGAATGGGAAAACGTTAAATAATATAAGGTAGCCACAATAGGAACTGAGGCAATAAGGGAACTTAAATTTAATTGTCCCTTGCTAACCAAACTTGTGAAATGAAGGGAAAAGCAGCCATATGTGATAAATCTTGCAATATAGGTACGAATGGGAAAACGTTCAATAATATAAGGGAGCCACAATAGGAACTGAGGCAATAAGGGAACTTAAATTTAAAGCATTTAATGATCTATATCATAAGTCAAAAGGTGGGAAGAATGATGTGAATAGGCTAGCTAGGATAAGGGAAAGGAAATTAGGGCATTGAAGGCGAGGATCAAAGAGATTTGCAAGTGAAGGAGCTTGAGACTAAGGAGGTGGAGCTATTCCGATGAGCTGTTTGATGAGAACCACACGAGATATTTAGGAGATTTTAATAACCATGCTGAGGTTATAGGTATATTTAAATTTAAGAATTACAGGCTTCCAACTTAAAGAAGCTTTAAAAAGTTACAGATAGGAATGGTTTTTAGCCTTCATGAATTAAAACTGAAGGATGGAAGTGTATAGGGGTTGATGGTGTATTGTACTTTAACTTGTCTAATAAGATCTTAAAGACTAGAAAATTGTCTAATGAGTCATACCTGCACCAACTAGTGTGATTTGGGTCAACCATGAGAGCAAATTATTGTCATAGGAAGTTCGCAAAGAGATTTAGGGAGAATAATGGCCTAAATATGGTATCCATAAACATTGAAAAAGCATATGCTTCAAGAGACAATTGGGTAGGCTTTGGGAAAGAGCACATGAAGAACATATCCTTTTCCTTTAATCATCAATGAACTTGTTAAATAGATTCAAGAGGATAATCCAAGGTATCTTGTCTTGTTCGCTGCTGATGACCTTGTCTACCACGGTGGTTTGAAGGGTGGAGTGATGGACACAGCAAAACTACCACCTCACACTCACAGAGATTGCTCCAGAAAGATCTGAATGGAGAATAACCCCAATGCTTCATGGGGATCTTTTTTTTTTTTTGATAAGTAATGCTTCATGGGGATCTTCCAGTATCATAAGCCCCAAACCACTAGAGTGAGCATTGTTAACCAGTTGGTCAGTGCACTTGTTGCTTTCCTTAGTGTATGCTTATGTCTGCAGTTCTATGGCTTCCTAAATAAGATCTCAGCAGTCATTGATGAGAGCTCCATACAGTGTATCGTGTCTGCTACTCTAGTTGTTTGAAGCGAAATTAATCGCTAACTCCATGTTAAGAGTTCTATTTTTCAACAAATATGATTCTTCTTTCATTTATCTGACTTCATACATCTGAAACAAAAGATGTATATCATTGTATCAATCAACACAAAATAGGATCTATTTGGATCATTTCAAAATTGAATTTTTTTTGAAGATTATTAACAAGAATCCAAAGGTTTAAGATGAGACCAATACTACATACAGGCAGTGGAATTTAACCAGAAGTGGGAGTAGAAATGACAGGACTACGAAATTAATAGCCAACATATACCTAGATCATGACCATTTTATTCACTACAGATTCATTATTCATAAGGGAATATAAGAAGCAGTATGGATCATAATAGCCAACATCTATCTAAAAATGACCATTTTCATCACCAAAGATCTATTAGCCAGAAGAAAATATAAGCAGCAGTATGGATCATAAACCTATAAGTGGCAACCACGCTCATTTTTGTCAACAATCACTTACCCAAATCAACTCAATTCAACAAAGACTTACCCCAATGATGACTCACATTAGCCATTATAATTAAGAATGGAAAAGTCATGCAAAAGGAACAGGACTAGTCAACTATGTGTAGACAAAACTGACAGAAAATATTGATATGGTATGGTGGATCTACAAAGAGTTCTACACTAATTTATCAATATCGAACTAAAAATGATTACTGATATATGCAAAAAAGTTGAAAGCCCTTTAATAATGATGTGATAGGCGATTCTCCGTAAAGGAAACAAAATGCAATTCAGAACAGGATTTACAGCCAACTATGTAAGATAAAACATGAAACAGCTAACAGACCTCCAAACATTGCTCTACAAGCTGCCTGCTCCTCGGATATTCACCACTTCTGTAGTATCCAACAGCCAGAAGATAAAGCTTTTCTCTCTTTTGCAATGGACTACTAGTATTGGCTAATGAAGCTGCCAATGGCAAGTTATTCAGTCTCTGACAAGCAATGCAGTTTAATAAACAAAATCATAAAGCATCAGGAAGAAGCAATATTATAAAAATAAATAAATAAATGAAGTCCACTGCATTACCAAGCTTCTAATATGACAAGATCAAGGTGAGCTAGAACATATAGCAACAATGAGAAAGCAAAGAGAAATGGCAATTGCATGAAAAATGCTGATCATGAATCAAAAGAGAAAGATGGTGAGAACTGATAAGTTTAAACAAGTTGTCGACAAAGTTATGGAGAAATATGGTAGATTTTGAGAACCAGACAAATCAGCCAACAACATGACAAGCAGGATGCAATTCTAGTAAGAACATTAAGCAACATATTTTTCTCTCTTTTTTTTTCCTTCTAGCAAATAAAGAACACAAACATACAAGCAGAGAGAGGTAATACTTGGTAGTAAAGATCAGTGACGGAGAGAACCCTTGTAGCAACCATTTGGTGCTGCGTTACTTTTAGGGAGGGTGGACAGAGATGGTGTTGAAAATATATCTAAGTGCGTGTAGGTAAGATGAATTTCTAGAAAACTATCAAGGACTTTGTGAGCCAAGTAGCCAACAATAACAATGACTATGAATTCTGGAACAATAGCTCCTGTAAACAAGAAACGCCAAGTTCAAAAAAAAAAAAAATTTGTAGCCAACATGAGGATGTTAAAATGAATGAGAGGAAAATTAGGGAATGAGTTCATATGGGATAATCTAAAACTTAGTTGGCATGCTTACAAAACAAGGAAGGCGACTAAGATGATAAGGACATGTACAACGAAGATCAGTAACATCAGTAACAGAAATGAGCTGGTGATAGTAAAAGTTTAGCTGTATGGCTTTTACACGGAGGGCACCAGGCCATGTAAACAATGATAATGATAATCAACATAGAACAAATACAAGCACAGAAAAATCTCATAAGAAAAGAAAAAAAAAATTAGTATTGAATCTATTAATTCCCACCTTCCAGCATAGCTAGCCCGCGCTGCACATCTTCAGCTTGTCTGGAATGAACAAGAGCCCATGATAACCTCATAATGCTTTCATTCTTCAGTTCATCAGAGATACCATTTGCAGCCTCTGCAACTTCTCTCTCACACCCCTGCCAACACACCACAGACTTAAGACCACAAAAGTAAGGAAAATCTAAAGAATTTCATATCAATGGTATGGCTAAAAGAATGCCAATGAAGTCAGAACATCAAGAACAATCAATTGCTTCTTACTTCATTAACAAGTAAAAATTAACAATTACTACAATGGCAAAGTTTTCACATATGTCAGAAATAAATAGATTTATCACTGGCTGTTTGGCTTACATGGTATCTCCTGCTACCCTCCCCTCCCTCTTGGGCCAAAAAAACTCCAAAGAAAATATTCCTCTTATTTGGAACACCTTCAATACCTCTTACAGAAAATGAAATTATAACATCATTAGGAAGAGAAGAAGGGTTCTTACACATAGATTCCATATAATAATGAGGAGACATGTGCAATACTCTCACTAAGATCTATGACAGCACCAGTTCTAAAAAGATAACCATCCTAAGGCTCAACATACTGAGAACCATTGAATGTATAAAGGACCAGGTGCCCAAACAGCAAAAACCAAAAAATGATAGCCCTATAAAATTGACACCAATTGATAGCCAATACAGATAAAAAAAAAAAGAGAAGGAAATTCAGAATCTTACAACAGCCAGACCAACCCCTCACACCATCAAAACATTCCATGTTTTCATTTTTAATTTTTTCCATTTATTTTCTCCCATCAAACATAGCACAAAGATTTACACACACACACACACACACACATTCCTTCATTCCTCATCACAAACCAGTTCCAACATTAACCAGCCTCAACACCAGGCTCCTTGTTTTCAGTATATCATTTTGACGGCACACAAAATAATTTTTTATGAATATTAAAATGCATAATATAATTCCTTCCTGTCCAGCTGTCCCTATTCATCATATGGTAGGTGCAAACCAATCTAGACAAATTATGAAACCAAACAGATCACCATTAGCTAGTGTTGGTCTCCCCAATGTAGGGTACTGAGAGGAGTGGACTTGAGTACACATTTAACCTTTGGTAATTTTTGCACAAAGCAGCTGCCCAATGCTCATTTTCTGCCTCCGACAACGACCCTATTACTCCCCTAAATCTTTAACAATATGTTTGGAAGTTTTGGATAGAAAAGAAAAGAGATGATAATTTAAAATAGAAGAAAAATGAGAAGAGAAGAAAAGAGAATGATGATTTTCATCCCGTTTGAATGCTTAGGAGAAAAATTGAAGGAAATTTATCATTCTCTTATTTGAATTGCTAGCGTGAGAAGAAAAAAATATAAATAGACTATTTAATATTTATACAATTTTTGAATTAGTTGTCATAATTTTAATTCTTGCATTCAGGGTATATCTGGTATTTGAAAAACAATATTAGTTAGTTTCTTTTCTCTCCAAACTAGTCTACTTTTGGACAGATTGAAAAAGCGTCTAAAGGCTCAATCTGTCGCTTCAAATTTACTCAAATATGCTCCTTTCCTTCCTTCATAAAACATCCAAACCAAAGATTTTGGTATCACTCCACCTCAATCCTTTCTCCTTCCTCCAAATGTCCAACTTTCAGGCCCCTTGAACTTTAAAAAAAAAAATTAATAAAAAAATAAAAAGATTGTGGTTGGTCATATTCCCAAGTGCCCTAAGAGCAACTCCAACGGGGAGTTGCATTCAGGGGTGGCAAACGGGTAACCACATGTAACCGCCAAAATGCCACCCCAAATTCTACTGTTTTGGACTCCAACGGAGGTGGCATCAAGGGTTGAAAAATGGCAGCAATGGTGTAGGGGTGCCAATTTTTCAAACCCTGGAGAGAGAAAGGGAGAGGTTGCAAAGAGCCGTTCTGTCATTTTTAGATCTTACTGTTCACTCAACGGCTCTTTGCAATGGCTCTATTCAATCCAAAAATTTTTATATATACAGAGAGATTTACAGAGATTTTGAAAGAAAAACTTACCAAGAGAGATTTTCAGAGAGATTTGCCGTGAAAACCGTAAGTTCCTTAGCTCCGTGCTCTTGATTTTTCTTCAAATCTTGTGGTTGTAATGGCAGATCTGAAGAATTTATTTACAGAGGGAGGGAAAGTGGAAAGAGGCGCAGAGTCGAAGGGGAAGGAGGAGGAGGTGCAGAGGGGAAGGGGGAAGAACGGCACCGAAATACAGAGAAGCCGTTCTCTGTTGCTATTTCCTTCATAGTTCATATATATATATATATATATAATTCATTTCTATCTCCTTCATATATATATATAATTTATTTATATTTATATGTTTTACATTAGTTAATTATTTTAGATTTTAAATTGAATTTTAAATTGAATTAATTTTTGTAATTTAATAAATTAAATGTTTTAATTTTAGCTTATTTATTTATGTATATATTTTTGTTAATTTAGGGATGAATTAATTTATTTAGCTAGTTTTTATAATTGAAGAATTTTTTTCTATTTTAGTTAATTGTTATTTACAATTTAAAATAGTTCTTAAATTAATTTAATTTGTGTAATTTAAATTGAATGTTTTAATTTTAGTTTATTTATTTATTATTTTTTGTTAATTTAGGGTGAATTTATTTATTTAGCTAGTTTTTATAATTGAAGAATTTTTTTCTATTTTAGTTAATTGTTATTTACAATTTAAAATAGTTCTTAAATTAATTTAATTTGTGTAATTTAAATTGAATGTTTTAATTTTAGTTTATTTATCTATTATTTTTTGTTAAATTAGGGTGATGTTATTTATTTAGCTTGTTTTTATAATTGAAGAATTTTTTTTATTTTAGTTAATTGTTATTTACAATTTAAAATAGTTCTTAAATTAATTTAATTTGTGTAATTTAAATTGAATGTTTTAACTTTAGTTTATTTATTTATTATTTTTTGTAATTTAAATTTGAATTTCGGCAGACTTATTTTTGAAATTTAAAATTTGAATTTGAATTTGAATTTTAAAATTAAAAATTAAAAATTAAAATATGAAATTTAAAATTTTTACTATAAAAATATATCCGTTAAATTACGATCGTTATGCCCGTTCAAATATAACCGTTAAGTTTAATTATATTTTTTAATAAAAAATATTAAAATATTCAAATGACACCCCATTTAGCACCTGCCATTAGAGCAGATTTATAATTCATGCCGCCAAACCGCCAAAATATTGTTCAAAGTTATAAATGGGTGATTTGGCACCCCAAAATGCAACTCCCCCATGGAGTTGCTCTAAATAATTATAAATCCCAACTAACAAAAAAAAAAAATGATTACTCATCCGTCTATCAACAAGGAAACCAAACAGAAAAAACAAGGCATTGCAAGCAAAATCTCCACACGTGTAATAAATAACACGGAGACTGCATAAAGCAACAAATTAATCACTAGGAATTCTTAGTTTTGGACAAAGACAGAGACCCAAGTGCTAGAGCCGAGAAACCCTACGGTTTCGTTTGGTTGCTGTGCAAAATTGTGTTTCCTTATATTTTCCTACATTTCCTAGAAACTAAATGGAGGATAATTATTTAAACAAAAAAAAAAAAAAGGAGGAGATATGGGGGAATTTAGGAATGCTTACCGCGATGATGTCGCGACTGCACCAAGGGATCTGATCCCCGCCAACGAAGAAGGCACCGATGGAATCTAAGAATCTGCCGACCTTAGCTTCCATGGATTTGTTTCTACAGTAAGGAATAAACCGAGACAACGATGGAGGAAACAAGGAAGGAGAAGGGGCTCCGCGAAACTGAAATCAAAGGGAGAAGAGATCACTATTTATAGGTTCGGGCCCTTCGGGGCATTTTCATTGGAGAGAATAAACTTTATGGATGTGTTTCTTTGGAAAGTGAGAGCGGGCAGGACAGGAGTCCTCTATAATGAGAACTGATTTTACACGGTTACCCCTGCTCCCATCTTTGGAGTTCTATTTTATGACAATAAGAGGCAATTTAATAAATGAAGATTAATGTTACGGTTCAGCTCATATGTATTTTAATTATTAAATGATTTTAAGATTAGAGATAAAGTGAGTAGAAAAAAAAAATTACTTTTTAAGCTATCCAATGATCAAAATAATAATATGAAAATTAAAGATGAAGTGATTGGAACAATAAAAATTCAATTCTTAAATTATCTAATAATTAAAATATTTTATTTTATATGAGTTGGAACTTAACATTACCCATAAATAAATGTGAGTTAAAGAAGCTCAGTGTGTAAGATAGGGGGCACCCAATTGGAGTCTTTAGAGATCTATAGCTATTGAAATTAAAAATAAAAATAAAGAAAAAAAATACTTTGATAGAAAAAGAATGGAAAAGATATGTGGGGCCTGAAAGATGAAGGAACAAAAAACTTAGATGTGTGCTCAGATTTGAGTAAGGATGGGAATGAGGTAGAGGAGCCCTTCCCCAAGTCCCCACAAAAAAAATGTTCCTTAAAACTTATTTAAACCCCATGATGAAATGGCGCGACTTCCTATCAGAGTACCCATTTAATTATAAACTATTTATTTATTTTGTTAAATTAATTGCAATTAAGATATTCAAATAAGACATTCAAATAAGAAATATGAATGTCATTAGAGAATTAAAATAATATCTTTTTATAATTGTATGACTCTATTAAGTTTGCCTTAAACATCTAATGTGAGATTAAAATAGATTATAAACACTGACTGTCTCATTTATTATATTATTTTATATAATCGAGGTGAGGTGGGGTATGATGCATTCATCCTAAATTTATAGCAAATACTAATGAGATTTACATAACTTTCTTCAAACTTGTCCAATAATAATGTAGGTATGTCGATTCCCAATGAGTTAAGATGAATTGTCATCCCTAGATTTGAGTATACTTGTGGACATAATTCTTATAAATCTTAAATTAAAGTATTATAAGTTATAAAATGAAGAAATTCAGAAAAAAATTCTCTCTCAAACTAACCTTTTTTTTTTTTTTATCTTTTAAAGTGAGATGAAATGGGTGAAAAGAAAAAAAAAGTGATGTTATACTTGATGAATTTTTTTACTCAAAGATACAATGGAGTATGGTTCACTATCCATTAAATAGAATTTCTCATTCCATTATATCTTGAAGTGAGAAAATAAAGTAAAAAATACATTATGTACTATATTTTTCAAGGAAATGACAAATTAAAATATTCTTTCTTTTTTCTAATTTTTAATGAACTCTCGAATAAGGGTACATACCTTTCCTTCCTTATTTTCTCTTAGAACTCCTACACAAGAAAAACGGTAATACCCTCTTTTCTTTCATTTTTTCGTCTCTAAGAATAACTACCAATACTGTACAAATCCAAAATGTGACCAAAAAAATACTTATTTTTCAATCTACATGCAATAATGTTTTACATATAATGTACAATAATATATATATATATATATATATATATATATTACCTAAAACATTGTAATGGGATTGTTTATCTAAACAATTGGTAAATATGAGAAACAATGTCATAATCATTTTTGTTTTGACAATTTATTCCAAATTACGAATCTTTATTTGTTACGCTTAAATTGAGTCACATGAGTATATTGATCACTGAAGTGAAGACTCAAAAAAACTTGAATGATATAATGAAAATTTTAAATATGACATTCACGCCAATCTATAATTGTTTAGAATCGTGCAAGAAAGGTAATACACAAGCTTACACTTTTTTTTTCACAAGGACAATATTACATACAAAAATACAAAACCTGACAATATATACCAAATACTAAAAATTTACATATCAAATGTTATGTTCTGAGTCTCAATGACTTGAGAAGTGATTGAAAATTATTTTTAAAAAAATTAAACATGATGTTAATTTAATACTTCAAATTGATTGGGACCTAATTAAAATAAATTACTAATTTTATTCTTTAAAAGTTCACGCTATTTTTTAAATAGTAAATACAAGTGTAGATAATTTTTTTTTTTTTGACTTGTTCGAATCTCACAACAATTGTTAACTACCATTTTACCCATGTAAAATGTGATGTTCAACATTCATAGAGTCACACATACCATTCATTCACTTCATGAAAATCTAAAAATATGACTAATTATACGTGTCAACTGAATAAGGGTACATCTGCCCGCTTCACAAATACTAGTAGGAATACCTATTGGTTGACCTTGCTCATTGCTAGTTATTTCACAACTTGCGTCCTTGCATACAAATTACCACGTAAGTAGTAGGGGGTGAGTATTCTATTACCCAATAAGAATATCCCTAAAACACACATTATATGAAAAACTAATGCAAACTCCTAAGCATGACAATTTACAAATCAACTCAAAGTATGCATATTAGCTCAATCATAATAGTAACGAGTAGTATTAATTTTTTTGAACTTCACACATCATCTTATTATATATAAACTAATGCTAAAGTCTCTAACTATGATTTAGTAGTATGTCTCACATCCTGAAACCCTTTCCATGTGGATTGCAGATTGCGAAATGTGACGGGCCATCAAATCTTTGATTCAGTCCAAGTTAAATGCATTTCTTTTTATTTTTAGTTTGCAGCGGAATTTCATGGGTTAATTCTATTTTATTTTTTTGAAATGCAAATACACTTGGCAGAACATAACTAAATATGAATTATACAATGTACATCACTGATGTTACTCTTTTTTGGTCAGAGGGCCTCCCATCCTTGGTTACTTGTCAAGAACTTGAAATCAGTAGGAAACTGATGTTGCTCTTTTTTGGTCGGAGGGCCTCCCGTCCTTGGTTACTTGTCAAGAACTTGAGATCAAAGGATCACTGGGAAGGCTTCGGTGGTAGTCGCTCTGACGATAAAGTTAGTAAATAAAATAAAAGCAATAATTCTAGAGAAGAATTGAATATGAATAGAAAGTGTACCTTACTACTGTATTTATAGGGTGTAGATCTCTTAAGTTGAGCGGGATTAGGAGTCATGAAGATAGGGATTTGAAGATATCCTGAAGATAGTAGTTGTTATATTGAACTCTGTTTCTTTATATTGAGGTCAGTATCCTAAGGAAGGCGGTGACCAGTTCGAAAATCCTTACCTCTGAAATGTCAATATCTGTTCAATCGAACAAACCAATTACCTTAAGATCTGTATGTCGAAGAATTCTTAGGAGCCACGTGTCATGCCCTGGTAACTCTGAATTGTGTAGTCAAATTATGGTATATCAGCTACTCCCCCTGAGCCTCAGTTCTACAAGACCCATGCAAAGCTAAGGTTAGGGTTCTTGAAGAGTTCGCACGTACTTTCATAAATGCACCATTACGTATGCCGATAAAATAACCGTTGATGGGACAATTAATGCATCATCATTACGTCAACCGTCGATTGGATAATCGAGGCCATTATCAGCCAGCCGTCAATTGGGGCTTTGGGGCCATAAATGTCGATCTTCCTTGGGTAGTCTTATAAATAAAAGAAATCTCCCCAAGAAGAGTTTTTTACGAACTCTCCAAAATACTAAGTGCAATTATGAGCAAAAAGAAGACCCCAAGGTGATTTTCAGTGCACCTGAAGATCATTCTGACCATCAACCTTCAAGTTTTTAGTCAGTTGTGAAAAATACCTTTCCATCTTTCCTTTTCTATTTTTGTCTTTTATTTTTGCTCTTCTTCTCATTTTCTGTTTTATTTTAGTTTATAATCTTAAGAGGATGGCTACTTCTAATGCTCAATCAAGCATAGGAGAAGAGGCAAGAGAGGTTGTAGAGATAGGAGGTCAGGAGGTTTTAGGCCTTATATTAAATGACGAGGATGGGATCGTCTCAGATGATAGTTTGGGAGCGCTTTTCGTTGAAGCACACCTCAAACCTAGGAATAGGGAGGCCGCATATTGGGCAAACCACATAGGAGAGAAGAAGGTGAGAGTGCCATGACTGAGGGTATACTAGATACCTTGAAAGTCAATTTCAACTTTCCCTATAATGTGCTCTGTAGGATACCGAGGGTAGTAGATCGCCATCAGATATTGAGAGAAAGGAGATCTGTGACTACCTCGAATGGTTCAAGGTCAGTGTACGCTTTCCCTTCCATCCTTTAATCAATAAATTTTTCTACTAGTCAAGATATGTCCTATCGAACTAAACATTAACAGTTGGAGGCATTTGATGGCCTTTTTAGTTTTATGACATCATAATGGAGTTAAGGTAGATCTGAACCTCATTAGGAGTAATATGGACATAAAGTACCTGAAGTCGGAGGGGATGTTCTATATGTCCTTCGACAAAAGGCTCAAGCCCTTGACCTCGGTACCCACTTCCAATAAAACATAGAAGAAATGGTATTTCTTCGTTAAAGGTGGCTAGGAATATGATAATTTTGAGAATAGGAGCAGCTTCTTTCCTCGGTCCACCGGCTTCAAGAGTGAGCCTACCGAACTCAAATGTTTATACTTAATATTTTACTTCTATTCTAATTTGACTGAGAATGTTGACAATCTTGTCTACCACAGATAAGAGGGCTTAGAAAAGGTCAATTTTCACTCCCGATCTACAAGAAAAATACAAGAGGCTTCTCCACCCCCAATACAGTCCTCACAACAAGATTCTTACCCTTTAGAACTTCATGGATGTCGAACTTGTAAAAAATAAGTCGGAGATCCTGAAAAAGGCAATCTTGACGAGCTAGACGCCAAGATCGAAGTAGGTTGGGGGGACATCCACCCCTGCTAAACAAGCTCTTCCCCAAAATAAGAGGAGGATTGAGGGAGGGGGATCCCGTTCTCTTGAATGTACAGTCTCGAAAGAATTGGCTTTGCCCATCGTATGGCATGAATTTCTACCACCTCCAGCCCCAATAGCACACTCTGAATCCTAAGGAAAAGGGAAGATGGGCGCAGTTCCTCCAGGGGTAGCCATGGCTGAAACTAGGGAGCTAGTCATAAAGAAGGCCTACGAGAAAGCTTGGAGCTTGACTGCCGGTCGATTCAAGGGTCTAAAGCCTCAAAAAAATTTCAAGAACCTACTAGTCTCCCATATGAGGGTAAGATTGTCATAATTTGTGTTTTAGTCGATTTGTTCATATATATATATATATATATATATATTATTAAACTTCCATCCTTATTGACTTATTTATTTTGCTTGTTTCGTAGCAACTCATGCCATGGCTGCCATCATGGACTGCCCTGAAGAGTCAGAACGAGTGGACAAACTTCAGGCCGAGTTGGATGAAACAAAGTTCCAACTCGGGACTACCCGTTTTGCATCTCTTTCCCTTGAAGAGAAACTAAAAGAGTCCCTTACTTGCTCTCGCCATTTTCGAGTCACAGAAGAATGCCCTGACCTCAAATTTTGAGGTTTTAAAGAAAGAAAAGGGGGACTCCAAAGTTTTTGCCGCTCAGAAACTTGCTACTAGCGTGAAAACGGTGAGAGAGGAGACGATGAGAAATCTAAGGGAAGAGGTGCAGAAACTAGGTGGGGAGTTTGCGGATTATGGATATGAAATGTTCAAAAGGAAGATCCAGAAGCTTTATCTCGACCTTGACATCTCTGAAGTAGATGAAGTTTCGGTAGATGAGCCAGTGATAAGTCATCTTAAAGTTGCCTCGATAGAACCTGTAGATCCCGAGCAAGAAACCCCTCCTATCGATGATCGTTAGTTAGGACCTTTTTTTTTTTTTTTGGTTTTTCGATCTAGTAACTCTACCCTTTTTGGGATTTCTAATATATGAAACTTCTGTTGCTTCAGACCTTGTGTCTAGTTGGATATCCTTGTGTTATATCTAAGTTTAAGATAATTTCTCCAATATCTAGGCTAGTAGAAAATACAAGCTTTTTTAGAGACTCCAAGCACTCATAAGGTATTTTAGAGGGCTAAATAACAGGATATATAGAATCACGACACTGATAATTCATAATATACAGAGCTACAATACTTGTAAATAAAACAAGATTTTTTTAGAAGTTTGTAGAGTAAGAAAATGGACCAGACCCATTACACTTGTAATGAATACAAGGTTTTAGAGGTTTGTACATTGATGAAATGGACCAGACCTGTAGCACTTGTAAGGGATACAAGGATTTTAGGGGTTTGTACATTAGTGAAATGGACCAGACCTATAGCACTTGTAATAGATACAAGGCTTTTAGGGATTTGTACATTAAAGAAATGGATCAGACCTATAACACTTGTAATAGATACAAGGCTTTTAGGGATCTATGCATTGGTGAAATGGACCAAACCTGTAACACTTGTAATGGATACAAGGCTTTTAGGAATATGTATATTGGTGAAATGGACCAGACCTGTAACACTTGTAATGGATACAAGGCTTTTAGGGATCTGTATATTAGAGAAATTGACCAAACTTGTAGCACTTGTAATGAATACAAGACTTTTAGGAATCTGTACATTAAAGAAATGGACCAGACCTGTAGCATTTGTAATGGACACAAGGCTTTTAGGGATCTATACATTGGTGAAATGGACTAGACCTGTAATACTTGTAATGGATACAAAGCTTTTAGGGATCTATACATTGGTGAAATGGACCAGACCTGTAGCACTTGTAATGGATACAAAGCTTTTTGGGATTTGTACATTGGTAAAATAGACTAGACCTGTAGCACTTGTAATGGATATAAGGCTTTTAGGGGTCTGTACGTTGGTAACAAACTCTAAAGTGAATCAAAAGTAGTTTTATTATTGATAATACATGTGTAAATATTCGATGTTCCAAGGTCTGGGTACAGGCTTCCCAGTTGAATCTTCCAACCAATAAGTCGTAGGTCTGACGATCTTGGTTACTTTGTAAGGTCCATCCCAGTTAGGGGAGAGCTTTCCCATAGTGGGATCTTTAGTGTTTAGAAACACCCTTCTTAGGACCAGATCTTCGAGCTAGAAATTGATGGGTTTCAACCCCTGGTTGAAACATTTAGCCATTCTCTGTTGGTAAGCTTCAGTCCTAATCCGAGCTTGTTCACATCTTTCTTCTAGCAAATTGTGTCCCATTATCTGAAATAATGATGCGGGGTATACCAAACATGCACACAACATTTTTCCAAGTGAAATTCTTCATTTCTACCTTTGTGATGTGGGTTAGTGGTCCAGCTTCTCCCCATTTAAAGAAATAGTCAATGGCGACTAGCAATAATCTTCTATTTTGAAGGGCTTTTGGCAATGGCCCTACAATGTTCATCCCCTACTAGGTGAAAGGCTAAGGACGAGTTCATGATGAGGTTGATGTTGGTAAGAAGCAAAATATTGACATTTGTCACACTTCCCAACATATTCCTTAACCTGCTTTAGCATATTGGGCCAGTAGTAGCCCTGAGTTAGTGCTCGATAAGCTATGGTCCTACCGCCGTTATGGTTGTCACAGATCTCTTCAGGTATCTCGGTTAGGACGTAGTGGGCCTCTTCTAGAGTTAAGCATCGTAGGAGGGGCTGTGTGTAAGACCTTCGGTAAAGATTTTCTTTAAGAATTAAATACCGAGCTGCCCTAATCTGAATTCTCTTGGCATGATTCTTCTTTTCTAGGAAGCAACCCCTCCTTTAGGTACTGGATGATGGGAGTCATCTAATTCTGAGATTGCTCTAAAATTTGAAGGGATTGTATTACTTCAATACTAGGTTTTGACTGGTAGGATATTTTTACCATTAAGTCCCTTTCTAGCTTGAGATGAGAGGCTATATTTGCTAAAACGTCGGCTTTGAAGTTTTGATTTCTTTCAATCTTCTAAATAGTGAACTTGCGAAAAGACCGCTTTAGTGATCGATTCCACCTATTCTGAATATCTGGTCATTCTGTTATCCTTGGTAGAATATTTTGTCAAAACTTGACTCACTACCAATTGAGAGTTAGAAAATGCGTCAAGATCCAGAGCTTCACATTCTAGAGTCAATTTCATCCCAAAAGGATAAGTGCTTCATCTTCGGCTTCATTGTTAGAGGCTTTGAATCCCAAGCTAACGGATTTTTTCGGTTATGATCCTATCAGGGGATTGAAGAATTATACCTACTCCAGAGCCCGTTGTCTGTAGATGATCTGTCGGTGTAAAGTAGCCATACTGAAGTGTTTATAGTGTTTTAAACTTTCGAATGCTGCGTTCCAATGAATTCTGCTATAAATTCTACTAATACTTGAGCTTTGATAGCAGTCCGTGGTACATAGAATATGTCAAATTCTCCTAGTTCTATTGACCATTTGACCAGCCGTCCCGAAACTTCGAGTTTATGTAGGACTGATTTTAAAGCATAGGATATAGGAATTATGATAGGATGATCTTGAAAGTAGGGTCTGAGCTTTCGAGCAGATATTACCAAGGCTAAGGCCAATTTTTTAATTTCTGAGTACCTTGTCTCGGTGTCTAGAAGTGTTTTACTGATGTAGAAAATAGGTTTCTGAACTCCTTTGTCTTCCCTAACTAACGTATAGCTGATGACACTTTCTAACACAAATAAGTACATGAGTAGTTTTTCCCCTAGCATTGATTTTAAAAGGAGTTCGGAGGAGGCTAAGTATTGCTTTAGTTGTTGGGAGGCGCCTTCACATTGCAAAGGTCCATTCTAGGGCCTTACTCCTCTTTAAGGCTTTAAAGAACGGGAGGCACCAATATGTGGATTTAGAGATAACCTATTCAGTGCTGCTATCTTTCCATTCAGCCCTTGATTATCATTTTTAGTTTTGGGTGATTCTAATTCAATCAGAGCTTTGATTTATGAGGGGTCTGCCTCAATTCCTCTTTAGAAAACTAGAAAGCCCAATAATTTTTCTTTTGTGATCCCAAAGGTATATTTTAATGGGTTAAGTTTCATTTTGTGTTTCTTTAAGATGTCGAACGTTTGGCTTAAGTACTGGATGTGGTCACCCTTTCGAACACTTTTGACGAGCATATCGTCGATGTAGACTTCCATTGTATCCCCAGTTTAGGGGCCAAACATTCTGTTTATAAACCTTTAGTAGTAGTAACTCCAACATTTTTTCAAACCGAACGACATTACTCTATAATTATAGAGATCTCGTTCCGATATGAAGGTTGTTTTCTACTTGTCTAGAGGATACATTTGAATCTGATTGTACCTAGAGTAAACGCCCATGAAACTCATGAGTTCGTGACCTGCCATGGCATCAATAAGTTGATCAATTCTGGGAAAAGGGAAGCTGTCTTTAGGATAAGCTTTGTTAAGGCTGGTGTAGTCAACGCAGACCCTCTACTTGCCGTTCTTCTTTTTTGCACGAACTGTATTGGTAAACCACTTTGAGTAGAACACTTCTCTTATCATTCCAGCATTAAGCAACCTCTAGACCTCTTCATTGATGATTTTGTGATGTTCTGAGGCAAATGTCCTTCTTTTTTTTCTTATTGGGGGATGGTCTGGATCTATCATTAACTTGTGAGAGATAAAATCAAGATCTATTCCTTCCATATCTCTAGTTTCCCAAGCAAATACTGAAAGATTGGCCTTTAGGAATTTAACAATATCCTCTTGCTCAAAATAAGACAGAATTGAGCCAATGTGTATGTATTTTTCCTTTTCTTTAGTGCTGATGAATACTTTGATTGGTTCCTTCATTGGTTTCATTGCGCTTTCCCTTCCTTTGAGACTTAGTGACTCGTCAACCTTGGAAGGACATTCTTCTATCTCATGAAGATTGGAAGATGAGGAAGTTTTTGTTTCATAAGGGTATTGTAATTGTTATTTGGAAGACTTTTCTTTTAGTGCGAGGGCATGACATTCCCGAACAGTGGGCTGACAGTCCTTGATGATGAAAACTTTGTTGTTATGGACATATTTCAAGCATTGATGGAGGGTTGAAGTCACTGCTCCCATCTGGTGGATCCAAGGCCTTCCAATAATGATATTATAGGGAGATTTAGAGTCTAGGACCATGTATTCAGAGATCAATATCTTTTGTCTATCCCCTTCTTCGATTATGGTCGGTAGATCAATTCTGTCCATTGGAATGCTGAGATTCCCGTCTAATCCTACCATGACAGCAACGGTAACTCTGATGTCATTAGAGTTGAGTTTCATGTGTTTGAAGGGTTCGTAGAATAGTACGTTGGTAGAACTTCCAGTATCCACGAGAACCCTTCTGATATCAAAATTAGAGATTTTAAGTAAGATGACAAGAGTGTCACTGTGAGGACAATGTATCCCAATAAAGTCCAATTCAGAGAACTGGATCTGAGGTTCTGACTTCACTTTTTTCTCGATGGTCGAGATCTGGATGATATAGGGTTCTGCCCTTGCCTCTCGAGCATATCCTTTTGCTGGCTCGGTTAGACGTTCCTATCATTGTATTGTCAGTGTAAAGGCATGAAAATGACTTGAGTATTCTACCGTTGCTGATCATTCCAAATTTTCCTCTATTCAAGCATTTGCTCTTGCCTTCTTTGAGGTGGTCTTTCGTCACGGGGGTTCTGCCTCCTGTCCTGGTGGATAAAATTTCTTAGTCATTTTCTCTTGATGAGATACTCTATTTCTTGCTTTAGAGCCCTGCACTCCTCAATCGTGTGCCCCTGCTCCTTATGGAAATCATAATACTTGTTCTGATTTCTTGAGTCAGGGTGGCTTTTTAATGGCTCTAGCCACCTCAGGTTTTTACAAGTTTGGATCTGTTGGAGTATGTGGGTAAAAGAGGCATTTAGAGGGGTGTAAGTCCCATACCTCCCAGAGTCAAAGTTGTTCTGGACTCTGCATGTTGTTCTTTTGTCAAGACTCCTGACCCTCTTTTTGTTAGCCCTATTATCCCTCTTCTGAATTTGCTCATCCTTTTGAGCTTGTTCTTTAGCTTTTCGAAATGAGGTTTTTGTGTCTTCGAGATTAATATACTTCCGTGCTCTATCCATGAGTGCTGCCATATCGATAGGAGGATTCTTGGTGAAGGAATCCTGGAAGCATCCAGGCTCAAGGCTTGAAGTGAGGGCTGCTACTAAGAAACTTAAACTATAATTGGTTATCTAAGTGAGTTCAGTATTAAAACGAGTTATGTACTCCCGAAATGATTCTTCCTTTGCTTGCTTCACAGTTAGCAATAATTCTGGTCCTTTTCTCAACTTCCCGCTTGTTAAGAATCGGTCAATAAATAGCCTACTAAACTCATAAAAATTGCTGATTGATTTTTAAGGGAGGTTGTGGAACCACTTAAAGGCGGGTACCCTTGAAGCTCGTTACCAAAGTTCAACACATGAAGGCATCGATAGCTCTATGTAGAGCCATTGTGTAGTTGATAGTGAGATAGGTGGTCCCCAGGGTCCTCAAACTTGTCATAGATGGTGAATTTTAGGACAACAAACTTCTTGGGTCGCCCCTCTATCATTATGGCAGAGGTAAATGGTGTGGAGAACCTATTGAGCAGTTTACTTAGCTCGTCTTGCTTTAGAGGGACATGGAATCCCCTGGTTGAGATAGTCTAATCCTGAGAGTCTGTTATCTCCTCTACCCTCTGAGGAGCTTTAGGCAGGACTTATTGTGTGATCGGTACCCATTGTTGGTCTTGTCCTGCACCTCTAGATCTTGGATTTTTAGGAGGAATTTATCTGGTGTTAGTAAGAGGATGCTGCTCTTCCAAGACTGGAGGAACTAGAGTCTTAGAAGGTTGTAATTCCTACAGCATTGGATTAGTTCTAGAGGCCATTGGAATTGGTATCCTCATTTTGCTTTGGTAATGGATAGCAGGATGAAACGTGGGCATTCCTCTCCCTATAGCTATTGACAACTAGGGATCAGTCCCCATAAGAATGGTACCATGGGGGTGTACTAGTTGCATGTTAGGTAACTCCTCGTTGGGGCCGTCCGTGGTGGTGGCAGGAGGCTGAGGTCCTCCATGAACAATGTTAGTAGGAGGATGAGGATTACTCCGTTGGTTCCGAGCTAATGAGGCCAGAGTTTGTGACATGGCAATGAATTGTTCTTGCATCTGATTGGACGGTCGTTGATTTTGATCAAGCTGCTATTGTAAACGAACAGGTGTTTGTCCCCTTCCTCTTTCAACAAGAGGCTGATTTTGAGGGTTTTGGGAGTTCTTTTTAGGACGAAGGCTGGGAGCCATTGTCTTTTGGAAGAAAAAGACAATAGATTTGTTGTTTTAAAGAAAAAATAGTAAGAACGATTGTCGTTCCCACAGATGGTGCCAAACTGATGTTACTCTTTTCTGGTCGGAGGGCCTCCCCCGTTTTTGGTTATTTGTCAAGAACTTGAGATTAGTGGGAAACTAATGTTGCTTTTTTCTGGTTAAAAGGCCTTCCGTCATTGGTTACCTGTTAAGAACTTAAGATCAGAGGGTCACTGGGAAGGCTCCGGTGGTAGCCGCTCTGATAATAAAGTCAGCAAATAAAATAAAAACAGTAATTCTAGGGAAGAATTGAACATGAATAGAAAGTGTACCTAACTGCTTTATTTCTAGAGTGTAGATCTCCAAAGTTGAGCAGGATTAGGAGTCGTGAAGATAGGGATTTGAAGATATCATGAAGATAGTAGTTGCCATATTAAACTCTATTTCATTATACTGAGGTCGGTAGCCTAAAGAAGGTAGTGACCAGTTTAGAAACCCTTACCTTTGAAATGTTGATATATGTTCGGTCGAAGAAACCAATTACCTTAAGATCTGTATGTCAAAGAATTCTTGGGAGCCACGTGTCATGCCCTGGTAACTCTAAATTGTGCACTCAAATTATGGTATATCAATCACTAATCAGAGTTTACATTCATGTGGACCCATTACGTACAAATTTAAAACAAATAGTCTAACTATGGTTTACTAGTCTTGCTCACTTCAAATTTGCTCTAAGTTGTCACCTACTCTCGGTGGTGTCATCCTCAATACACATGAGTCTTTATGATGCTCCTCTAGTAGGTTTCCTCTAGGCTTAAGGACTTTCCATACATGACTTACATACTTCTTTTTCTCTAGAGTACCTAGAAGTATGGGATAAAAATCCTGTGAGCTTTGTGAAAAGATTGTGAGTAACATTGGCATCCTGTTGTGGGTTTAGGAAACCCAAAACATTTTTTTATGTGGATAGTACTTAAAAAGCTTTAATTAAAGGGCTAGCATTTAGATCATGCTTGTAATAATATTCAAAATAGAATACTCTTTTCATAAAGACATACTGGACAATTTTGTAGGCCAATACATATCAGATTCAAGATAGAGTAGTTTGAAATCAGAGTAGTACATATTAAAATAGTTCAACGGACATATCTTAAAATAGAGCAAAATAAATAGTTTCAGATAGACAAATCAGATCAGATTAGAAAAGTAGTATCATGTAAAAGGATAGTTAATGATTTTGCATGCCATTATGACAACCAACCAGATTAGACAAATAGACAGATATGCCATAGAGGGCACTTGCAATTTAGAGCTATCAACTTACAAAGGCCTGCTAGGGGAGTGTTTCCAGCGTAGTTCCGGTAAGTCATGAAAACGACATTCAAAATAAGATTTAGCAAATATAATTATTTTGGCTATCCAGATGTTACAAAACACATGGCAGAATTAAGTAATAAATCATGCTTTTCAAACAAAATAAAATCTTTGCAAAATCAAAATAGAAATACAGTGTTTATAACAAATAGTGCAATTGAGAAATAAGCAATTATTTGAAAATTTTCAAATAGATTTGGCACCAGTCCAAGGTACAGGATTACTCACTTATGATCTATAGTCCACAGTTACTTGTTTACATACTTGCTTTACCTATCAACTCATCTTTTTTTTCCTTGCTGGCCATCCTAAGTCATGGATCAACGCACATTGATACTTTATTAGCACTTATCATAACTTAAAGTAACTTCTTACTTAATGCTTAGTGCCTTTTGAAGTTAGTCTTAATGTTTAGGATTCCTTTATGGTCTCTATTTAGGGTTCCTAATGCTTTGAAGTTCTATTTTTTTTCAAATGGACGTCACCATTGGGTTTGAAATGTCAAGAATACTGAACTTATCATTTTTTAGATCTTAATTAGCCTTCTTGAGGCTGAACTTATGTTCAAGGGTATTTTCATAATTCCACACTTTTATGTGGAACTATCTTCGGGTTTCCAAATACTCAATTAAATCTCACCATTAGGTCCAGAACATCCAATAATGTTGGGTATGCTCCTTCCTATTTTTTTTCGGTCTATTTGGTAGCCCATATATCATTAAGGGCAATGTGAATATGTAGACAACTAAATATTTTTGTGTTGTTTGTACAAACATATATGTCAGTTGTAACATGAAAACAAGTTTTGTTGTCATAGAATGATATGCACTAGAAATTTGATGAGATATAATGATGTTATCAACGAGTGCAAGATTGTATTGTGTTTGATGCATGGATTTTTTTATTGTATTATGTTTAGCTTAGTTTGTTTTTAAGGCCTTATGGTCTCTTGCATTCTATAACTCCACACGGGGTGGGGGTTGGGGGTTGGGGATGTGATAGATTAAAATGGAAGAGCATAAAACAATTGCAGAACTTTATACCACATTCTACAAGTTTTTGACTCAATGCCATAATCTAGGAAAGGTGATGAAAAAGTTTAAAATTATTAAGAAAATCCTTAGATCATTATCTGATAGGTTTCAACCTAAGGTTACCACTATGGAAGAATGTAAAGACCTGACTACGCTTAGAGTAGATGAACTAGTAGGTGCTCTATAGTCTTACAAACTGAATCTAAAACCTCAAAAGAAACCAAAAATATTAGCTTTAAGAGTTGTTGATAGTGAATGTCAACTAAGAGAAGACAATGTAGCCTATATCACGAAACAATTTAAAAAATTTCTTAGGAAAAAAGGTAAAAGAGCCACTTCTAGTGACAAAAAGAAAAAAATAACTTTGACAACCCTTATAGAGAAGAGCTTAGTAAAATTAGAAAGACCAATAAGAAAGAGAAAAATTCAGCTAGATGTTATGGTTGTAATAAACCTAGTCACAAAAAGAAAATTGCCCTTTAGAGAGGAAGAAAATGAAAGAGAAATCAATAAATGTGATAAGTTTAGATTATTTTGAGGGTAAACAATATGAAGATGAGTCTCATAACGGACTCTAAATCTAAGGAGGTTGCAAATTTTGTAGCCCTTACATCTTTTTTTGGATGCGTAATCTTTGTCAAACTCTAGCTTTAATGAATGAGGAGTAAATGTCTTAGATGATGAAGCACTTCATGTTTTGTATGACAAACTCTTACATAAGTGCACGGTTACTAATCATTGAATAAGAAATTAAAAAAAAAAAGAAAAAGAAAATCTTATAAAAACTTAAAGTTTAAAACTAAAATTACAAGAATATTTTTCAAAAATAAAAACTCTCAATTGTGAAATTTTATGTTTTTAAATAAGATAAAATTTATTGAAACCGAACATTACAATGATCTTAAGAAAAATAAGTTCTTGGAATTAAAATTTTCAAATTTAGAAAAGGAATTATCCTCTAAAAGTATTGCTCTTGAGAGAGTCATATAGGAAAACCTATAAGATACAAAACCAGTTTAGGATATTATGAGCAAAAATTAGTCAAAATCTCAAATCCTAAATCTATTGGTATAAGCAGAGCTTAATTAAAATAAAAATAGGACAGTTTAACGTAGCTCTTCAGAGGTCACACCCTCATAGAAAACTATCTGTTCCTACTTGTTTTAGATGCGGTGAAATATGGTGTGTGATGCAAAAAATCGTGGTCGGGAAAGTTATAGTAGCCAAAGCCATTGGAATTTTTATTTTATACATTGGAAAAATCCGTTTTGTTATTAATAGACTAGGAAGGGGGAAAAGAAAAGAATAACTGAAAGAAAGGAAATCAATTAGTTATTCGTCAAAGTTTCATTTATTCAATGACCAGAATTAAACGAGGATATATAGCTCGGAGACGTAGAACAAAAATTCGTTTATTTGCATCAAGCTTTCGAGGGGCTCATTCAAGACTTACTCGAACTATTACTCAACAGAAAATAAGAGCTTTGGTTTCGGCTCATCGGGATAGAGGGAGTTAATATATCCTCACATAACATAAAAGGGTTAAACTAGGAATAGGACAAAGCTAATCTCAAAATTATTAATAAGACTACACTTCATTTGTAAAAGTATACAAAAGAAAGAAGGAAAAAAAAAATAAAAGAGGACGGATTGTTCATAATTTTCGATTTGTAGTACCTCTTTTATGCCATATACATGTATTGATTCGTATCATTTTGTCCGTGGATATGGTGATGGACAAGTAAAAAGGTAAAGAAAAAATGTTTGTCTTTTTGTTCTCTCTCCCCAGCTTCATAACATTAACAAAATATAACCTTTTGATTTGCTAATTTAGTAAAAGATAATGCTATCAAAGAAAATTTTGTATATTTTAATCTTATTTAATCAAAAGAGGAAATATAAAATAATTTCTTAGTCGAGAAGGAAGGATTTGACTAAACTCTCTTCTCCTGTGTAGACAGAATATTCAAATATTAGTTGAGATTTTTTTTTAAAATAAAAATATCATGATAAATTCAATTAAAAAAAAAAAAACTAGAAAACATTATTACTATTATACAACTGCAGTTGTCACTTCTCATACCAAATATGGACTCGACTCGTTTCACTTTTGATGAGATGTATCTAATCAATGTCCCTGGTTAAATTGTTGACGGAGTGTCCTGTTGGTGTTGGTTGAGCGGCGTAATTAGCTACTTAAATTCTCAAACTATGTAACAACTAAACAAATCCATACAGCGGTGATTCATCATTGGCATACAACAAATAGTTTCTGCAGTCTTTATTCCCAGAAAAACATAAGAAAATAAAATTAAAAAAAAAACTTCAATTCTCATAATCCTCAGAGCATTTTAAGAGTCTATGTCATTCATGAGATTCATCAATTGACTTGTAGATGCAATGCAATACCACAAATTCACTTTCAATTGTATAACAATCAAAATTGACTTTTGGTTTTCTCTCTGAATAATAAACCTTATTTAAGCAACCTGCTAGGCTTTTAGTTTAAATCTCCCACTTTCCCAATCCTCAGATGAACTGGAAACTTAACAACCTTTTGGCCATTGCCATCTTCACTCCAAGCACGCTTAAAATCCCCAATCACATCATCCCTCAAGAGCTCGACACCCTTCTCTTGTGCCGTATGATATGCTGACCATGATCTTATGTATGTAAAAAAGCCATCCAAATCCATTAATCTCTCTGTTTTGAACTCAAATGGTCCTGTGTGATCAGCTCCATCCACCGGCTCAAATGGAAAATCAATGCTCCTGTACTTGTCATCCACCAATTTGCGTGCTGGATCCCAATAAGGCTTTGAATCAATGGTGTAAAATCGCTGGAAGACAGGGTCGAAACAATCGTTAACTTCTGGCACAGTGTAGCACCATGCAGCAATCACTCCGTGGGGCTTCTTGAGCACCCACTTCACCTGTTGGTAGAAGCTAGGAAGGTCCAACCAATGCAGAGCTTGAGCAATGGTCACTAAATCAAGGCTTGATTGAACAGCAACATCACATTCAAGCTGTGTCATGGACATGTTAGGAGGAGTACATTGATATCGCACGTTGGGCAGCTTGGGTGCGAAGTCCAGTTGCTTTTGGCTGGTGTCTGTGGCTACGACATTCTTGTATATCCCAGCTAGCTGAAAATTGACTTGTGTTAGTACAAATTGATGTCCGCAAATCAAGCATTTTTCATAATTGAGTTAACCAAATAGGCGTGAAATTAGACCTTAAATGAATGGTGTCCATGAATGACTGGATGCTTTAAATTTATTGTTATATCTATCTCTATTCAATCATATGATAAAGTGGTGATGAATGAATCAACAAGGATTTTCGCCGCCAGATAATGAACAGTACATGCTTATTTCGAATTGTTTCAAATGTGCTTGCCTGCTTCATATGCTTGTCTTACTGAAGAATAATGACAATACAACATATCAAGATATAAAGGGTAATTTCAGAATTCCCATGAGAATATTATGTGTTGAGCTGTTGGGAATTGAAAAAACATTAGTTCTCCTTTTAATGGGTGTTTCATGGATCATGAACTTCCTTTATTGAAAAGATAATTGTAGCTCACAGGAGCTTCAGGACTAGTTAAAGTGGAACTGGATGTTGTCTAAGGATGCTTTTGTGACACAATTGCGAACTTGGATTCCTTTGTAATTTTTTTCTGGTCTATCACCAAACTCTATTAGCAGCTGCTCAAACACATTGGGATGACTTAAAATAAGAGCAAACTTAGTCTATGAGACTCCCACTAATGTGGGATTGAGAAGGGTTAGATATACATAATTTTATTTTTATAAGTGGCAATTCAAACCCGTGACCTCCAGATCATAATGAAACATGCTTTTACATTGGCCATGACTTATATTTTCTAAATCTTTCATATATTGATATTCCATTGGATCAGATTCTTGAAATATCACCTAACTAAATTAGAGAAGCTAAATCATATAATTGGAAGATGTGATACTTTTTCTCAATGCAACTCTGTATCAGGTAGTACAAATATGGTATATAGTAATGAATTAATAGAGAAATAAAAACCTTATAAGTTATTGTTGAAAAGAAAAGTATTTTGAAAAGGAACATTGAATGAAAATTCAAAGTTAATGAAAATTATTATTTCAACTATTTATTTATAATTGAAAATTTTAGAATTATTTGCATGTTGTATAGGGTTCATGAAGTTTGTTATTAATAATGTTAATTAAGTATTTCCCTTCATAAAATAGTATGTAAAGTCATAGGTTTATGATTCGAAGTTGTCAGTTTATTATTTTATTCTTCTTTTATTTAAATTACTATGTAAGGGTATGTAAGGCATTTCAGGTGGAATTTTAGTGATAATACCAAGTTGGTCTTAATTAATTTATCGTAATATATTAGTCATTCATTGAATTGAAATTATAAAACCTTTAAAAAACATATATATATATATATATATATATATGTTACTTCATCAGGCAAATCATGTTATGCAGGAGGCAAAAGACTCGGAATCATTTAATTGAAGAACAATAATTCCAAAAAAAAGTGCCCAAATAAATCAGAATTTTTGCTAATATATATATATATATATATATATATATATCGAGATCGAGAGAGAGAGAGAGAGAGAGAGAGAGAGAGAGACTCACAGATGTTACGGCCTGGCCGCTGCCAGTGCCGACATCCCATGTGTGGTCGTGATTGGGTGTCTTAGACACAATGAATTGGAACAATTTTTCTGGGTAAGTTGGCCGGGCCACCAAGTACTGCTTCGCCTGTTTAAGGAACAAATTTGCCATCTCCCTTTTTCTCTCTTCTCCCTTTCTCTCTCCTGAGACACTGTTTGTATTTATAGATTCAATTTAACTCAGATACTACCTGGGTTTGACGATGGCGGCGGAAACAACAAGTTTCGAGGAAGTGTCGTCAAATATCTTTGTTATTACTTTGTTTATGGAGGCCGTTGTCGTTTTTTTTTATTACTTTGTTTATTAACGCTGTTATCGTTATCGTTTTGAGGAGTATCACTTGTTCAAATGGTATTAAAATTGCTAATTGCTCCTTGTGCCTGCATGATTTGTACTTGGTAGCAGATGAAAAGGAGATTTTATAAAGCAAAGTTATTTTTAAAAAATTATATTTTAAATTTTTGTTTCAAATAATATAATATGACATTAAATTACTCACAATTAAACGTGACAAATTAGACTTGCACCAACGAACCCACCCAGACCTACCCGCAATAAATGAATTCAGGTTGATGAGAAATTGCTTGCTGGCTGAAACTAAGTAATCCATCAAATACCTATTTAATAAATGAGTTATGACACTCATTTTCAATCCGTTTAAGAATTTAAATTTATATTAAATTTAAATTTGAGTTAAAATATACAAAAATAGTTTTTTAACACCTAAATTATTATTTTTTTTTTATAAAAAGCATGAAAATGGAAAATGTTTGACTAATGATAATATACTAATTGAGGATGGCATATTCTGTCCAAATGTAATTTTTTTTATAAAACTTAGTATTCGACTCTTCGAATCAACTAATCTAATAGACCAACCACATCATTAACTAGCAGGAAGGTCCAGTTAAAATCTTCACATTATAGTAGTTGCTATAATAACTAATGTTGTTTTCCTAACCATTGCTTTGCCCTTTTCAAGCTTGTAAAATTAAATGTAGTACTTCAATTTGTTTAACAAATTTTATTGAGTTTGAGAGCTAAATTAATCAAATATTTTGAGTTGAGAAGGTAAGAAATCACTTACATATCATAAACGTTAAGTCCAAAAAGAACTCAAATCTAATTCTTAGGCTGTCATATGAGCCAACTTATGTATGTTAATTATTTAGATGTAGGTGTTTGGCCCTGTTTTTTCAAACGGAAAAATTGTGTTTTTGAAAACGCAATTCAGGATTATTTTTTCTCAAATATATTTAAAGAAAGCAACTTAATAAAAAAGCATTTTTAAAAGTTTAACCAAATAAGCACACGTATTTTGTTTTGAAATAACTTTTCTAAACATAAAAATAAAAGACCAGATACAAAAACTGTCTTAAACAAGTCTATAATACTATAGAGATTCACGCGTGCATACACACTAATCATTTGCAGGTGTCATGCATGTGTTATTCAGTCTATAATTTCATATAACTTAAATGAACATATGCACTGATATTATAGTTTTTCATTTATTTATTTTTTACTCATAAAATTTAAGTTTGAATTTAAATTATTACTCAAAATGATCTCACAGGCCGTGGTATACTACACTAATTACTCATAAATGATCCATGATTCACCAAATGAATTATGTTGGTCTAAGAGAGAATGAAAGTTACCCAACCATCGATCGAGATCTCTACCCTGCTGTGAACGATCGACCCTTGAAGAGGATAAGGAGGATGGTCATCGCCGATCTCTACTGTTTCTTGAGTTTTTTGGTTGCCGCCGACACCGTCTTTGAACATCCTTCTGGTTGACCGTCCAGTGCTTCCTCTGGCAGCACGCCCACTCAACCATCTCACCTTCCCTCTTTCCTTGCCTTTCGATATGGCAGATCCTAGTTCGTCGCCTAGTTTCTTCCCTTTAGTTTTCGTGATACCATGGATGGGTCATCATTTATTCTTGCGCTTCATGTCAGATCAGGAAATGTTGGATGGGGTTTTCTTGGAGTGAATGTTTCTGGGGGGTTTTTGGTGTGGCGTTTCTGCAGGTTTTGATGTTAGCAAGTGTTACCTTTTTCTGCGATCCATTTACTTTAGGCGATCTTGGGGCTTTGCGCTTCTCAATTTTGTTGGTCCGCCGGCGTTTATGGTGCCTGGTGGTTTGCTCTATCAACGGTTGGACGAGCTTCTGTGGTTAGCTAGTGACATTCACATGTGAGACGGTCACCCATGGATTAGCGCGTGAACATCGATTTCAACTTTGGTCTCTTCTGCGATGAAAGTGGCTTGTTTATTGTTTTTTTTATTTTCTGGATCTGCCATAGTGGTCTTACTGCTTTGTTGTTTTGGTGGGCCTTGTAGTCTTGCTGATTTAAAACTTGTAAATGGTGACAACAGGTGCGTACTGCCTCGGTGCCTCCTACAGTCCCAGGCTTAGTTATTGTTGCTTCACAAAGCCAAATCAAGGCAAGTTTTTTTTTTATTGTTGATAGACCACTTGAGATACATAATATCTCTTAACCTTGGCAAGTATTTTGCAGCAATTGTTTTCGTCTTCATTTTAACGTGTAGCTTAGCTTCTGTTAAGTTGCGTGTCTATAATTTCTCCAATTTTTTATTTTTCTTAAGCAATTTACAGTTATTTTTGTTTATGATGCTAATTATTGATTTGAAACAATTTACTATAAGAATTTGAGAATAAATTTTAGAATAAAATATTTTTTTTATAATGCGGGTCAGTGAATTCATACGAGTTGACCCAATCGGTGTTTAACTTATCTATATTTGATCCATACGAGTTAACTCAATGAGTGTTTAACTTATCCATATTTGATCCAGTTAAATACGGGTTAAATATGAATTTAATTTATTTTTGGCATGTCTATTTACAATCCGTCCAAACACTTCTTAACTTATTTATTTTGTCAGATCTATTCGTAATATTTAAAATCACGTAATTAATATAATTCTGTCGCATCAATTTTACATCATTTAAAATATAAGTTTAGAATGCAAATTTGGAATGCATGACATCTCTCAATTTCATATTTGGACTCGAAGAGTTGATGCAAATGAATGATGATCAATTCAATTGAACAAAAATAGAAAAAAAAGTATTTCAATAACCACAAAGCAAATATAAGATTTTTTTTTTATTAATCGTGTCTGCATCTATATATTACAAGTTGGGCACTGATTACAACCCTTGTGAGGGTATGATACAAAATGATAAGAATATATTGTAGGTGGACGCAACAAATGATTTTCAATTAATCTTCATATTTGAATCAAATTTGAAGACGTGAACAATATTTTCAATTTTGATCTTCAAATTTGAAGGTCGATTATTCATTCTTTAAATCACTATTCATGCAATATTAATTCATTAATTTTTTTTATAAAATTTCAAACTAATAATTATTTATTTTTATATTATTTAAATAAAAATGTAAAATTAATTAATCAAATTTTTTTTTCTATTTTAATTTTAATTTATTTATTTTAAAATTAATTCTCTATATGGTAAAGAAGTTATCTATCTATCACCCCCAATAAAGATTTAAATATTTGAATTTTGGATAAATATATGTTAAAGAATTATATTTTAGACATAAATAATATTATTAAAAATGGAATTTGAAAAATGAATAGTGATTTGAAGAGTGGTATGGTTGGAGTGAAAATATGAAATTCATCACCTTCAAATTTGAAGAAAATGTTAAAATGAAGATGAATTTAAAGGTTGTAGGTTGGAGATGCTCTAAAATGAAAATGTGAAATCCATCACCTTCAAATTCTTCATTGAACATGTAGAATCGATCCATCCCGTGTAGTTCTAATAACTATGATCATATTTGATTCATTAATTATTATTAGAGATAATTACACTGACCTCCCAAATTATTCCCATTTACGTGAACCTATGCTTTATTATTTGAAATTATATTGATATCTCCTTTGTTATATTGACAAATTCCTTCTTAATATAAAATCTATCATTTGATGGTGTTAGGGTTTCAACAAGTTTTTTTGCATGACTAAAATACTATGTTAGATTGACCTTTCGTATCTTTTCATAAATCGCAGAGAGGTTCGTATAATTATTAATTTTCATAAAAGACACCAATGTATTTATTTCTAAGGATAAAATAGTAAATTTAAAATTTTCGTTAATGTTTGTCTCCCACAATTCTAATGGGGGAGATTGCTGTAATATCAAAAATCACAAGAATAAATATAGCCTGGAAAGTTGGTGTAATTATTCCTTATTATTATTACAGTAATTGATCGAATTATGACTCTTGCTATTATAATGCATTAGGTCTTTTGTTATTTCATTTTTCTTTTAGGACACTCATGTTGGCGTGAGCTATTAGAAATCACTTTAGGAAATGTACAACTGTAGACATAGAATCAACACATACAATATGGCATGATCTTCGCCATGATATCTGTATAACCAAAATAGGATTGCAAGTTTTCCTATTTATGTGTATTCTCTCAATGAAAAAAATGAAGAAAGAAAAATACCAGAATAGAAGTGTTGACATGGTTTCAGAGCAAGGAATCCGATCCTTGGCTCCCTCTACCGGAAAAGCCCTCTGTGTTTGATCCCTGCTTTCCAGCTATGGCCGACACCGACATTATCACCAACTCTGGTGATTCTCCACCACATACCAACTCCATCCTCACCACCTTTACGAATCAAATGACCGAAGCTTTATCCAAAGTCTAGGTCCTAACTTCGACCACCGAAAACTCAATCGCTCTAATCGGCATTAAGTTGGATAGTTCTAACTACGCTCTTTGGTCCTAAGTTGTCGAGATGTACATCTTCGGCAAAGATAAACTGGGCTCCATCAATGGCGACTGTTCACCACCACCACAGGCAGATCTATCATTTCAAAAATGGCGTATCGATAATGCCATTGTCAAAGGATGGTTGATAAACTCTATGGATTCGGCCCTCATTGGCAATTTCATTCGATTTCCCAATGCAAAATTAGTCTGGGATGCCATTGCTACGACACATTTTGATGGCAACGATACTTCTCAAGTCTACGAACTCTGGCAACGTGTGGCTCACTGGCGATAAGCCGACGGCTTCCTTCAGAAGTTCTACACCGAATTACAAGGTTTTTGGAAGGAAATTGACTTCCGTCGTCCAAATCTGATGGAATGCGCTACCGATATCCACCACTACAACAACTTGCTCCAAGAGGATCGCGTCTACACCCTTCTCGACGGTCTTGATGATCGCCTCGACAACATCCGCAGTGATGTACTTCAGTTGCGTCCTTTTTTTTTTTTATCGAGCAGGCATATGCTCATGTCTGTAGGGAGGCGCTTCGGTAGTCAGTCATGAGTAATAGTGACTTCGACAGTATCTCTGGCACAGTTCTGGCCATAAAGGGGCTGAAACCCAGTTTAGCCGTCTCACCCACTGGTGGGTTCTCTCCCTCAGCCGCGATCTCTAGCCGAGGTGGGATCTCTCCCTCTGTTGAGATCTCCAGCCGAGGTGGGATCTCTCTCTCTGTTTCAATCTTCAGTCGACACTTTGGGAAACCATTGCACCTTTTAAGCCAAGAAATGTTTCTAAGGGAACAAAATGCTCCCACTATGGAAACCAATGCTAGGGGTGTCAATTCGTGTTATCGTGTCGTGTTCGGGTCGTGTCAAGACATATATATTCGAAAATATGTGTGAACCCTAACCCGACACTATTAACTAATTGTGTTAAGTTTCAAAACCCAAACCCAACCCATTTATTAAATAGGTTACACGTGTCGACGCACTTAACTCGTTTATTTTAATTTTTTTTATTTTTTAAATAAAAAAATTTACCTATCTTTTAATATGCATAGATAATTTTGAAGTTTAGTATCTTTGGATATGGGCCAAATCAAAGTAGAAACCTCTTTTATAAATAAAAAATCTCAAAACCTTGATAAATATTTGATGTGAGACGAATTACCTTAACTCATAATATATTTTATAATTAAACGTGTTAAGTCATGTTAAACGGGCTAACACTAGTAAAACCCAAATACGACCTGTGTATTAATCGTGTTATACATGTCAACCCGTTTATGACCCAAACCCATTTATGCTAAACCTAAACTCGTTAACTTCGTGTTGTGTTTGAGTCGTGTTGTCGTGTCGTGTTAAAAATTGACACCCCTAACCAGTGCCATACGAGTGAGACTTTTTTTTTAAAAAATGGTCCTGATTGGTGGTATGAGCTACAGGGAAAGAAAATGAAAGACTTGGCTGGTGTGGATGCAAACATGGGCAAGGTGAATGTAATGTCAGCCGAACCCTACCTTTCCTTGATTCCCCAGGATGAGTTTTCCCAAGTTGTGGGACCCATATCCGATAAAGGTAACTTTGGTTCGGGTTTAGTTACCTCCTCCTGCGATGTTGATCATAGTGCCTGACTCCTTGACTCTCGAGCCACAGACCACATGACTTTTGCAGTTACCGATTTTACTACGACATCTCCACCGCGACGCACTAGTGTTGCAAATGCTAATGGGACTGTTTCTCCAATCATAGGGGCCGGATCTGTTTATCTGTTTCCTTCCCTCCAATTTTCGAATACAATACTTGTCCCATCACTCTGGCATAAATTACTATCTGTTAGCCAAGTTACTACAGAATTAAATTGTGCTGTCCTAATTTATCCTACATTCTGTCTTCTTTAGGATATTTTTACCAAGGAGATCATTGGGCGTGGTACTAAAAGGGGGGGCTATACTACATGAAAGACGTCAGTGTGGGTTATGCTCATCACATACAAAGTGATGTGAGGGAACGACAAATCTGGCTATGGAATCAATGTTTGGGGATCCAAATTTTGGTTATTTGAAACATTTACTACCATATCTTTTTTCTAATACAGTGATGTCTGACCTTAAATGTACTACCTGCATTTTAGCCAAGAGTCACCATATTTCCTATCTGTTAAGTATGAATAAAAGCACTATTCCCTTTGCTTTAGTTCATTCTGATGTGTGGGGTCCCTCTCCTATCTCTATTGGTTCTGGTGTCCATTGGTTTGTCATCTTTGCTGATGACTATACCCATATGACCTGGCTGTACTTGATAAAATATAAAGATGAAGTGTTACACGTATTTTAATCATTCTATGTGATGATCCAAACTCAGTTTTTAGCCAAGCTACAAGTTCTCCACTTTGATAATGGTGGCGAATATGTTAATCAGCACTTCCACACCTATTTCGAACACCATGGACTCATTTATGAGACAATGTGTCCTCAGACCCCTCAGCCAAACGATGTAGCTAAGGAGAAGAACCGTCATATTCTCGAAACTACACGAGCCTTACTACATGAAACTCATGTGTCGACCCATACTGGTCTGATGCGGTGTCCACCGCTGTACATTTACTCAACAGAATACCCTCCAAAGTCTTAAATTTTAAGACTCCGCTCCAGGTTCTAGCATCCCATGTCTCCCTACCCACAACCCTAATGTTCCCTTCCCGCGTATTTGGGTGTGTGGCTTATGTGCATCTTTAAAAAATCAACGAACCAAACTGGACCCGTGTGCTCTCCGCTGCCTCTTTTTAGGCTATGCTGTGCACCAAAAAGGCTATCGATGATATGATCCCTCTACACGCCGTACCTACGTGACTATAGATGTCACATTCTTGGAGTTCGTCCCCTTTTTCCCAGCCCTCACTTTTTCTCTTCAGGGGGATACACGAGATGAAGAGTAGAATTGGGAGAATTGGTTGTACATTAAGCACTAAGCCCAGCAACAAGCCCAAGGGTCCGTTGAGCCCACAGGCTGGATCCAGTTGAGTCCACAGGGCTGGATGAGCCTACAGAGCAAAATACACCTTCAGGAAATGATACGCCTTCGAAAACTGAAGCAAGCTCCCCTCCTTCCTCAGTACCTGCAGACCCATCTCCTGAGAATATCCTTGAGGTAAGCACTCTCGACAAGCCTCCAAATATAAGTAACTTGAATACTCTTGTTGGATATATATTGCCCTTCAAGAAAAATCGTATCAAGCCACCAAACACATACTCTCCTAATATTGAAGAGCGAAGATCAAAGTATCCAATCGCCAACTACATGTCTACTAGGAGATTATCCGAACCCCTCAGAGCATTTGTGCATGTACTTTCCTCAAGTCAAGTTCCAGCTGGAGTTCAAGAAGCCTTGTCTGATCTGAAATAGACTCAGGCAATAAAGGAAGAAATAAAGGCACTACTAAAGAACGACACATGGACCATAGTTCTGTTACCTGAAAGGAAGAAAGCAGTATGATGCAAATGGGTATTTTCCATCAAACACAAGACAGATGGATCAGTCAAAAGGTATAAAGTAAGACTGGTGGCAAAAGGCTATACACAGACATATGGGGTAGACTGCCAAGAAACCTTTTCACCAGTCATGAAACTGAGCACTGTAAGGATATTATTATCTCTTGCAGCTAACCTTGACTGGCCATTACATCAATTTGATGTAAAAAATGCCTTTCTAAACGACGACCTTGAAGAAGAAGTGTACATGGACTTTCTTCTAGGCTACACAACATCCTACTGAAACCAAGGTCGTGTGCAAACTGCAACGAGCACTATATGGATTAAAGCAATCACCTCGAGCATGGTTTGGGCGGTTTAGTCTGGTAATGAGGAAATACGGGTTCAAGCAAAGCAACTCAGACCATACACTGTTCTTGAAGCACAAATTGGGCAAGATAACCATATTGATAGTCTATATGGATGACATGATTATCATAGGAGATGATGAAGAAGAAATATCCAGACTACAAAAGGAGTTAGCCACTGAATTTGAAATGAAGAACTTGGGAAGGCTCAACTACTTTTTGGGAATTGAGGTTGCCAGGTCCAGACAAAGAATATTTCTTTCCCAAAGGAAGTATGTGTTGGATATATTAACTGAAGTAGGAATGTTGGAGTGCAAACCAGTGGATACTCTAATTGTTCAAAACCACAGACTTGGGGAATACTCAGATCGAACACCAACAGGATAAAGGGAGGTACCAAAGGTTAGTTGGCAAACTTGTATACCTATCACATACTCGTCTAGACATTGCGTATGCTGTAAGCGTAGTTAGCCAATTCATGCATAACCCTAGTAAGGATCACATGGATGTTGTAACCTGGATACTAAGATACTTAAAGTCCTCACTTGGGAAGGGACTTATGTTTTCAAAGAATAGGCATTTAAGAGTTAATAGCTATACAGATGCAGACTAGGCTGGAAATATCTTAGATAAAAGGATCTACTTTAGGTTATTTTATGTTTGTTGGTGGGAATCTTGTTATATGGAGAAGCAAGCAAGAAGCAAAAAGTGGTCGCTCTTTCCAGTGTCGAAGTAGAATTTCGTGGAATGGCAAAAGGGCTTTGTGAATTACTCTGGATCAAGAGACTACTTACTGAACTAGGCTTCATCTCTACTTTAGAAATGAATATTTTTTGTGACAACAAAGCTGTTATTGCAATATCTCACGACCCAATCCAATATGACCATACAAAACATGTGGAAGTGGATCAACATTTTATCAAGGAAAACCTAGAAGCAAAAAAATTCGATTTCCATTTGTGACGTCCGAAAATCAACTAGCAGACATACTCACAAAAGCGGTATCAAACAAAGAGTTTCATAACTCACTCAACAAGTTGTGCATCAGAGATTTGTATGCATCAACTTGAGGGAGAGTGTTGGCGTGAGCTGTTAGAAATCACCTTAGGAAAGGTACAGTTGTAGACCTTGAATCAGCCCAAAAAATATGGCATAATCTTTGCCATGATATCTATATAACCAAAATAGGATTGAAAGTTTTCCTATTTATGTGTATTCTCTCAATCAAAAAAATGAAGAAAGAAAAATACCAGAATACAAGTGTTGACAACTCATTGACTCTCTTATATAAAGAGGCCCTTTATATAGTTTATTAATTAAGCAATCTAATACAATATAATCATTTAGGGATGTTTTGCTGCTCTTCTCTGCCTTTCTCCCCTCTTTTATTTTATTCTACCAATTTTATCATGGTATTAGAGCTATTATTGATGAGGCTAGAAATGTGATGGAACAAGTGTGATGACAGAAATTAAGCTGGTTACATGTTAGGGCTGGTATGGTGTTGCAAAGAAAATTATTGGGTGTAGAAGGATGGCTTTAGAGGCAATCGCGCTAAGAATCAAGACTTTTTTAGGATGATTTTAGTTTTATGACTTATCTTCAAATTCAAATTGATCTCTTGCGGTACTCCACCTTGAGTTTGAGGGAGACGGTTAGAATTAGGAGTCTTATTATTACAGTGCATTAGGTTTCTTGTTATTTCCTTTTCCTTTTAAGATTCTCATCGACTTTCCTATATAAGGAGATTCCGTGTGTAATTTATTTATTAAGCAATCTAACATAGTGTAGTCATTTTGAGTTCTTCCATTTTTCTCTCTCCCTTTCTCTTCTTTTTTACTTTATTCCACCAATTCTATCAGTAACCAAAGGGCTTCAGGGAATGCCTTTGAACTTTGCCTCATTTATCATTCATTTTTCTATTGATTTAGAATTTATCTTTCAAAGTTATCCCACTTCATCATTTCTTATATACTATCTAAACCACACAAAATTATTAAAAAAAAAAACATTGCTTAACTATTAGGACAAAAATGTAACTCCTGTGCTGCTTATGCCATTTGATTTTCGATATAGCTTGATCAAATAAAAAGGAACCCGCCCATCCTACATCTTTAGTCTTCTTCTTCCTCTCACTACAACGAGTAGGTTGACTCAATACAAATCGAGGCTAAGGTAAAAATTTTAAATGAGTAAAATTGTTCATGCAGTAAAATTGATTTATTTTACATAGTCGACTATAAATAAGATTTTATCAAATTTAGTTTTAAATTGACTTATTTCACAAAAGCAACTGTTTATGGGTATTATTAATAATATTTTATAAAAAATGTATATAATTGAAAAAAAAAAATAGCCTTATTATATAATTCATTGTTTCAATTGGAATATTCTTTTCTATTTGAGATTTTTTAAAGACTTTTAATTCTAAAAACAAAAGTAAACAAATGTCCAAGATTGATACAATTATTTTTTTTCAAACTATCATTATATAATAATTCTATTTTTTTTAAATTATATAAAAAATTAAAAATATTTTAATAAATTTGGAAGAAATAGTTCAATCTATTATGTGTGTGTGTGTGTATTCACTCTTTATTTTAGGATCTTTATTAGTTTTTGATGTAGATAGTGAAAATTATAATATTTTACAATATACTACGTGACATTTTTTCAGAACAGTCACCTAGCAAATGTAATACCCCGACCTAAAACACACGGGTAATATGACTCATTTTACGAGATTTAAAACGGTAGTTCAAATATAACTACGAAAATCGAGTGTCAGGCTATAATATGACTAAATAGGCGAGGAACGAGTATACGCAATTACGAGTAAGCATATACGTAACTTTGATGCATGTATATGTGTGTGTATATATATATATATGTATAAGTATAATTAATACACACATTAAGGTGTGTATATATATGTGTGTATATGTAATAAATAAATATAAATATATATATATATATATATATATGGAATTAAAGTGTAGCAATTAGTGTGTGAAAAAGTGTGTATATGTGAGTATATGAAACAAACATATACATATATAAAGAACCAAGTATAAAATATATGACATATATGATATCTATACATATATACATATATACATATATATATATATATATATAAGAGGAAAAAGGGAGGAAATAAAGAGAGTGGGCTGTTGGCAGCCCACTATGTGTAAGTGAGTGTGTGTAGTGTGTGTTTAGTATTATATGCATATAAAAAAAAAATATCAACTAAAAATTTAATGCAAGTCAGAAAGAAAAGAAAGAAAACAGAAAAGGGAGTCAGGAAGGGAGGAAAAGAAAGGAGAAATCGTGGGTGAGCAGTGGTAGTTTTGCATGAAGTTGTATATATATATATATATATATATATATACAGTGGGTTAGTTTTAGAGAAAAATTAGAAGAATCAAGAAGAAAAGATAGGATTAGAGAGGTGATTTTGAGATTCAGAAGAAGAGAGAAGGAAGAAACAAAAGGAAAAGAGGAGAAAAATAGCACGAAAGAAGGATAGAAAACTGTGTAAATTTTAAGTTTCAATTTCTGGGTTTAGAAGTGAATCTAGGCTTCAAAATCAAGAAAAAATGAAGAGAAAAAAAAATACATAATAGATGCAGTTTGGTCACCGACATCGAAAGTGGTGACCGGATCTGCATAGTTTCTTTGTCGAAAAGTCGAGGGGAAGGGGCTGGGTTAGCTGTGGGCTGGGTCGATCTCTTGTTGGGTCAGGTCGGGCCAGCCCAGCCCAAGGCGCAGTAACGAGCTGGAGCAGTACCATGTGGACTGCTTGGGTTTTAAAACTGATTTGTTTTTGTTTTTTTAAAAAATAGGTTGGAGAAGCGGTGCGCTGCTAGGGGATCGAACTGGAGTTGTGGCAATAGGGGGGCATGCCCACCACTGTGCCAAGCTAACACATTTGAAGAAAAAGGGGCATTATATATATATATATTATAATTAAAAATTAAATTAAATAATTAAGTTAATATTTAAATAGTTTCTGATATCCAAAATAAATAAGTAAATAGTGTAAATTTATTATCTTGGGCTTTCTGGACCCAATGGTGAAGTCCGTTTTGTGAGACGAGACTCCAAAAAATAAAGACACGTAAAAGTGTAAAATGACCATTCTGCCTCTAGTACCCACAAAGCCAAATGGAAGTCCGAGAGGGTCTAAGTTGACTTTCTATGACATTCTGGACTCAATGGTGAGATCCATATTATGAAATAAAGTACGTAAAAATATGTGAAGTTATGGAAACAACCTTAAGAATTAATAAAGCTCCCAAAAGAGTACACTTAAAAAGTATAAAGCCTAAGATAGAAATTAGGATTTAACACTGATCTAAGAATAAGTTAAGAGCATTAATAGGTGATATTTGAAGTGAATGTGAAGTTAATAGACTCTTTATAAATTGTTCTTAGGAACTACAGAGAAAGAGGGAAAGCGCACTAGTAGCACTGACTCTAAGGACATAGGTGAGTAATTCGTGGAGATTTAACTCCATGAATTTGAAGAATTTTTAAGTTCAAAATATCTGAAGCATTGGAATTCAAATTTAGTATTTACATGGTTCTTGTTTTAAAATATTTCTATTATTATAAAACCCTATTCTAACATGCTCAGTGAATGGTTTCTACTACAGTTTCTCTTTGAAATATGTTTCAGCATGTCTAAGTTTAAAATGCCAAATCTTATTAAAAATTCTAAATTTGTATATTCCAAGTATTTGAAGACTCTATCATGAAGCCATGAGCATCATGTTTTGAATGCTCATAAAAGTATCCATTTGAAAAAGTCATGTTTTCATTGTTTTGAAAATATATATTTGAAGAAGTCATATTTTAAATGCTCATGAAAATCATCTATTTGAAGAAGTCATGTGTTAAATACTTTTGAATGCAATTACAAGGAGGCCATGTTTTAATGCTTTTAAATAACATCTACTTGTAAATGTTTTATACCTCCTATTATCACTAGTAATGCAAGATAAAGCGTGCATAAGCACTAAGATTGATTTTGGGTTCTTTAGGAACTCAATTGACATGTAAAATGCCAGGTAGCAGGATCTAATCCCCCAAGCATGGGAATTTTTCCACAGGAAGTAAAACTGGAGTCCGGTTCGAAACAGATTCTACTAATGAAAGTGATAAGATGTTATGTTCAAAAATGGTAGCAGGTTTTATCCCCATTTTGTTTGACATAACTACATTTTTGAAGTTTCTTTTATATATATTTGAAGAAGCATATGTTTAGTTTGAATACTTTAAATGTTTCGAAGATATCTGTTTTAAAGAATGAATATATTCTGTATTTGAAGCATACGAACAATTGGTAGTGAATATTTTATAAAATCTCTTATACTAACCATTGCCAATTGAAAATCCCATAACAAATGCTAGAATTACTCACAAGCTTAATTTAGCTTACCCAGATTTATCTGACTCACATTACAGGTAACCTGAAAGCAATCCTTACTTTTGATGATGAAGATGGTTAGAGCTTTGCGCATTTTGAGGAAGGGCGTAGGAAGCTCCTTACAAGATTAGCAGTTTTTGGGAAGCACTAAGGACTTGTTCTTAGTCAGTTTTTGTTATAAAAGATATTTAAATGTCAGTTTTTATTATGCTCTGAATGTATAATCATGTGTACCGCTTTGAAGAGTGGCAGTACCGAACGGATGTGATGAAAAATTAAAAGAAGAAAAGAAAAGAAAAAGTTTTTCACGCTTCCGCAAACACCGACCGCACCGCCGTTCAATACCGTCGCTTATGTGAGCCTTGCCTGACGGCCCTGGGCCCAAGGGTGGTGGTCGCGATTCAGGATCCGCATAGGGTGGGTTTCGGGTTGTGATGACAAACAAGTTCGAAAGACTGACACACTTGTACCATGGGCAACTGGGTAGGGAAATACAAGTTTCACAAAAAAAGAGCTCCGCGACTGAAAGAGGATACTCACAAGGAAGATTCCTTGAGAAAAAAACAAGTCTTGATTTACTAGCAAGTTCCATGAACCAAAATGACATTTCCCGGCAGGACAAAAAAGTTGCCTTACAACAGAAGCTATGGAGCAGGGAAGTTCCTCAAAGAAGCTTCACCAATTGAGAGCTCCACATAGAGTTCCATGCATAACCCTCCCACTAAAGATGCCCATAAGGATTAGGGACAAGTTTTGGGAGACTCTTCAAGTCTGGCACTCACCCATGGTATAATCACTGTACCATGAGTCTCATTCAAAAAATTTGGGATTTTGTGGCATGATGGCTTAGATATTAGTATTTTCCAAAGTACCTTGCATTAAATGAGGAAGTGAAAAAACCCACTATGCATTTAATGAGACAATACTTTGGTCTAACTTAGGGACATGGGATTATGACTTTTATTAGTAGTAGCCGAAAGTAATAACGTACAATGAGCCAATATTAGTCTTATCAACTAAAAAAGGAGAGACCAAAAGGCTTAGGGACAAGTATTGGGTGACTATTCAAGTCTGGCACTCACCCATGGTATAATCACTGTAACATGAGTCAAATTCAAGAAACTTGGGATATTGTGGCATGGATGGCTTAGATATCAGTATTCTCCAAATTAGTACCTTGCATTAAATGAGGAAGTGACAAAACCCACTCTGCATTTAATGAGACCATAATTTGGTCTAACTTAGGGACATGTGATTATGACTTTCATTAGTAGTAGCCAAAAGTAATAACGTACAATGAGCCCATATCAGTCTTATCAGCTAGATATCAGTATTCTCCAAATTAGTACCTTGCATTAAATGAAGAAGTGACAAAACCCACTCTGCATTTAATGAGACAATAATTTGGTCTAACTTAGGGACATGTGATTATGACTTTCATTAGTAGTAGCCGAAAGTGAATAACGTACAATGAGCCCATATCAGTCTTATCAGCTGAAAAAAGAGACACCATATGGCAGAACAAGAAGCCTTTCCTGCCTAAACCCAAGACTCTTGGCATGTGCTTCCCTAGGCTATAAATAAGACAAGGATTCTTAAGAAATAACAACACGGAGCACAATAAAGAGATAAACATTAAATAAACTTAAGCTCCATTCAAAAAGTTGACATTAATATCCTAGAAGGAACATTATGAATTCCTGCTCTTACTCATTTGCAATTAATGACTAAGAGTTAAGGCTCATTCAATTTGTCCATCTTCTTCATAGAATTTCATCTCCCTAAACAACTCATATCTTCTCCCTAGAACTACTTCATCATGTGGTATCATGAATTATGTACTTATTACTTTCTAACACACCTATGTAACCTCCCAATTGGAACACAAAATGTTCCCTAGTATAATATATCACTCATCACCACCCAGTTGGAACACAAAATGTTTCTTAGTATAATATATCACTCATCACCCCCGATAAACCATATTTACCACTTGCATTTTGGAAACTCCACTAGGGAGTAATATACATCAAATGACACCACCTGCTATTTTATGAGGCGGTCTCAACATTGGAAATCCTAACCGAGAAGATGGAGTCCCTCCCCTTGTAGATCCTGCAAGGGAGACTACTACACAAACACAAGAGGGAACTTTCCCTCTCTAGTCTTAGGCAACCTCTACTTCACATTCCCCTAGGGTTGTAAACCTGCCAACAATAAGCATCGCTACTCATGGGATCATCCTACAACAAGGGGCTCCACCACCATATTACTAAGGTAGATTTCCACCGAATGATCCTCTATCGCTCGTTCTACAAGGCATACAACATAGATAACAAGTTATGCTTGATGCTCTCTTGAGTGACCAAAGAGGAAGGCATGTTACATAAAACAACTCAATGGGACGCCCCAATGTCCCATGACAGACCCAAGAGGGTACAAAACCCTATAGCAGAGGTGCAGTAAGAAGGCGATCAAGTGGCTAAAAAGACCCCCTATCACTCTTGCACAACTAGAGTCAGCACCTGCACAGCCCCTTCCCATAGGTTGTTCAACAACCAAATATGGTTCTTGTCTAGCAAGAGGTAACCTAGGAAGCTCTTATGGTCAAACCTCTTACCATTCAAGATATTCAAAAATAAATGTAATCTTTCCTCTAGAAAGAATGACAAGAATTTTATTCCATAGATTTTGCACCTCCCTACCTTATGGAAGTTGCACTGTTACCATTACCTAGAGGGGTACAAATCACCGAGACTCCAGAGATACAATGGAAAGAAAATTAACTCTTATGAGCACATCCACTGCTTCATTAAAGAACTTAATCAACATAGGAATGATCACAACCTAAGGCTAAAAGAGTTTTCTAAGTTTTTTATAGATTAGGCATACACATGGTATTTGGCAAACTTAAAGGGTCCATCCAAGGCTAGGATGGCATGGTTACAATATTTCATTCAATATCCTTCCATGTGGAAGAATGAATCAACAAACTCGCATTAGCCAAAGTTTCTCAAAAGGATAGGAGTCCCTCCAAGATTGTTAGAAAATATGAGTTAGTCATTATTGTAAAACTTCCCTCTTATTATATGTTGTTGAAAATTCATTCCAAAAGTCTATATTGAGTATGTAATTGTTTGGATAGACTAAGTCTTGTTGCACCTCTTTGTTAGCCAAATCACATCGATGAAGACTTGTCAATGTCCGCACTTAAATTATAGCTTGTATATCTGAAGAAATACTTCGACGATCAATCTATTGCTTCAACTTACACTCTTGAAAGGTAAACCACATTTAGGAACTTTAGCATTTCATGATAGAATTACATTAATGTGTCTAATAATTTATTTAAAGTTTAGATTTACTTTCAGCTATGCTTATTTTTAACCTTAAGTGAGTTAGTTTTGACTATAGGCTAATGCACTTTTGGTAAAAATATTTTTTGGAAACATCTAAACTTATTTTATTACCTAAATTGGATTTTACTTGAAAATCATGCATCATATTTATCAAAATACAAAAAAGATTTTTGACAGCTTTCTCGTCTGAATAGATAAGCTAGTCCTGTTCGAACGAAATCTTGTCAGAACATAGAAGGGTCTTTTGTCTGAATGTGTGGATTGGTTATTCTATATTCCAAAATTTAGTAGGACTTGTTGCCCATATATTTACCCCTAGAGGCGAGATGAATAGGGTATATTGCAAATATTAGTTTCTTTTAGGAACTTTAAAAATGAATGATGTAAATGCACAAATAAATAAACAATAAAGAAAGGGAGAGTAAACACATCCATTTTACGAGGTTCAAAAAAATTCTTACGTCCTCGACTCAAGCATCCCCACTTAAATTTTTCTACTGTTGTGACCTTCTTGCAGGTGGAGACCAAACCTTTATAATGCAAAGACCGCAACCCTCTTATCCAAGCAAAATATACCCTTTTGCCTCACTGTGTAGAACCTACTCATAACTCTTATCGCAATGAGATGATACAAAAATGTTTAGCAAATAGCACTCTCTTCGAGAGTAGTTTCGGCATAATAAGATGCTCACTCTCTATAGATAGATCAGTTGTAAGCTCAGGGTATTTAAAGATGAGTAGAAATTTTAGATCTAGATTTTCAATGTTTGAATTTAAAGTCAAGAGTGAAAATGTAGAAATGTAAGCATGTAAGAGATAGCATAGAATGCCCTAGAGAATCTCTATTTATAGCCCTTAAAAGAATATGTCCGTTGCTTTTCAAAAAGAGTCGTTTTTTCCCCTTTTTGTCTGTTCAAAATTTGAATTTGCGATTGTTAGAGTGACAGATTCAGTTGTCGGAATCATCAACCAGTTGACGAGGTAGAGGACTGGTAGACTGAATTAGGTCAACTGAATTATCTAGAGGGTCTGAGGTCCAATTGTTCAAGAACAATGATGGGTCTTTTGGATCAGTTGACTAGTTCTGATGTACACTGTTTTCAGCCTTGAAAAATAGTCAACTGATTCTCCTTAAAGGTTGACTTAATTGGACTGTGAGTCTAAGGCCATTTTGAGAAAAAGGTCACTCAGTCAACTGGTTCTTAGAACTAGTCGATTGGTTTGATCAATGTAAAAATAAGCTTTAGGCATTAGTCGACTGGTTCCATGAACTTGGTCTACTAGTTTGGACAATGAGTGTCTTATAACTTATTTTTCTCAGTGTACTTTTATCAAAACTTTTTAATTTTTCAAAACTTAAGGTATGTCATTTGTTTTGTTTTGAAAAATCATTTGAGGTTAGTTCTTAGATGATCATTTATAAATAGTAAGAGCTTACGAACGATGATGAATCTAATCCTAAATCACTCAAAACCCAAAATAAGGAAAAATAAAAGTCTTCACTTGACTTGTTTGGAATCTTTGGGCTTGAGTGTGTCCAATTGCTTGATTCAACATGAAAGCATTCCACATTATTTGATTCTTGCCTTGAAGCATGTTCTTGAGTTGAACTCTTTATCTTGATGGACTTTGTTATTTCTTGATCACCATTATTCTTTGACTTAAATGACTTATTTGCATTGTCACTTGGATAAAACATTAGTCCATTAGGATAATATTTTTTTATCATCAAAGTTACTAAGATGCTCTTGGTTGAAAAGCTTTAGGCATAACATGACTTAAGCTTGCCTATATATATATATACAAATGTACGAATTTAGCACAAGAGAGATAATACACAAGAGAGAGATATTAGACAAGAGAAGAGAGAGTTAGGTTTTCATACCTTGTTCCTTTTTTTTATTGAGTAGTTAGTTGCTATTCATGAATCCTCGAGTCTAATTATATATTTAGATTTTGATTTCATATAGTTCCTCTTCACAAAGGAGATTGTGAGTCTTTTGCATTTAAGAAAGGAGTCTTAGGTTCACTTTTTATCACAACACATGGAGTGTTAATCTATGGGGATTAGATTAGTGGTAGAAGTGATGCTGTAAAAAAGATCACTGGTGAAGGCGTAATTGATTGTACGAGAGAACACAATGGAAGGACTGTGGACATTGGCTAACAAAAACACTACAAAGGGCAGTAGTAATGTTAGTTGGATCGAGGTATATTGCATATTTGTATTAGGATTGAATTTATAGTGGAATTTCTTGCAGGTGAAGTTTTTCTTCCCTTTGAGGGTTTCCCAGACTGTGCTTGGTATTATTATTGATTAATATCTGTTGGTAAGCACTTGGACTTATATTTTTTGGACTCTAGTAATAAAGGTTTATATCACATTAAAGATAATCGATTTACCGTTCAGTTCGACTGATTCTTGCCTAATTAGTTAGGCTAATTAGAAAAATTAAATTTAGGGCTATTTGTGCAACTCTATGGGACAATTAATTAATTACATAATTAATTTAGTTAATTAGTTGCAACCTATAACCTCCTCAATTGGTATCAGAGCAGAGTTTAACTAGATATTTAAACTTCATGTCTTATATTATGGCCTTGAAAAAAATTGATAAATTCAGTTCCAATTTTTAATGGCTCTAACTATGGCTATTGGAAGACTAGAATGTAGATTTTCTTACAATCTCTAGATGAGAAAGTCTAGAGTGTAATAAAGGATAGTTGGCTACATCCTTCTACTCTGACTGAAGGTGGTAGGACTCTCACACCTAGGGCTAATTGGTCTAGTGCTGAAACAATAACCACTAATTATAACTCTAGAGTTTTAAATGCTATATTTTTTGGAGTTACCCCAAGTCAGTTTCAATGGATTTCAACTTGTACCATAGCCAAAGAGGCTTGGAATGTGCTTTAAAGTGACCTATGAAGGGACATCAATGGTCAAAAGTACTAAGCTTCAGTTTCTCATGATGCAATTCAAAACCAGTAAGATAGAGGAACATGAAACTTTTATAGAATTTTATACTAGGTTAAATGAGACTAGGGACTCAATGCCACAACCTAGTTAAGGTATTGAAAGAATACATGGTCCCAAATAGAATCTTTAGATCTTTACTTGATATTTTTCAACCTAAGATTACCGCTATGGAGGAAAGTAAAGTCCTAAAAACTTTAAGAGTGGATGAATTAGTAGGTGCTCTACAAACCTATGAATTGACTTTAAAACCCCAAAGTAGTCAAAATGGTTAGCTTTAAGAGTTTTTGATAATGAAAGTTATTTAGGAGAAGATAATGTAGCTTACATAACTAAACAATTCAAAGAGTTTCTTAAGGAATAGAATAAGAGAGCCACTCCTAATGACAATAATAAGAAATATAACTCAGACAACCCTAATAGGGAAGAGTCTAGGAAAAATAAAACAACCAATAATAAAGATAAGAACTTTGGTAGATGTTTCGGTTGTAATAAATTTGGTCACAACAGGTTAATTGTCATTTAGAGAAACAAAAGATGAAAGAAAAGGATAAAAATGTGACCTCGTCACACAATTCTCAAAGTGATCAGTCTGATTGTGAGTCTGACAATGAATCTGAATCAAAAGAGGTTACAAATTTTGTGCCCTTTACATCCTCTTTGGTCGAATATCTAATTCAAACTCTATTAAAGAAGGAATTTTATGTCTTGGATGATAAATCACTTCATGCTTATGTCAGAGAAACTTTTACATAAGTGACTGGTTACCTAGCCCTTAAACAAAAGGAATTTTTTTTTTTTTTTTATAGAAATAAAAAGTTTAAAACTTAAATTACAATACAGGTAATTTTAAGTTAAAGACTCTTAGTTCTAAAAATTTATCTTTCACAAATAAAGTTAAATTTGTTGAAGTTGAATATTACAATGTTCTAGAAGAAAATAAGTCTTTGAAATTAAATATCTTCAGACCTAGAGAAAGAACTTTCATCTACAAGTGTGGCTCTCCAAAGAGAAATAAAATTGAAAGAGAGCTCAATGCACCTAAAGAACAGTTTTTAAATAAGGAAACTTGTAGGAGATAGAATTGATTTTGGCTATAATGAGAAATAACATGATGAAATCAACAACCCAAAATCTAATGGTAGGCCTAGGACAAAGGCAATTCCAAAAGAGAACATAGGACAACCTAAGATAGTTCCTCAAAGGTCTCACTCCTCGAGAAAACTGTTTGTTCCTACCAATTTTAGGAGTGGAAAAATAGGGCATGTGGTGCAAAAGTGTTTAAAACCTAGAAAAATAAAACACTCTAAATATGCTACTAATGGAATACGATTTTTAGAAGCTTTCCCATCCGAAGCAAGGAAGCAGCTTCCATCCAAACGCGTGAAGAATTTCAACGACTTTTGATTAGCTATTCTTTATTCCTAATTCTATAAGGATTTAGTTGCGTATAACTACATATGTGCAAATTTAGAAAAATGCGTAATAGAGAATAAGAGAAACAGAATTAGATTTTCACACCTTGTGTCTTTTTGTTGAAGTACTTAGTTGCTATTCATGAATCCTTATGTCTAATTATCTATTCAGATTAGGATTTCATATAGTCCCCTTTTTATAGAGGTTATTGTGAATCTTTTCCATCTAAGAATCGAGTCTTAGGTTCACTTTTTATCACAACACATGGAGTGTTAATCTACAAAATTCATATTGGTGGTAGAAGCGGTGCTGTAGAGAAGATCACTAGTGAAGGTGTAATTGGCTGTATGTAAGATCACAATGGAAGGAATATGGACATCGACTATCAAGGAGACTACAATGGGTAGTATTGAGGTTAGTTGAATCGAGGTCAGGGTGTATCTTTATACTAGGTTGGATTCATAGTAGATTTTCTTGTAAGTGTGGGTTTTCTTTCCCATAAGGGTTTCCCACGTATGACTCCATGTTATGGCTCACTCTCTGTCTCTATCTCTTTCTTTACTGTACTTGGTATTATTATTGATTAATATTTGTTGTTAAACACTTGGCGATATATAGCTTAGGAATTTGGTATTAAAGTTTATATCGAATAGAACAATCAACTTACCATTTAATTCAATGATTTTTGCCTAATTAATTAGGTTGATTAGGGAGTTAAATTTAGGGCTATTTGTGTAACTCGATGGGACAATTAAATAATTACATAATTAGTTGTGACCCAGAACTACCCCTAAAAGCAAACAGAGAAGAGGCATGTCAAAATAGTACAAAGAAATGATAAAAATGATGAGAGAAAAAAGAGAAGCAGAGGATAGAGAAAATAAATAGTGACCTTCAAACTATGGGAAAATCAGGTATGAAACTCAAATTTTTGCATCTAAAACTTTATTTCAAGTAATGTTATGCCTTCTTAACATAGAAAATGGGAGACACAAAGAAGAAAACCCAGAGAACCATGAAATCCTCCATTAAAGGACCTTGGTCAAGCTAGGTCTAAATCAATTTAAACCAAACGTTGTTTTATGAATAAGGATCAAACGAGTAAAGGAAAAGATGACCAATGCAAGCAAAAATCAGGAAGAATGGCTCAAAATGAGCATATATGAGATGGTTACAGGCGTGGATAAAAAAATCAAACTCACTAAAGAAAACACCAAATTGGATTTTATGAATAGGATCAAAAGAAGGATGAAAATAAAGAATAATAGAACAAAAATGAGGAGTTTTGGTTGAGAAATGAGACTTTACAAGAGAGTTGCAGTTCTGGTACTAGTTTCGATTTCTAAAAGAATAAAAGAATTTCAATGCTATTTGGTAGCTTAAATGAAGTTTAAACATCAAATTCATGAGTTTAGAATAGATCTTGTTAAAAAAATAGATGGAAAATAACTAAGAAAATCAAGTTTTTAAACTTGGGGTGCAGACGTGAACAATGGCTATCGAATTGAAGTAGACGATGAGTCAGACTAGGTCGACTCGCCCAACACACTAATTAAAACTGAGTTGACTTGACGGTTCATCAAGTTGAACCATAAGTTAGATGACACCAATTAGAAATAAATATATCCAGTACTACGTCATTTTGGACTTAAGATTAAATTATATATGATAGGCCCTATATATATCTAGATGGGAGAACCTTGACCTAGGGGGTGAACAAGTCAAATTAAAAATTAAAATTTTCTTAATGAAATATCAATTACTTAACAATGATTAAGATTCTCTCTTTAATTAAGTGAAGCTTATGTTCCAGTGCGTGTAACAAAAAATTAGTGAGAATTATCAATTAAAACAATAATAATAAAAATAAGAACGAACACACCGATTTTTGTTGAAGAGATAGAAGCTACAAATCAACTGTATCTATTTTGGAAAACCCAGGGACGCTGACCCCAATGCTGAATCCATTAGAAAAGCTTTGGTAATTACAAATGCGACAGACACAACGACTTAGCTCCTCAAGCCTTGTTCTTGTACTGAATCTCCTCCAAATCGAATCCACAAATGCTCTTCAAGTAGATCTCTACTCCAAGAACAGAACACTTCAATCATAGTTGTGAATCTCCACGCAACCTCAAACTCTAATGATTGCACACAACTTGAACTCCATAAGCTTGTACTTCAATAGTGAAGAAGAAGATATGCTCGGGTTCTTAAATGAATAGGCCATGGATGTGAATGAACATGAATATGCCCTATAAGACTTTTGGAATAAAAGTAAAATATAGCAGCCGCCAAAATTTCTTTAATTTTCATGCAAAAGACTTTAAATAGTCTTAGGGTAAAACAATAGGAATCCTTCAAAAATCTAGAAAATTGTTCACATAATTTTTCGATGGTCATTAAAACGAGAGTTTTCTAAATAACCTCGTATGAACCTACTGTTGTGGTTTTTCGAACGAGGTAGCGAATGAAGATATGTCATGAAAGCCACTGTCTTGGTTGTTCGAGTGACTTAGCCAACAAGATTGCATGACTTTCCTCATTAGCCCTCACTATTTTGATCGTTCGAATAAGTGGGACTGTAACCTCATTTGTACGACAATCACACATGCAAAAAGGTTCTAAAAGATAGATTTTTTTGTAAAATCAATATCAACCTTTAAACATATTTAAAACACACTTAATGATTTGAAAACATTATTTAAAAAAAAAAAAATGAATGAAGTGTGTGTGTGAATCCATGATCTATTAAATTCAAGAAATGATACCTTGTCTACCATTTTTTCCATTAGGTGAAGAATCTTCATGTCCCTTGAATTGTAGTGATGATCACAAGGCTTAAGGACTATCACTTGAATTAAATACGACTCACTAGTTTTGTCAAACACAGATTAGCCAATACTAAACTAAGATGAAATCCCTAACAAACTCCCCATTTGGCAATCCGTGATAAAACTCAACTCTATTCATAAATAGATCTAGAACAAAAATATGTAAACCCCTAAAAACCCTAAAGAAAAGATTTACATAACTTTTGACTATCTACTTATGACAAATGTCAACTACTGCTCTTGTAATTCCAATGCATCAAACCTATGTTTATTGCAAAATCAACCGCTAAACCATACCTGTGAAAACATCGAATGATAATCATAGAAACCAAGTGCTATAAAAAAAGATATGGAATAATAACATGTAAACAGATAGTATATAAACAAGAAATGTAAACGGGCAGTACATAAAAAAGAAATAAGAGCAGTCATCTCATGAAACAAAATATACTATACTCCCATTGAGTCTAATTCTACTCCCCCTTTTTGTCACGATGACAAAGAAGAAGATTAAAATAAAAGAGATAGAAGATGAATGAACAATTAGACTATAAAAACATATATATATATATATATATATATAGATAAATATGGAGATAAGTATGTCCAATAGTAAACCATGTCTAACTAAATATAGTAAAATACAATTGAGCCTCACTATAGAACCGCTCATCACTCAGCTGTAGGTGAAGGATCATCTTGATCATTCATCCCAACATCATTAATAGCAAATGATGATGCACTTCTCATTGACATATGTTGGAATTACTGGAAAAATGTTATCTGCTAGGAGGCTAAACTGGCAACCTAATAATCAAGGCCCTATAGATTGGTCTCCTGACGATCATTACACTCTAAAATAGGAAAAAAAGTGTCATGGTGCATGCACTGGTCCTAGTGCTCAATCTGTGCCATGACTAAAAAGAATAAATCCCAACGAACCCGATCATAATGGTGATCAAGATCAGCAACAGTAAGACCAAGGGCTAGAGCTGCAACTGGATCAGGAACTGGTGGTTTAGGAATGTATGGTTGGTCTAGATCCTCAGCCAAGAAATCATCCTCTGGATGTGTAGCAGGAGGGGCAACAGCTGGGTTATGACTTTGGGACTGTCTAGTTGTACGTCGTGAGAATGGCCCTTTTGGGAAGGACAAGAAGTCCGTTCGAAGGAGAGGAGTGTGATGTAGAACTAACAGTCCAGTCATGATACTCCTAAAAGGAAATGCATCACGATGCGTGCCAATAATGGCTGAAGGGATGTAACAAAAAATACGAGACGGAGCATCAATCATCTCACTGGTCCCTATGGCATAACGAAAACGGGCTTGATCGGGAGGAATGGTGTTGGTATGGCTCATAGGTGCCAACACCAAATAAACAACTAGATTGAGGAACCGATAGTCCTTAGTTATCAAAGCATGATCAAGAAGAGTGCCATGTTTGTAAAACACCTATAGTCTATCTCTCTATAGAGTACCAACGATAACCTCATCCATGGCAAGGGTCAGCACGAAGCACAGGATAATGAAGATGATCGACTCGTGAAAGTCGAAGAAGAGATGTAATGGTATTTGGGGTGATGGTGAATGAAATACCCTAAACATAAAACCTAGGCAGATAAATCTATGAAATGGGGCTGTAAGTTCGCATAGAACCCCCAAACTAGAGGAATATCAGCGGGGCCAGAAATAGAAAGAAGTGAACCCTAACCATGGGCAACAAACTAACGGTGAACTAAACTATCATCAAAATGGTCTATAATAACAAACCTCTCTACTAGGACAGACCTATGTCTCATAGTGGTCCATCTTTTGACAGTGAGAGGAGTATTTAGAGTGTCTACATCAATGGACCATACCACAGAGACTGGATAGGTGAAATGTGCTGGATCAGCATTGGCTTGAGCCATAATATGTGGAAGATAGGAGAAAATGAAAATCCTAAGATGGCTCTACGTCCAAGAGACTCTGTAGTATTCTCAAACTAGTCTTAGACTAAGCAAAAATAAAAAAAATGCAACAAGGACAAAAATAAGAAAAGAAAAAGAAAATAACTCACCAAAAGAAAAGATGTGACCCAATGAAGAAACTGATTAATGAAAATGATCCTTTCTTAGTGCCCAACACTTTAATTGAAAAAAAATTAAAAAAAAAAGAATGGGAAATATATGGGCGAGAGAAAATATGGAAAGAGAGAGAGAATAGAGAGCGGTGAAAGCAATTATAACAAATCCTCCTTTTATAACCGCTTGGATAACCGAAGTGTTGCCTCAAAAACTGTGTGCTCGTTCGAATGAGCCTCACTAATAATAGCTCACAATAAATGCTTCGTTCGAACAAACAATGGTCATTCGAACAACTAGGGTAGAATCTTACTCTTTTGAAATAAAAAAGTTAGAAACAAGAAATTTTATGTATTAGCATATGACGTGCTATATCCAACAACTAATTTTCCAAGCCGAATGTATTAGGAAAAATGAGATATATTTTCAAGACGTTCACTATTCACAATAATTCTTAAATACTCAATATGCATTCAAACTTCCCCTCATCACCCTAACTCATGAAGTAGATTATGGAATTGATTAAATTTAATCATGAGATGTGCCAATATCAATGAGTTCACTACAGTGTTGAATGATTCAACTCACAATAAGTACAAACAACCATAATGAATAGATCTTAGTGAAATTAGACCTTATGATTCATCCCTATATCTCTTTTGAATTTTACCAAAGTCAAAATTTAAAATGAATAAATGCATTGACATTTTTTAAGGTGGCTTTCACACAACTAGGTAGGTAGCTAGATTTCAAAGGTACACCCCTCTAAATGCTATACACACTATCCTAATGGTAGCCATTTCCTTGAACACACTAAGCAATAAACACAATTTTAATAGGTGCAAAAATCTAGTCTAATGATTTTTCAATTCTCCCCAAGAAAATTCTTCTAGCCATGTACTTATTGAAAGTTGAACATAAGACTGATTTGATTCCTCACTTCAATAAGAACATCACAATGACTAAATATGCATGGTAAAACAATGAGTGAATGTGAGATAAAAAGAGTGAAGACAACCAAGTAGAAAAGAGTAATTTCAAAACATAAAAGCAATTAAAGATATATTGCATAGTCTCCAATACTCAGTTCCACTCAAGATAATTGAGAGTAGGATATCACATTCAAATGCACTAAAAGAGAAAATAAAAAATATTTTTGGGATTCTCTAAATAAACTATATTATCAAAAATAGCAAGAAGAAATCCCTAATCTAAGAACCAATGATCTAAGAAAAATATGAGGACATTAAGAGTGACCCAGACCCTTGGTAGAACACATAACTACTCAATAGAACAAATACCTATAGATTTCCTAAGATTTTCTAGCCGAAGGCCATCTAAAGGTTTGATAAAAATATTTTCCAGTTGGTGTTCAGTAGGAACATATTGCAAAGATATGACATTATCTTCTACAAGTTCTCTAATGAAATTATGCCGAATGTCTTTATGTTTTGTCCTAGAGTGTTGAACATGATTTTTGGAGATATTTATTGCACTCGAGTTATCACAATATACCATTAGAGTGTTAACAACAACTCCATAGTTCAGTCAACATCTGTCTCATTCGACAATAGTTGTGCACAACAACTACCTGCAGCAATATACTTAGCCTCAACTGTGGAAAGAGAAATAGAATTCTACTTCTTACTATGCCAAGATACTAAAGAGTTCCCCAAGTAGAAGCAACCATCAGAATTACTTTTTCGGTCATCAACATTTTCAGCCCAAAATCTCTTTGGTATAGACTTACCAATGAGCATGGCTCTTGCCATCTCTTGAATGACTCTATTCTTTCTTTTAACAACCCCATTGTGTTGAGGAGTTTTTGGAAGCTGAGAACTCATGTTTTATGTCGATGTAATCACAACAATCTATCACATGAGATTCTTCAAATTCAGTATCATGATCACTTTTAGCCCTAAGTGACTGTGTAACCTTTCTCACTTTGGATTCGCTGGAAAATCCTAATGATGACATTATAAACATCTATCTTTTTCTAAGAAAGTGTACAAAAGAAAATCTAGAGAAATCATTTACTATAACTAGGAAATGTCTCTTCCCACCTAAGCTTTCCATTCTAGTAGGACCTATCAAGTCCATATGAATCAGTTCCAATGGTCTTGAGGTGGCTAGAGAAGATGACTTCTTATGTAATACTCTAGTTTGCTTTTCTTGTTGGCATGTACCACATAAACATGTAGAAGTCTTTCCTAGTTTTTGTAAACCATGAAATAGGTCATTATTTGCCAACACTTTCAAATCTTTTGAGTTCAAATGACCTAATCTCTCATGCCACAAGTTGCAGCTCTCAACCTTGGCACTATTACATATGACAGTGGAATTCAGAGTTAATCCATAGCAATTGTCAATAGTTTTAATCCCTTGCAAGATACATTTCCCATTAATGTAAAAAACTCTACACTCTTTTTGAAAAGTGGACTACTAGACTCTCATCACAAAACTGACTTATACGGATCAAATTGGCTTTAAGACTGTCAACATAAAGAACATTGTCTAGTTTAGGAAACCCATCTAAACGAATTGATCCATTTCTTAACACACTAGACCTACTACCATTACCAAAGGTAACAACTCCACCATTATAATTCTCTAGGTGAGAAAATAGGGAGTTGTCAATAGTCATATTGTCACGCCCCGAATTTCCAAACCTCGAGGAGTGAGTGAAAATGAACTAAAAGGAATTAATTAAAGGAAATTAAATGGATTTAGTTGATTACCCATTTATTTTTCCATGTTTTTCCTTTAAAAATAAAAATTTGCTAACTAGACTCACCCAAGATGGGTTTTTAATATCAATCTAGTACCTCCCTAACTAATGGTCAAAATAGTCTCAGTCATGTTCGAGCATGGCCCCTAAGATAGCCTAAGAATAGGTCAATAATCCTACCTAAAATGGTCTAAGGAAGTGGCCAAACATGGCCTTGAATAATGATTAAAATGTATCCCAAAAAGGTGCCAAACATGACTTGGTATAATGGCCAAAAGTGGCCAAAAAGGGGCTCCAAAAGGTGGTGTCAAACATAGGAACGAATGGTCTGAAAATGGCCTTGGAAGGCAAGTCAGGGCATGCCATAAGCAGCAGACACGCGTGGGGCAAGGCAGTAGGCGCTCGGGCAAGGCACGGCGTGGGCATGGGGCACGTACGAGAGGCAGTCAGGTCCATAGGAGGCGCGCGCAGGCTCACGCGTGCGCGCGGGCGTGGTCTGGACTGCTGTTTGCTGTGTTACTGTAGCAACAGACGATGGTTTGCCAGCAGGGTGGCTTTGTTCAACCTTGGTAAGTTTTTAAAATTATATACTTTGGTGGATTTATTATTTATAGAAAATGTTACGTAAATAATAAATCCACCAAAGTATTATTTATAGAAATGCACGAACTTATGGCACTCGATTCGGATAACCGGTTTGAAACTTATGTAAGTTTCTGCTCCAAAAAGGCCAATTTTTGGGTTTTGAAGGGACCAAAACACCGGATATTGGCCTAATTACCATGAAACCCCATCACACACCTCAAAAATGATAAAATAGACTTGCACGAACTTACGGCACTCGGTTCAGATCACCGGTTTGAAACTTATGCAAGTTTCTACACCAAAAGGCCCATTTTCGGGTTTTGAAGGACCAAAGCACCGGATATCGTCCTAACTACCATGAAACCCCATCACACACTTCACAAATGATAAAATAGACTTTCACGAACTTACAGCACTTGGTTTGGATCACCGGTTTGAAACTTATGTAAGTTTCTACTCCAAAAAGGCCCATTTTCGGGTTTTGAAGGACCAAAACACCGGATATCGGCCTAACTACCATGAAACCCATCACACACCTCAAAAATTATAAAATATACTTGAACGAACTTACGGACACTCGGTTCGGATCACCGGTTTGAAACTTATGCAAGTTTTTGCTCTAAAAAGGCCTATTTTCGAGTTTTGACAGACCAAAACACCGGATATTGGCCTAACTACCATGAAACCCCATCACACACCTCAAAAATGATAAAATAGACTTGCACGAACTTACGGCACTCGGTTCGGATCACCAATTTGAAACTTATGTAAGTTTCTGATCTAAAAGGCCCATTTTCGGGTTTTGACAGACCAAAATACCAGGATATCAGCCTAACTACCATGAAACCCCATCACACACCTCAAAAATGATAAAATATACTTACACGAACTTAAGGCACTCGGTTCAGATCATCGATTTGAAACTTATGCAAGTTTCCGACTCCAAAAAGGCCCATTTTTGGGTTTTGACAGACCAAAACACCAGGATATTGGCCTAACTACCATGAAACTCCATCACACACCTCAGAAATGATAAAATAGACTTGCACAAACTTACTGGCACTCGGTTTGGATCACCGGTTTGAAATTATGCAAGTTTCTGCTCTAAAAAGGCCCATTTTCAGGTTTTGATAGAGCAAAACATCGGATATCAGCCTAACTACCACAAAACCCTCATCACATACCTCAAAAATGATAAAATAGACTTACACGAACTTACAACACTCGGTTCGGATCACCGGTTTGAAACTTATGCAAGTTTCTGCTCCAAAAAGGCCCATTTTCGGGTTTTGATGGATCAAATACATGGGAAATTGACCTAACTACCACGAAACCCCATCACAGACCTCACAAATGATAAAATAGACTTGCACGAAATTACGACACTCGGTTCAGATCACCGATTTGAAAGCTTATGCAAGTTTTTGCTCTAAAAAGGCCCATTTTTAAGTTTTGACAGACCAAAATGCCAGATATCAGGCCTACCGACCCCTGAAACCCTATCACACACATAAAAAATGATAAAATAGACTTGTACAAACTTTACGACAAGCGGTTCGGATCACCGGTTTGAAACTTATGCAAGTTTCTGCTCCAAAAGGCCCATTTTCGGGTTTTGACGGACCTAAACACCGAATATCGGCCTAACTACCACGAAACCCCATCACACACCTCACAAATGATAAAATAGACTTACATGAACTTACGACACTCAGGTTCGGATCACCAGTTTGAAACTTATGCAAGTTTCTGCTCTAAAAAGGCCCATTTTCGGGTTTGATGGATCAAAACACCGAAAATCGACCTAACTACCACGAAACTCCATCACACACCTCAAAAATGATAAAATAGACTTGCATGAACTTACGACACTTGATTCGGATCAACGGTTTGAAACTTATGCAAGTTTTTAGCTCCGTAAAGGCGGGTTTTGGGGTTTTCACGGATGAAAATATCGGATATCTGCCTAACTATCTCGATACCCCATCACATACCTCACAAATGACAAAATAGACTACCAAAAACTTAGGGCAATCAGTTCAGATTAGAGGTTTGCAACTTATGCTACTTTATGTCATTTTTACTATTTATGCATGGAAAAAAAAAAACAATATAATCACTTTCATAGATATTTAATAATTGTTTTAATATATATCATTTGATCTTTATTTTAGATTGATCGGGATTATTGCGCCGGGGTCTTTAGGTCTTGTATCGGGACTGACTATTTTTATTGGTTTTTTTTTTCATCGACATCAGTAGTTACATTTTTTGAGACAATTTTTTATTTTTGTATTTATTCTTAAATTGTACTTTTATAAATGTAACTAATTAATTAGTATAATATATATATATATGAATGTATTTTTCTTTTTCAATAATATTCATTTCAGAATGTTTGGATTTTATTGTATATCAGGATGATTGATGCAGGTTTAAATAGGAATAAAACAAATCATGTAGGGAAAAAAAATTAAACTTTAGCGACGCACAAAATGCATCACTAAAAACTAAGAAATCAATTTATAGCGACGCTTCAAATTCGTCGCTAAAGATTGGGTACAAACTATTAGCGACGTATAACAAGCGTCGCTAAAGGATACCATTTGCGACGCACACAGTGAGCGTCGCTGAAGGATACCATTTGCAATGCACAAGTGAGCGTCGCTAAAAGATACCATTAGCGATGCATACCGAGCGTCGCTAAGAGTAGCTTTTAGCGACGCACATTGTGTTCGTGTATAGTATTTGTGACGCACCATCGAAATTATTAGCGACGCACAGTGAGCGTCGCTAATAGTTACCTTTAGCGACATAAAGGGATGTGAGCGTCACTAATACTATTAGCGACGTAAATATTTGCGAGGTTTTTAGCGACGCCCCTTTGTGCATCACAAAATCTCTTTAGCGACGCATTTGGCCACTATTAGTGACGCACGCGTGCGTCGCTAGTAGCGCCTTTTCCTGTAGTGCGCTTCGCGGTCCTTACCCGTTGGAACGCAAGTACCAATTGTATGTCTCGTTTCACGGTTCGTCCCCGTTGGAACGCGAGTACCAATGGCCAATTTTGGGTTTTTCACCACAGGATCTATACCTTCATAATGCATAGCACCAAAGTGCTCAACACACGCCATGTTTCCAAAGATTTACAACATGCCAACATGCCTTGATTTTTCTATGCAATTCCAATGAGGCATTTATCAAACCCATGGAGTATGCCTTAAACAATGCATTATATATAAAGTGAACTATAACTTTTAAACCACAAAACTTTGTCTACATGAACATAGCATATAATCCAATCAATCATATATATATACACATGTTACATATTCACAACCTTACCAAATTCTCAAAGGTTACACAAGTACAAAAAGTACCAATACATTGAGTAAATCATAACTTTCAAATTACAAAACTTTGTCTACATGAACATAAGCTAAAATGCAATGAATTATACATATAGTCACATTATATGTTCATCATTTCACCAAATTCCCAAAGAACACAGAAATACATAAGGCACCGACCCTAGGTTTTCAAAGTAACTATATGCTAGGTGGTTTTCTAACAACAAGCATGTAAGTCATACAAATAACTTATAAAAATACTACTAAACTTAACCATATTCTTTACTTAGCAAAATATCATACCTAGACGGGTTTTTCTCAACCCTAGGGAGTTGTGCTTGCTGTGCAGCCGAACCAATCGATAAAAATGTAGCCCTTGAGGTGGGGAACAACTTCGTAGAAGGAAGTCTTGTGAAATTCTAAGGCTAGATATGAGTTTTAGAAAGTGGAAAGTTGGAAAACCTAGATTTTTCTCACCTTTTTTCTCCAAGCACGACCTGCTGTATATTATCCAGCATTTTTTGATAATTCTAACTCTCAAGAGCTGTATTTATACTAAAGGGGCTAAGAGGTAAAAAGACCCTTTTGCCCTTAATGAGTCGCGGGGCCCCGTTACACTACAACCCATCTCGAAACGCCTCAATTTGATATTCTACTTTAACCAAAGTTCTTAAAATTATTTGAAATGATATTTTCCTGAAAAATTTATTTTTTCTTGTTGGCGGGTGCGGTCGAGTCCACCCTGGATGGCCTTTTTTGGTCCATTTTTCAAACTATCTCCGATTAGGCTCAAATTATCATAGGAGGTGTATTTTAACATTATAAACATATTTCCCTTCTATGGAATACTTAAATTATATATAAATAATGCATGTATAGTGCCCTACTGGCAAATAATGCATGAATAGTGCCCTACCAGTAAAAATAAAAAATTTATCCTAATGTTTCAGATCCTTACATCCTTCCCCCCTTAAATAAATTTTGTGCCATAATTTAGAAATGTACCTTTATGAACAAACAACTCTAGATACCTAGCACAGACCTCAGTCTCGTGCTCTCAAGTGGCCTCCTCGACTCGATGATGGCTCCAAAGAACCTTGACCAAAGGGATGATCTTGCCCCGCAAAACCTGGTCCCTCAAGTCCAATATCTCTACAGGCCTTTCATCATAAGAAACATCACCCTCCACTTGAAGATCGACCCAATCGAGCACATGTGAAGGGTCAGGCTCATACTTCCTCAACATTGGTACATGGAAGACATCATGAACCCCACTGTGGTGGTAATGCCAACAGATAAGCCACTGCGCCAACCCTCTTAAGGATCTCAAATGACCCTATAAACCGTGGCAATAGTTTCCCACTACGCCCGAATCTCCTCAATCCCTGTCGTGGGGCTACCTTGAGGAATACATGTCCCCCAACATAAAATGATAGAGGTCGTCGTCCTCCTGTCTACATAACTCTTTTGGCGGCTCTGTACTATCAACAGACACTGCTGAATCATCTATATCTTCTCCGTGGTCTCATGGACTATGTTAGGCCCAAAAGCAGCCGTCTCCCCTACCTCGGTCCAACATATCGGTGAACGACACAGATTTCCATACAATGCCTCAAAAGGTGCCATCTCGATACTAGACTAATAGCTATTGTTTTAGGCAAACTCTACTAGAGCAAGATGATCCTCCCAACTACCCCTGAAATCCATAACACGCATTCTAAGCATATCCTCAAGTATTTGGATAGTACGCTTTGATTGATCAGTCAGTCTGAGGATGGAAAGCAGTACTAAATAGTAGCTGAGTCCCCACGGCTATTTAAAGACTCTGCCCAAAACCGTGCAGTAAAATGTGGATCTCTGTCTGAAAAAATGGAAACAAGAATCCCATGTCGTCGTACTATCTCTCGGATATACAACCTACTAAGAACATCCACTGAATCAAGTCACTCTACTGGTTAAGAAATGTGCAGACTTCGTCAACCTGTCAACAATAACCCAAACTGCATCGTGACCTCTAGGTAACCTCGGAAAACCCATAAATAGTAATAAACTCCCACTTCTACCCAGCCACTGGCAATGGCTGTAATAAACCCCCAGGTCTCTAGTGCTCAACCTTAACCTACTGGCATGTGAGACATCTCGATACAAACTGTACAACATCTCCTTTCTTTCCAATCCACCAATACTGGCGGCGTAAATCATAGTACATCTTAGTGCCCCCTAGGTCCACTACTAGACGTGAATGATGGAAATCTCGAAGAACATCAGCGCTAAGAGACTTTGGAACAAAGACTCTACCCATATACCTTAGGCTAAGGTTAGAATGAACTGTCCATCCCTCTAAGCCCTCGGTACTAGCAACTCGTGCTCGAATCTGATCTGCTTCTGTGTCTTGTAATTGTACCTCAATAACCCTGCTCAACAGTGTAAGCTGTGCACACAAACTGAATAGTGTGGCGTGTCCCTCAAACTCGACAAAGTCCAAGTCAAACCCACCAAGGTTTCCCATCATCTCCTATTCTTTAATAGCAATGCTAGCAATAGTACTCCTCGGTCTCCTACTAAGTGCATCTGCTACAGGCATTGGCCTTCCCAGGATGGTACTGAAGATTAAAGTCATAGTCCCCCATATACTCCATCCATCTCCTCCGCCGAAGGTTCAAGTCGTTCAGCATGAAAATGTGTCTGAGGTTCTTGTGATCTGAGAACACCTCGAACCTCTCCTCGTATAAGTAGAGTCACCAACTATTAAGTACAAAGATGATGGCAGCTAACTCCAAATCATGTTTAGGATAGTTATGCTCATGATTATTTAATTGACCAGAACCATAAGCTACCACCCTACCCTTCTGCATCAATACACAATCTAGTCCCTTTCGCGACGCATCGCAGTAGACTGTATTGCCAATACCTCCCTCAAGTATAATCAGAACAGGTGCTGAAGTCAGTTTCCTTTTCAGCTCCTAAAATGATTGCTCGCAGTCATCACTCCACTCGAATCTAATGCCTTTGCATGTCAGACGAGTCATTGGTGCGGCAAGACAAGAAAATCCCTTTACAAATCGACGGTAGTATCCGTTCAATCCTAAAAAACTCCGGATCTTAAACACATTCTTTGGCCTCTCCCAACTTATAACAGAGTCAATCTTAGAAGGGTCCATGGATACCCCACTACCTGATACAATATGGCCTAGAAACTGTACCTTCTAAAGCCAAAACTCACACTTCTAGGCTGTATTGCCAATACCTCCCTCAGGTATAACCAGAACAGGTGCTGAAGTCAATTTCCTTTTCAACTCCTAAAATGATTGCTCGCAGTCATCACTCCACTCGAATCTAATGCCCTTGCGTGTCAGACGAGTCATGGGTATGGCAAGACAAGAAAATCCCTCTACAAATCGACGGTAGTATCTGGTCAATCCTAAAAAACTCTGGATCTCAAACACATTCTTTGGCCTCTCCCAACTTATAACAGAGTCAATCTTAGAAGGGTCCATGGATACCCCATTACCTGATACAATATGGCCTAGAAACTGTACCTCTTGAAGCCAAAACTCATACTTTTAGAACTTAGCAAGCAAACGATGTTCCCTTAAAATTTGTAATACAATCCGTAAGTGAAAAGTATGCTCCTCCTCAAAAGGTGAGTAAATCAGAATGTCATCAACAAAGACTACAACAAACTGATCCAAATAAGGACTAAAGATGCAATGCATCAAGTCCATGAATGTCATCAGGGCATTCGTCACACCGAATGTCACGCCCCAAATTCCCGACGAACCCGAGGCGCGACTGACGAGACAGAAAATAAAATAAATAAAAGGACAAGATAAATAAATCCACTAAACATGCATCTGTTCCCTTCAATACATAAGATAACATTAAATACATCGTTCATAGGTCACTCGGGCTTAAGCCCTTACATTACAATATACAAGTCCCATGGACCAAAAATGTAACAAGGGCTTCACCCCATCAGAGTATCATGGAGTCTCAAGTAGCTGGTGGATCCTCATCTGAAAAATGTTGCCCACAAATGGGTCAGCTCAACTGCTGGTATGATGAAGTGCTAATGCAAGAAATAAAGCTAAGGCGTGGCATGTGCAAAGTGTACATTTATATCTAAATGACATTCAAAGCATCGCAATAATATATATATGAATGGTATGCGTGACGCACCCATGCACAACTCTATGCCACAACCCATGTCTCGTTTACGGGTGCTCCCCGATGGCTACGGAGTACCAATGCAATGGCCAATTTTGGGTTTTTCACCACAGGATCTACACCCTCATAATGCATAGCACCACGTGCTCTACCCACGCCATGTTCTCAAAGGATTCATCATATGCCAATATGCCAATGCAATCTCAATGATACATGGTTTTCACAATATAGCATGCTCGAGACAATAATACATAAATCATCAGTCAGTTTCATATACATGCATATCTCATGTGTTCATACATCATAATTCATGTTCTTCACTTTACTAAACTTGCAAGTAACATATAAACATGTGAATAACCAATTACAAGTTATCAAGTAAACACATTACAAATAAACACATAAAGCATTCCAGTCATTCACAAATATTCCTAACTTAACTTCATTTCTAACATTAGCAAAACACCATACCTGATGGGTTGGTATCAACCCTAGAAGATCGTGCACTATATGTAACTGAACCGGCAAATGAAAATGCAGGAGATCAGATCGCCCTCTCCTATCCTGTCAGTGTCCCTAAAAGCATAAATTTCAACTCAGTCTATTGTCATTTGAATTTATGCTATTCATCAAATTTTATGTCTTTAATTCATAGGTTTCTATTCTGCTAAATTAAACTCTACCATTGGTTCTAGGACGTTGAAGAAAATAAGTTTAGGTTCTCGTAGAACTCAATTCGGACACCGGGGTTCAAAAGGGCAAAACAGTCATTTTACATTTTTCACGGGTCCTTACATTTCGTGACCTCTTTTCACAAATCGGACTCCACGGGTGAGTCTGGAATGCTCGAGATAATAAAGTTTCACTATTTGTTTACCTAATTCGGAGTTCGTTTGACTGTACTTCAATTCAGGAGCATTTTGGTAATTTTATATGTTACTACGTGTTTTTTATTTTTCGGGACCCCGTCTCGTAAAACAAATCTCACCATTGGTCTCAGAATGGTCGAGATAGTCAAAATACACTAATGACTTGTCTCATTTGGACTCCGAATCATCTTAGCATATTTAAATAATTAAATTAATTAAATTAAATAATTAATTAATTAATTTAATTAATATTTTATTAATAATTTAATCAGGTGGTTCAAAGTGTAATAACCAACAGTTGGGGGTCAGTTTGTAATTTCTGAAAGTCTTGGGTCAAGGTTTAATTCCTAAAAGGTTCAAGGTCAAATTTGTAATTAGTCAAAATTTACTATTCTCAATTCGGTTACCCAAACAGGGACTTATCCAGAACAGGGATAGGATATCCTTGTTCCTATTTCAATTTAAATTTTTTTAATTTCTTATACTTGTAACCAAACGGACCCAATCCCTTTTTAATTTAAAACATCAGCGCGACACGTGGCAGGGGCGGTTTAGCCCCGCCCGAACCGGACCCGACCCGGACCCGAAACCCGACCCGGTCACCCCCCTTCTTCCGACTTTCCGGCGACGTAGCAGTAGGGTTCAGGCGCCTTCTCCGGCGAGATTTTCAAGTTTTAAAAATGCGTTTTTCTTCATTTTCCCCCAAGGATTTCATATCTAGGGTTATTTTTGGGTCCAAGCCACTCAATCTTCACGAAATAGAGGGTCAAACCCTCGGTCAAAACTCTGGCCGACTCTTTCCCCTTCATTTTTGTGACTGTTTGTCCATGGGTAAATCCCCATTTTCATCCCAAACGGTTTCTGCACCTCCTAGGGTTCATTCCCTGTTATTTAAACTGGGTTTTACACATAAAATGACAACACCCAACCCTTATACCCGTGACCTACAACCTAGGTTTTCTCCCTAGTTTCTCAACCATTTCATCTCATTCTTTTTGCATTATAAACCCTACATCATGCTCTCTAAGATCATATACATTAAATCAAGTTTTATGCTTTAAAAAAAATCAAAACAGAAAGGATCACTCACGGTTTTTCCTGTCGGTTTCTCTCTCTAGCCGTGCCCTCTTCCACCTTTTGGTTCCAAGCTTAAATCAAGCTTCACAGAGTTCTTCTCCTTTCCAGAATTCTCTTCCTCCCTTGCTCTCAGTTTTTCTATCCTTTCTCTCCTTCCCAACCGAGACCACATATACACACACACATCAAGTCTCACATGTCTCTCTCTCTCTCTAGCCCCTTTCCTTGACTTCTTCCCCCTCTGTTCAGCCACTTTGCTTCCCCCCAAATGCAGCTTTGCATTAAATACAAAGCTGCCCTATATAAGCTATATATATATCACTTATCACACACACACACTAGGCACACACACTACTCCACCGACACACACACACACCCTCTCCAGGTCTGTTGCACAACCCACACACTGCCATATATATTTATATACTCATACATATTCATATACACTTGGACATACATCTTTCCATACATGTACACATATATATATAATATTCCACACACATATGCATGCTACACATACACATACATCCATGTATTTTAAATAATGTTAATATACATTTTAATATTAATAATAATAATAATAATAATAATAATAACAATAATAATAATAAAACAAAGAAGAATAAAGAATAATAAAAAAAAAAAAAAATTCCATGTCATAACACCGAATGGCATAACTACAAACTCATAATGGCCATAACGAGTGCGAAAAGCTGTCTTCGCCACATCCTCCTCCCGTACTCTTAACTGATGATACCCCGATCGAAGATCGATCTTCGAGAAGCATCTCAAACCCTTAAGTTGATCAAACAAGTCCTCTATCCTAGGTACTGGGTACTTATTCTTGATAGTGACCCAATTCAGTCTCCTATAATCCACACACAAACGTAATGTCCCATTCTTCTTCTTTGCAAATAATGCTGAAGCACCGCACGGTGAAGTACTAGGACGGATAAAACCCTTACCCTGCAAATCAGTCAACTGCTCCTTCAACTCCCTCAACTCAGTTGGAGCCATACGGTAAGGTGGAATGGAAATAGGCATAGTGCCTAGGATAAGCTCTATCGTGAACTCTATCTTTCGTCTCGGTGGTAGACTAGTCAAGTCATCTGGAAAGACATCTGCAAACTCATCCACTGTTGGCGGTAATACACTCTTTATAGTCCCACTCCCATCTCCTATTAAACTAGCCAACTAGTAGCTATAACCTCCCCAACTCCTCGAGTCATACAAGGGTGGCACTAGAAAATCTCCACGATCCCCCGTGAAATAAAAACTCTCCGCAAGAGTACACATTGTCACTCTCCCCCTTGTAGCAGTCTATACTCGCCCGAAAGTAAACAACCAAGCCATCCCTAATTACATGCTAAGTAAAAATTTGAAATCATACTTCCCACAAGCTTGACCTAACCATGCCATTCACAATTCATTCTCTATATTAAACAACACGATCATTTTCTTTATTATATTATTATTATTATTATTATTATTATTATTATTATTTATTTATTTTTTTAGTATTATTCTTATTATTATTATTTTCAATCTACTAATAATTCAACAATCTAATTCATCAATTTTTTTTTTTGTACCGAGTTCAAACACAATCTTTCATAAGGAAAAAATCATTTAAGCAATACAATATACACATACTTAAGTTATGCTAGTCTTCAACTAGCCTAACTAACCTAAGGTCTAAACCCTATCCACTGTTCTAAGGCATTAGATCCTAGATCTTACGTCAATCGGCGCTACCGGGGTTGATAGAGGTCTGAGAACTAAAGTTCTCCCTCTCCCATCGACCTACTCTGCCTCAATCTAGTGTTTTAGGATGGCATCTCATAATAGGAACAAGTATTATTTAGAAATTCAGCTTCTACTCATCTAATGTATTCCACATCCTATAGCATCCTCCCATAATGCCATATGATATAATAAAGGCAAACAAGTATCAATCTATCATGTGTGTAAACATATACCAAGTTACCACATACGGTCATGCCAATACATACATTACCCATATCATGTATCTCACAACACCAAATCACGTAACCATGCATCATAGTATAGTATTAACTAACACATAATCAGTAACATGTGATGCGTCAAGTATAAATAGCCATATAACGTACAAGATCCTATCACATACTACTGACAGTTCATACTAAGTCACACGCTTTCCTCTAGAGTCCCATGGTGTTCAACAACATCCTATCGTCGCCAGGTATTCTTAAACTAGAGCTCTAATACCAAGTTGTCAGAGCATACACATTACACAATGTTTACAAATTTTTTTTTTCTTCAAATTATGCATCGTGGTCCATTCTGTTCAACAACACCCCACGGTCCCTAAGTATTCAAACCTAAGCTTTGATACCAAGTTGTCACGTCCCGAATCTCCAAAACTCGAGGAGTGAGTAAAAATTAAAATGAATTAATTAAAGGCAATTAAATGGATTTAGTTGATTACCCATTTATTTTTCCATGTTTCCCAAAAATTAAAAATGAAAAGTTGCTAAATGGACTCACCCAAGATGGGTTTTTAATATCAATCTAATACCTCCCCAACCAATGGTCAAAATAGTCTAAGTCATGTTCAAGCATGACCCCCAAGATAGTCCAATAATAGGTCAACAATCTTACCTAAAGTGGTCTAAGGAAGTGGCCAAACATGGCCTTGAATAATAACTAAAATGTGTCCCAAAAAGGTGCCCAACATGACTTGGTATAATGGCTAAAAGTTTCCAAAAAAGGGCTCTAAAAGGTAGTGTCAAACATAGGAAAAAATGAACTTAAAATGGCCTTGGAAGGCAAGTCATGGCATGCCCATGACATGCCCCAAGCAGTAGACACGAGTGGGGCAAGGCAGTAGGCGCGCGGGCAAGGCACGGAGTGGGCCCGGAGCTCGCGGGGGCGTGGGCTGAACTGCTGTCTGCTGTGCTATTATAGCAACAGTGTATTTGCTGCAAGCTGTTTTCCCCCTTTTCTGAATTTTTTTCTAAAGTGCTGCAAGCTGATTTTTTTCAATTTTTAACCTACTTCCTCAAGGTTTTTAACCCCCACTTTTTCGCACTTTTGCCCCTTATATATGAGCATTTTACACATCTAACAACTCCTTTTTAATTCATAAAATTTTGACATGGTCTCCTTTAATTTGTGTTCTAAATATTTTTCACTTAATATTTTACAACAATTTATATATGTAAGTACATGCACTATCCACCCTCACTCGATGGCCACAAGTTTATGGAAATTTAACATACACCTACATTATCGATTAAGTTTGAGGCTCGATGCCTACTTTCCTAACTCCTCATATACCAACATTCGAACTTGCATATGATCCTTACTATGGTCATTTTTCTTACATTGTTCCCAACATATACCTGTGATGCACATTAAACAAAAATACCCTATTTGTCATTTGGGTTTAAACCCTTACATTACAAAATACCCAAGGCTTCTAGTCCACCGTTTTTCCAAATTTAAACACAAGTTATTTGGGCTTATGCCCAAACATACAAAAATGTGGCCCTTAGGCCAAATATGCTTCAAAATTCATTTTCTCCTTCGTGCTCCAATGACTTCATCAAGTCTCAAGTGTCGGGAGCCTCATCTGTAATATGTAATCCCATATAGGGTAAGCACGATGACTTGTATGACATAATGCTAATATAAAGAACAAAGGTAAGGCGTGGCATAGTGCAAAGTGTACATTTGTAAATTATAAACCCTCCAATTCCCTCAATGCTATGCAATGACAATATGCGTGACACACATATGCAACTTTATGCCACACTCATGTCTCGCTTCACGGTCTTCCCCTGTTGGAACGCAAGTACCAATCGTATGTCTCGCTTCACAGTCTGTCCTTGTTGGAACGCGAGTACCAATGGCCAATTTTGGGTTTTTCACCACAGGATCTACACCTTCATAATGCATAGCACTAAAGTGCTCAACACACGCCATGTTTCCAAAGATTCACAACATGCCAACATGCCTTGATTTTTCTATGCAATTCTAATGAGGCATTTATCAAACCCATGGAGTATACCTTAAACAATGCATTATACATAAAGTAAATTATAACTTTTAAACCACAAAACTTTATCTACATGAGCATAGCATATAATCAATCAATCATACATATACACATGTTACATATTCACAACCTTACCAAATTCTCAATGGTTACACAAGTACACAAAGTACCAATACATTGACTAAATCATAACTTTCAAACTACAAGACTTTGTCTACTATGAACATAAGCTAGAATGCAATGAATTATACATATAGTCACATTACATGTTCATCATTTCACCAAATTCCCGAAGAACACATAAATACATAAGGCACCAACCCTAGGTTTTCAAAGTAACTATATGCTATGTGATTTTCTAACAATAAGTAAGCATGTAAGTCATACAAATAACTTATAAAAACACTACTAAACTTAACCATATTCTTTACTTAGCAAAATATCATATCCTAGAAGGGTTTTTCTCAACCCTAGGGAGTTGTGCTTGCTGTGCAGCCGAACAAATCGATAAGAATGTATCCTTTGAGGTGGGGAACAACTTCTTAGAAGGAAGCCTTGTGAAATTTTAAGGCTAGAGATGAGTTTTGGAAGGTGGAAAGTTGAAAAACCTAGGTTTTTCTCATATTTTTTCTCCAAGCACGACCTGTTGTATAATCTCCATAATTAGTTTTTCTCATATTTTTTCTCCAAGCACGACCTGTTGTATATTCTCCAAAATTTTCTAATAATTCTGACTCTCAAAAGCTGTATTTATACTAAAGGGACTAAGGGATAAAAAGACCCTTTTGCCCTTAATGAGTTGCGGGGCCCCGTTACACTACAACCCGTCCCGAAATGCCTCAATTCGATATTCTATTTTAACCAAGGTTCTTAAAATTATTTTAAATGATATTTTTTCAAAAAATTTATTTTCTCTTGTTGGCGGGCCTGGGTCCACTCGGGCCACCCGGGATGCCCTTTTTTGGTCCATTTTTCAAACTATCTCTGATTAGGCTCAAATTCCCACAAGAGGTGTATTTTAACATTCTAAGCATATTTCCATTCTATGTTATACTCAAATTATGCTTCTAAATATGTCTTATGTCTAAATGATACATGTATAGTACCCTACCGGTAAATAGTGCATAAATAGTGCCCCATCAACAAAAATGAAAAATTTATCCTAATTTTTTAGATCTTTACACATATGCCTAGAACACCCACTGTCACTCAATGTAGTGTGAATAACAAGATAATTCAACCTATCTTTTCTAAGCCAAACTTGCTTGAATTTATTTGGTTGATTCTTGTTACCAATAGTTCTAATCTTAGAGTCACTTTGAGGATAAGAATCATTAGCCATTCTCTAGACTTTTTGAGCTAAACTCTAAGATTTTTGAACTAAGGCATTCACCTGTTGCTTCATGATCGAAAAATTTGATTTTGGCACATTTAGACTTTGGTGATTTTTTCCTTTCCTAGCCTCTTTACAATATTGAATTGTATGACCTTCGATTATACAATAAGTGCAAAAACAGGATTTTGGCCATGATGCCTCTTGAGGCTTTTGAGCAGGAAGGACAAATTTAATTAGCATAAGTGGAGCCTTTTGAGTTTGATTAGTCACAGTGGGATTTTTAGGATCATGAAATGTATAATAGCCCAAACCAACCTTGTTATATTTGATGGTGATAGTATTCAACATTTGGCCAAATTTATTAGACCTGTCTTCAAGAGTAACTTTCACTTTCTTAGTTTTCTTGAGTTTGAGTTCAAGATTGTGAACTCTACTTTGGAGATCAATCTTTTCAGACTTGGTAGAGACAAGATTCTTTTTCAAATTATCAATCTCCAAAACTAAGGAGTTTCTCTTAAGCTCAACTACCTTGAGTCTTTCTAGAAGAGTAGCTCGATCAGCCTTGAGCAAGCTAATAAGTGTTTCACTTTCAATATTAACACTTTCCTCTTTTTCAGCTAGTTTTGATTTGGCTGAAAGCTTGAGATTTTCTTTTTTAAGTTTAAGTGATTCTTCATACAATTGATCATATGATGCGTGAATATCTTGATCAATTTCACAATCATTTTCACTCTTAGAGGGATTTTCACCATCAGAATTTTGTTTTCTCATATCATGGGTATGTGAACTCTCAAGAATATTTGTAGCGACTATGAAGGCTAAGAACTGATGTTCTATTTCCTATTTTTCATCACTACCTTCACATTCCTTCTTCCTCTTCATTATCATTATTAGTCAAGGTTGAAGTCATTTCCCTAGAATTACTATTCTTCTTACCTATCTTTTTGTTGGGGTAGTCTACCGCAATATGGCCATACTTGTGGCAATCATATCATGCTATGGGAGATTGTCCAGATGATTGATTTGAGGATTTTCTCCTATCACGGTTAGAGGTGGATTTGTCTCTTGAGTTGTTTGAATTAGAAGTAGACTTCCTTAACGAGCTTCCTTGACTGGATGATGAATTATTTCTTTTACCTTTTAGGAATCTATTGAACCTTTTAACAAGTACGGCTAGCTCATCATCATTAAAAGGTGCGGACTCAATGCCTTGATCCTCTTCAGATTTTTCTTAGACAGATTTTAAGGCTATGTTCTTATGTCTTCTATTCTATCTACAATTTAACTCATAGGTTTGCAATGAACCTACTAACTCATCTACTCTTATGGAGTCAACATCTTTGGTTTCCTATATTGTAGTGACTTTTGGTTGAAACCTCTTAGGTAGAGATCTCAAGCTTTTGCGCACAATTTTGTGCTCCTTAATTCTTTCCCCAAGATTAAAGGAAGAATTGACAACATCACTTAGTTTGGCATAAAAACCATCGAATGACTCAGACTCTTCAATCCTAAGTGTTTCAAACTTAGAGGTCAACATTTAAAATTTTGACCTCTTGACAGCAGTAGTACTCTCACGGGTAGTCTATAGGATTTTTCAAGCTTTCTTAGAAGTCTCACATGTAACAATATGCCTAAACTCATAAGCATTAACGGTGTTGAAAATCGCATTCAACCCTTTAGTATTACAACCATTCATTCTAAGTTCCAGTTCATTCCACTCAATAAAAAGTTTCAATTCAGATGGTTTTTCAGCAGTAGCTCTAGTGGTAGGATGTGTCCAACCACAATTCACAGTTAACTAGACATGTTCATCAATAGACCTAAGGATTGCTTTCATCCTAGCTTTCCAATATGCATAGTTAGTACCATCAAATAATGGAGGACGAGATATGAACCCTCCTTTATGATTATCCATCTAGAAAAAAATTAGGATCAATCTAATGCCTTAGATTTTAGCTCTGATACCACTTTAGTAGGCACTATATATATATATATAGGAGAACCTTGACCTAGTGGGGGGTGAATAGGTCAACTTGCAAATTAATATTTTTTAATCAAATATCAATTACTCAACAATAATTAAGATTCTCTCTTTAATTATGTGAAGCATATGTTCTAGTGTGTGTAACAAAAAATCAGTGTGAATTATTAATTAAAAAAATAAAGAAATAATAATAAAAATAAGAATGAACACATTGATATTTTTACTAGGAAACCACCACAGATCAACTATATATGCTTTGAAAAATCTCGGGGCGCTGACCGAGATGTTGAATCCACTAGAAAAACTTTGGTGATTACAGACGTGACAGAACAACAGCTTACTTCCTCAAGGCTTGTTCTTGTATTGAATCTCCTCCAACTCGAATCCACAAGTGTTCTTCAAGTAGATCTCCACTTCGAATCCACAAATAGAACACTTCAATTACAATTGTGAATCTCCACGCAACCTTGAACTCTACCGATTGCATACAACTTGAATGCCACAAGCTTGTACTTCAATGTTAAAGAAGAAGATATGCTCGAGTTCTTAAATCAATAAGCCATGGATGTGAATGAACATGAATATTCCCTTAAAGAATTTTGGAATAAAATTAAAATATAGTAGCCGACAAAAGTTCTTTAATTTTCTTGCAAAATACTTTAAATAGTCTTAGGGTAAAACAATAGGCATCCTTCAAAAATCTGGAAACTTGTTCGCACAATTTTCTGATGGTTGTTCAAACGACCATAGCTCGTTCAAACGAGAGTTTTCTCAATAACCTCGTATGAACCTACTATTGTGGTCGTTTGAACAAGGTAGCGAACGAGAGAAAAAAGAGACATATCATGAAAACCACTATCTTGGTCATTGGAACGAGCAAGCCAACAAGATCGCACGACCTTCTTCATTAGCCTTCACTATCTTGGTCATTCGAATGAAGCCAAGGCTCGTTCAAACAAGTGGGATAGTAACCTCATTCGTATGACAATCACACATGCAAAAAGGTTATAAGAGATAGATTTTTCTATAAAATCAGTATCAACCTTTAAGCATATTTAAAACACACTTAATGATTTGAAAACATTATTTTAAAAAAAATGAATGAAGTGTGTGTGTGTGTGTGTGTGAATCCATGATCTATTAAATTCAAGAAATGATACATTGTCTACCATTTTTACCAGCAGGTGAAGAATCTTCATGTCCCTTGAATTGCAGTGATGATCACAAAAATGGCTCGTTGCGCCTAAGAGGTTTTAAACTCAAGATCAAAAGTGGAATAAGGCAAAACTCTAACCACTAAGCCACTATTCGTGGCCATTATTATAATTAACAATATATATATATATATATTACAAATACTATAATTAAAATTTTTAATAAATTAAATTATTTTAATCCATTTTAAAGATAAAGAAGGGCCGATCCCAATGTTTCTCGACATTTCAGACTCAATGGTGGACTCTATTTTGGAAAACGATGTACCAAAAAATAAGACACAAAATTTAATAAGTATAATAATGCCCCTAGTGATGTTCAAATCCTATTTAAATACCAAGAAGGCTTACCTTAGAATTTTTTGACATTCTAGAGTCGATAATGGAGTCCATTTTAACAAAAAAGACACTGAAAACAAATATATGTAAAATGAGACAATTATGATTATTTCCCTAATGATAAAATAAGCTATCATATGAACCCAAAAAATAGGAAGGGACCTAATTTAAGATTTTGATGGTCACTGAGACCAAAGATGGAGTCCGGTTAGACTAAAAGTATCAATTAACTATTGTTTTAAATTAAATAAAGTATTATTGAGACATTAAGCTTAATTTGATTCATTTTATAGGATCAATAGATAAAGTAAAACCCCATTAAGGGAGAAATAAATGACAAAAAAGGAACATAAGGACCATAGGTAAGTAATCTTTTACTTTGAAGTGTGGAATTTAATACATTTGTCCTAAGAAATGTTCTGATTTAAATGCCAGTTATTCATAACTCTTTTTCACAAGCACGTTATTGTCCTGATTTGAAAAATGGTATCGTTATTTTGCAAAATTTCCTATTTAAATGCTAGTCATTAATACAACTCTTGTTTAAAGCATATATATGATTCTTGTTTGAAAAGCTATATCTTATTGGCCCTTCAAAAGCATATTCTTGAAAAAGTGTTTTATAATTTGACAAATGGTAACAAGTACAAGATAGTTGGTATTATGCACTCATGTTTAGAGGAATCCTTTTTGAACCTCCTATTTTACATGATAAAGGGTTCTACCCTCATGATTTACATGTTAAACAGTTTCTTCCTCTCGATTTACATGAAAGCAAGATATTTACAACTCATTTCCCCAAAAGGGCAATAATGTCAAGTGTTTATTGATTCAGAAAGCTTCTAATTAATAATTCTTGAAATGCTTCTAGATACAAGTCCTATGTGTTAAAGGATTCTGTTTAAAGTTATTGATCAAATATTCTATATCTTGACTCTTGAAAATGTGTACAATCGATATTGATTTGTTAACATGAGTTTTTCTTCAAAACGCTATCGACTAAAAACCCATGACAAAGTATTGGAATTACTCATATTGCTTAGTGAATCTCACTCCAGTATACCTAACATTTTTTAGGTGTACTCTAGAATTAGTTTGTTTTTAAGGCCTTATGGTTGGTTGCATTCCATAACTCCACATGGGGTGGGGGTGGAGGTGGGGTGTGACAGATTAAAATATAAGAACAAGATACATTTCCAGAATTTTATATTAGATTGAACAAAATTGTGACTCAATGCCATAATATAGGAAACGTGATGAAGAAGTTTAAAATTATTAAGAAAATTCTTAGATCATTATCTGATAGGTTATAACCTAAGGTTACCGCTATGGAAGAGTATAAATACTTGATTACACTTAGAGTAGATGAGCTAGTAGGTGCTCTATAACTTACGAACTGAATCTAAAACCTCAAAAGAAACCAAAAGGGTTAGCTTTAAAAGTTGTTGATAGTGAAGGTCAACTAAGAGAAGATGGTGTAGCCTATATCATGAAATAATTTAAAAATTTTCTTAGGAAAAAAAGGAAAAAGAAAAAGAATATGATAAACCTAGTCACAAAAAAAAAAAAAGATTGTCCTTTAGAGAGGAAGATGATGAAAGAGAAGGCAATAAATGTGATGGTTAGATGATTCTGAAAGTGAACAACTTGAAGAAGAGTCTGATAATAATTGTAAATTGTCACGCCTCGGACTTATAGGGCCAGATTAAGGGGTCATTGGGACCCCGAAAGGAAGGTAATAGGACTAACCATCCTAGTTAAGTATATTAAATAAAGGCCATTTTTTAAATGGTTTTTTCCTTGAATTGGTCTCTCTTTAATCGGTTACGGTTCGATTCCATGATTAGACTTCTTCAAGTCCCGTAACGGGATCAAATAAAAATGATTACATTCAAAGGCACTATACTAATGTCTAGGAACTACATATAGTATGGAAACATTCAGAGCTGACTCTAACAGTCCTTATATACAAAACATATACAACAAGGTCTGAAGAGTACATGCACCCTTAATAAATACAAATGAATATAAACTCAACAATACAATGGTCTCGGTCTAACCTACACTACTCCAAAAACTATCTTCCATCAAGCTAATTCCTGTCATTCTCATGAACAACAAGGGTAAGCCATAACGCTTGTTTTGGTTTCCTAAAACACACAAGCAAACAATGTGCAAAAACTAATGCAAGTCCAAACAGGACACACCCCAATGTCCAGTATGCATCACAAGAACACAATAAAAACTTTTGCTAATCATATGCATTTATAATATACTCAATAAAGCAGGGCACCACTTCATGTGGTATAACGATAATACTTGAGATAGTCAGTACATGCAAGGACTAACACCAAACATATGTATATTCATACAAAACCTACGAAACACCTTTATTTCTTGTTTAAAGTCATAAGAACAATATATGTGCATGACCAAATCTCAAGATATAAATGTAAGTATACAACCTTACGAAACACGTCCATTTCCTATTGGGCGATTATGAATTTTCTTAGTTTCTCTCCGTTTTGGCCACACCCTCTTTCCGATTTTAATCCCATTGAATTCCCCAATGTCCTTTAGGTGTTTTAAGGTCCAGTTAGTGAATCAAAATCATCTCACACGCCGCAAAATCGAATAACCCAATTTTAACCCAGTTTTTCGGTGACTTGTAAAATCCTCTGTTATCTTCGATTTTTCCCTTCTATTTCTTGTCTGTCCATCTCAAAATGTTTCCCAACAATCTCATGATTCATCTAGACTCAGTTTGGGGGTTTGAAATTTCTCAAAACAGCAATAATCAAGAGAACCTAGTTCGGTTCTCTTTACACAATGCCAGTATATAACTCATAATAGAACCAAAAATATAAAAGCAAATCTATATATCTATCCACTGTTCTAGTAAGAGAAAGCTAGAAGAGAGAGAAAGCTTTGTGAGCTTTCATGGTTGCCACGCATGAGCTCCAGTTCAGCTCTCTGCTCCTCTTCTTTTCCTTGTTTTCTTCATTTTCTTTTCTTCTTCTTCTCTTTCTTTTTTTTTTTTCTTCTTCTTTTTCTTCTTTTGATTTCTTTCTTTTTTGGTTCGGTTTCTATGTGTGTGTTACACATAGACACTCACTTAAAGACATACTATTTCATGCACACATACACATAGTGTATCACACATATACACACACACGCACACTCACTGTTTCTGTCTCTCTTTCTGTCTCAACGTACACATAGTATACACACACACACACACACTTTCTGCCATGGGAGGGAGTGTGAGAAAAGAGAGAGAGAGAGAGAGAGAGAGAGAGAGTCTGAAAAAAGGAGAGGGAGTTGGTGTGAGAGAAAGAAAAGTGGGAGGTTTGATGGAATGGGAAGGAAAAAAGGGGAGAAAGAAAAAGATGGCTTGTCCCATCAATGTCTCTCATGTTCCCTCTACCATGCACCAACATATACCATAACATTTCTCCTACCACCACCATAATCTTGACATTTGTCCCCCTTCTAGAAGGTTTCATTAGCTTATTGGAGAAGCTTTTCACACTTCTCGAGGTGCCACGTGGTTAGTTGGTCAATTGTGCACGCACACACTCCTGAATTTAAACTGTCTCGGAATGAAACCAAAATTGACACTTTAGCTAATTTCGACTCCCTAATTCCAAATATGTAGTCCATTTTCCAAAATTCTCTCGTTTGGATTTTCATATGTATATACATCCTTTAGATGACTATGTAGTCTCGTGACTCACAATAGTCCCAAATAAATCACCAAAATTCATTTTAGGCTCATTATGTCATTTTAATGACTTAACGACTCATGTTATAATTTTTCTGGCACATCATTTATTAATTTTCAATCTGGCCTCAGTCTATGCTAGCAATTTACTAGTTTTCCCTTTGATGAGTTTTCAGGTCCTTACATAAATCTAAGGAGGTTGCAAATTTTGTAGCCCTTACATTTCTTTTAGATGCATAATCTTTGTCAAACTCTAGGTTTAATGAATGCGGAGTAGATGTCTTAGATGACGAAACACTTCATGCTATGTACAACAAATTCTTACATAAGTGCACAGTTACCCCGTCATTGAACAAGAAGTTAAAACAAAAGGAAAAAGAGAATTTTATAGAGACTTAAATTTTGAAACTAAAATTACAAGAATATTTTTTAAAAATTAAAACTCTCAATTGCGAAAATTTATTTTTTTAATACGATAAAATTTCTTGAAACCGAGTATTACAATGATTTTGAGGGAAATAATTTCTTGGAATTAAAATTTTCAAAGTTAGAAAAGAAATTATCCTCTAAGAGTGTTGCTATCGAGAGAGAACTAAAATTAAGAGAGAACTTAATGCACCTATAGAACATGCTTCAAATAGGGAAACCTATAGGATACAAAACTGGTTTAGGATACTATCGACAAAAATTTGCCAAAATCTCAAATTCTAAATCTAATAGGAAAAACATAGTCCCAAAAGAAAAAATATGACAACCTAAGGTATCTTTTTAGAGGTCACACCGTTATAGAAAAATATCTGTTCCTACTTGTTTTAGATGCGGTAAAATATGACATGTGATGCAAGAGTGTTTAAAACCAAGGAAGTCAAAACACACTATATATGTGACTGAAGGGTTTAGAGAAGAGCTTAATATTCATATATTTTTGTAAAATCTAGTGAAGTTACTCGGGGAGAACTCTTCATTTTCTAGTGCTAAGAAGAAAACTTCTTCCAAAATAAAAATTTTAGTAGGACCCCATATGTTCCATGGCAGGCAAATGATCCAACTGAATTGTTACAAATTAGGAAACCCATGTTAAGAAAGATATCCTAGGAAACTTCACTCCATATGTTTCTCCCTTTGGAAAAGTATAACTTCAAGCTTGAAGGTTGAAGTTCCAAAGCTTTCATTCAATCTTCTAAGAAAATTCCAATTCTTTGATGGTCTTTCAAGATTTTTCCAAGCCCTAGAGTTCTCCCCCCTTTTCCCTCTTATCTCTTCCATTTCTTTCCTTATTCACGATTGTGCATGTGTTTTTTTATGTGTGTTTTAGGTGTAGAGATTCTAGTCTTATAAAGCCAAAAGAGTGCCTTCTAGGGAAATTCCCTTTCTGCCCCTTTCCTTTCCTTTTCTCTCTTTTTCATTTCTTGTGCCCTTTAGGGTTTTTTCACATAAATTAAGAATACTTAATTTATTTAATTATGGTTCATTTTACCCTTAAGTCATGCATATACATTACATGGTTTTCTCATGTATTATTTCCCTCTTAATCACATCATTGTCAATATTTCATATTTTGTTAATAGGGAAAAATTTTGGGTCTTTACAATGGGCCTCGGGTAGTTGAGTTGGACAGTGTCATAGGGCCTCTATTGTGAAGTAGCTTCCTACCATATTTTAAATTTTAATTATACTCTATTTTAATCATCGACATCTCACTTCACAACAACAGAGTACTATTTCATGAAGTCTCAAATAATTATTCCAAATCTTACATCCCAAATATTGTAGCACAGTAATAATTTTTTGATACAACGATAAGGGGAAAGAGAATCAAACTCATGCCTTTTACGTGGATAATAGGCACTTGCATCACTCGAATAGGAATTTTATTCAATGTTGCACAGTAATATTGGTAGTACATTAAGTCATGTAATTAATGTGGCACAATAAGACTCTACCATGTCATTGCCACATCATTTGGAATAGAATTTTGGATAGTATAGCATTACTCATTTTTATTTTGTATTTAAGAATTTGTCTTGAAAAAGGTATTAAGTTGTTTGACTTAGTCTTTTAAATCTAATTTTGTATTATTTTTTCCCTAGATGTAAAAAAATATATATGCTTACGAAAAAGCAAGTCTAAGTTATTTTTTCCTAAAGATGCCCAAAGAGCCTCTTAGAAGACCAACATATCCTCACATAACACAAAAAGGTTGACTTAAATTTACTAAAATATGATTAGGACAAAGCTAATCTCAAAATTGTTAATAAGACTACAGTTTGTTTGTAAAAGTATACAAAAGAAAGGAAAAAAAAGAGAGAGGAGGGATTGTTCAGTATTTTCAATTTTTACTACCTCTTTTATGCCATATACGTGTATTGATTCATTTCATTTCCTCCATGGATATGGTGATGGACAAGTAAAAGGTAAAGAAAAAACGATTTTTTTCTCTTTTTCAATCCCCCATCTTCATGACATTAAAAAAATATTATTGTTTGATTTACGAATTTAGTAAAAGATAAGACAATCAAAGAAAATTTTGTATATTTTAATCTTATTTAATTGAAAGAGAAAACATAAAATCAATTATTAGTCAAGAAGGAAAGGTTTGACTAAGCTCTCTTAGTCTGTGTAGACAGGATATTCAAGTATTTGTCGAGATTTTTTTAAATATTCAAAATAGAGTTAAGATTCATTCTATTTGATAAAAATATCAACTTAAATTCAACTTTTCTTTAGGTAAATTATACCTAGTCCACCAGAAGTTTCTGACAATTACAAATAGTCATCTTTTAGTTAAAATAATTACACTGCACTTCCTATCAAGATGATTGGCTTAACGCCATTAATAGAAAATGTGTAATTACAAATATACCCTCTTATTTATTTAATATTTTTAATCAAAAATAACTTCTTTGTGAAAAGACTAAAATACCCTAACATACTTTTGCATTTGTCTCATTCAGTCATCCCTTAACACCATTGATGAATATACTAAAGTTTCACTCTCTAAATAATTCTCTAACTCCCCACCCCCCCTCACCCTTTCTCTATCTAACAAATGCAAATTCATTCTCTTTTTTAACACCAGCACATATAGGTATATATATTGTGAAACACATCTCTATTCTCTAGTTTTTCATATCTACCTTTTCGATCATTTTTTTCCATCTCTCTAACTTAAACATTAAACAAACCATCTATTTATCCCTTTCTCGCTCTAGTAATATCACAGATCAAACCCCTTATTATAGTCTCACAAATAAAATATCGTCACCTTGTTCCTTGCACACCAATGGTTCATCACCATAGACCATTTCTAATAAACATCACCTTAGGATTTAATACCCTAGTCAAACTAGATAACTTAGGAACTGAGACAAAAAAAAAAAAAAGGGAAGAATAAATAAGGAAAAAGGAAAAGACAAAGACTTTTGGACCAGTGATAGAAACTGATATACCATAATTTGACAATCGTGTTCATGGCGTGACATATGTTCAAATAGCTCTTCAGGATACAGATCAACAAAAGGTTATTTCATTAAGGCCAACAAAACACGAAAGTTTAGAGGTAAGTGGTTCAGAGCTTTTCACCACCATCCATAGGTTACCGACCTCAGAATAAGGAAACAAAGTTCTACATAAAAATTACTATTTTCAAATATCTTTGAATCTCTACTTTTATGACTCCTAATCCTACTCAACTTAGGATATTTATATCCTATAAATAAACCCATAAGGTACGCTTTCAATTTATGTTCAATTCTTCTCTTGAATTACTGTTTTGATTTCGTTATTAACTTTATCATCGGAGCGGCTACCATCGGTGACCCTCTGATCTCAAGTTCTTGATAGGTAGCAAAGGACGGAAAGCTTTTCCACCAGCTTGGCACCGTCTGTGGGAATGACAATCATTCTTACTATTTTTCTTTAATGGAAAATCTATTGTCTTTTTCTTTGAAAAACCAACGGCTCCTAACCTTCATCCTAGAAAGAACACCCAAAACCCTCAGAATTAGCCTCCCGATGGACAAGGAAGGGGAAAAACACCAATTCATTTGCAACAACAATTTGATTGGATTCAATGATAGTCCGATCAGATGTAGGAACAACTCATAGTTATGTCACAAACTTTGGCTTCACTGGCTCATAACCAGCAGAATAATCCTCCTCCTTCTATTAACGCTGTTCACGGAGGACCTCAGCCTCCTGCTACCATCATGGGCGGAGGATCCCACAATGATGAGTTGCATAGGTACAGCTCTATGGTACCGTTCATTTAGGGAACGATCCCCAATCGTCAACGACTATGGGGAGAGGAATGCCATTGTTCCATCCTACCATTCATTACTAGAGTAGAATGAAAATACCAATCCCAATGGTCTTTGGAGACAATCTTGTACAACAAGGACTTCAGCCTCTCAAGGTCCCTGATCTGCCAGCCTTGGAAGAGCAGCACCTTTCTACTGCTGCTAGATGAATTCCCCCTATGAATCCAGAGCCTAGAAACACAGAACAAGACAAGCAACGAGTACCGATCATACAACAAAACTTACCTAAAACCCCTTATAGGGTAGATGAGATAGTAGACTCTGAAGATAAGACGATCTTAACCAAGGGTTTCCATGTCTCTCTAAAACAAGACGAGTTAAGTAAACTACTCAGTAGGTTATCCACGCCATTCACATCTACTATAATGACAGAGGAGCAACCCAAGAAATTCTTTGTTCCAAAGTTTACTCTCTACAACAGGTCTGAGGACCCTGGAGACCAACAATCTCATTATCAGCACACAATGACTCTATGCAGGGCTACAGATGCCTTCATGTGTCAAACTTTTATCACCAGCCTAAAGGGTACCACCCTTAAATGGTTTCACAATCTTCCTCAGAAATCAGTCAACAACTTTTATGAGCTCAGCAGGCTATTTCTTAACCACTTCTTAACAAGCAGGAAACTGAGAAAATGACCAGAGTTCTTACTGAATGTGAAATAAGCAAAAAGAGAATCACTTCGGGAGTACATAACTTAATTTAATATCGAATTCACGAAGATAACCAACTATAGTTTGAGTTTCCTAGTGGCTGTCCTCACTTCAGGCCTTGGGCTTGGACGCTTTTAGGATTCCTTAACAAAGAACCCCCTTGTCGATATGACAACACTCATGGATAGAGCGCGGAAGTATATTAATCTCGAAGGTACAAAAACCTCATTTTGAAAAGCTAAAGAACAAGCTCAAAAGGACGAGCAAGTTCAGAATAGGGATAACAGCACCACTAAGAAGAGGACCAGAAGTCCCGATAAAAGAACAGTACCCAGAGCTCAAAACAACTCTAACTTTAGGAGATGTGGGACTTACACCCCACTGAATGCCTCTCTTACCCATATACTCCAACAAGCCCAGACTCATGAAAACCTGAGGTAGCCAGAACAATTAAAAAGCCACCCCGACCCGAGGAATCGAAACAAGTATTGTGAATTTCATAAATAACAGGGGCACATAACTGAGAAGTACAGAGCTCTGAAGCAGGAGATAGAGCATCTCATCAGGAGAAGATGACTAAGAGAATTTGTTCGCCAGGACAGGAGGCAGAACCCTCTGACGAAAGACCCTCTCAAAGGAGGCTGAGCAAAGGCCTGAACAAAGGAAAGTTTAGAATGATCAACAATAGAAAAATAATCAATTCATCTTCGTGCTCCATGCTGACAATACGATGATAGGGATGTGTAACCGAGCCAGGAAAAGATACGCTCAAGACGTAAGGGCAGAGCCCCGCATCATCTAGATCTTGACTATTGAGAAAAAGATGAAGTTAGAACCTCATATCTAGTTCTTTAAACTGGACCTTATCGGGATACACTGTCCCCACAGCGATGCTCTTGTCATCTCACTCAAAACCGCTAATTTTGAGATTAAAATGGTCCTCGTAGACATTAAAGCTCTACCAATGTGCTATTCTACAAACCCTTTAAACATATAAAGCTAGACTTCAATAACATCAAAGGCACTATTGCTGTCATGGTAGGATTCAATACGAACCTTAGCTTCCCAATGGGCAGAATTAACCTACCGACGACGGTATGAGAGGGAGACAACCAGAAGACCTCTAATCTCTGAGTATATGGTCCTAGATGCTAAATCCCCCTATAATGTCATTATTAGGACACCCTGGATCCATTAGATGGGAGCAGTTACTTCAACCCTCCATCAATGCTTAAAATATATCCACAAAACAAAGTTCTCACTATCAAAGGTTGTTAGTCCACTGCCTAAGAATGTCATGTCCTCGCACCTAAGGAAGACATTCCAAATAGAAATTATAGTACCCTCATGAAGGGGAAAACTCTTAATCTCTAGAGCTTCATGAGGCCGAAGAGTGTCCTTCCGAGATTGACGAGCCACTAAGTCCCAAAGGAAGGGAAAACGCGGTCAAACCAATGGAAGAGCCTATTAAAGTGCTCGTCAACACTGAAGAAGAGGGAAAATACTTGCACGTTGGCTCGACTCTGTCTCCTTCAGAGCAAAATGAGATTGTTAAATTCTTGAAAGACAATTTTTCAGTATTTTCTTGGGAGACCAGAGATATGGAGGAAATAGATCATAGCTTCATCTCTCACAAGCTGATGACGAATCCAAACCATCTTCTAGTGAGATAGAAGATAAGGAAATTTGCTCCAGAACGTCACAAAATCATCAACGAAGAATTCGAGAGGTTTCTTGATAATGGAATAATAAGGGAGGTGTTCTACCCTGAATGACTTGCCAATACAGTTCTTACAAAGAAGAAGAATGACAAATGAAGAGTCTGCATCGACTATACCGACCTTAACAAAGATTGTCCTAAAGACAGCTTTCCTCTTCCCAGAATCAATCAGTTCGTTGATACCACGACAGGTCACAAACTCATGAGTTTCATGGATGCTTACTCTAGGTACGATCAAATCCAAATGTATCCTCCAGACCAGATAAAACAACCTTCATATCAGAACGAGATCTCTATTGTTATAGAGTGATGTCATTTGGTTTGAAGAACGTTGAAGCCAGGTATTAGAGGCTTGTAAACAGGATGTTTGGCCTCCAGATTGGGGATATAATGGAACTCTACATTGACGATATGCTCGTCAAAAGTGTTTGGAAGAGTGACCACATCCAACACTTAAGCCAAACATTCGATATCTTGAAGAAGCACAAAATGAAACTTAACCCATCAAAATTTATCTTCGAGATCACAAAAGGAAAATTCCTGGGTTTCCTAGTTTCCTAGAGAGGAATTGAGGCAGACCCCATATAGATCAAGGCTCTTATTGAACTAGAATCTCCCATAACTAAGAAAGATATTTAGAGGTTAAATGGAAGGATAGCAGCACTAAATAGATTTATCTCTAAATCTACAGATCGGTGCCTCCCATTTTTTAAAGCCTTGAGGGGGAGTAAGGCCCTAGAGTGGACCTCTGAATGTGAGAAGGCCTTCTAACAACTCAAGTAATACTTAGCCTCCTCCGATCTCTTTTCGAAACTAGTGCCAAGGGAAAAACTACTCATGTACTTAGCTATATCAGAAAGTGTCGTCAGCTCTGTGTTGATTAGGGAAGACAAAAAAGTTCAGAGGCCTATTTTCTATATCAGTAAAGTACTTTTGGACATCAAAATAAGGTACTCCGACATTGAAAAACTAGTTTTAGCCTTTGTAATAACTACTTGGAAACTCAGACCATACTTTCAAGTCCATCCTATCATAATCCCTACATCCTATCTTTTAAAATCAATCCTGCACAAACTTGAAGTTTTTGGGACCACTAGCCAAATGGTCAGTGGAACTAAGAGAATTTAGCGTATCCTATGATCCACGGATTGCTATTAAAGCTCAAGTATTAGCAGACTTCATAGCTGAATTCACTAGAATGCAGCACTCAAAAGCTCAAACTGTTGCAGACATTCTGGGATGGCTACTTTACATTGATGGTTCATCTAGAGATAAGGGCTCTGGAGTAGGTATAATACTTCAATCCCCTAAGGGGACTATAACCGAAAAAGACACTAACTTGGGATTCAGAGCCTCTAATAATGAAGTTGAATATGAAGCACTTATCATCAAGATAAAATTAGCTTTGGAATGTGAACCTCTGGACCTTGACATATTTTATGACTCTTAGCTTGTAGTCAGTCAAGTTTTGGGAGAATATTTTATCAAAGATAGTAGAATGACCAAGTACTCAAAGCAAGTGGAATCATTAAAGCAATCTTTCTGCAAATTCACTATTTGGAAGGTTAAAAGAAATCAAAACCTCACATCTCAAGCCAGAAAGGGATTCAATGGTAAAGATCTCCTACCAATCAAAACCTAGTATTGAAGTACTACAAGTTTTTCAGATTTTAGAACAATTTTCGAATTAGACAACTTCCATCATTCAATACCTAAAGGAAGGGTCGCTTCTAAAGGACAAAAATTGTGCTAGGAGAATTCAAATTAGGGCAACTCGGTATTTAATTCTTAAAGAAAAACTTTATCGAAGATCTTACACACATCCCCTTCTATGGTGCTTAACTCCAGAAGAGGCCCATTACGTTCTAGCAAAAATACACGAAGGGATTTGTGGCAACCAAAATGGTGGAAGAACCATAGCCTATTGAGCAATGACTCAAGGCTACTACTGGCCTAGTATGCTAAAACAAGCTAAATAATATGTTCAGAAGTGTGACAAAGAAAACATTTTGCCTCTTACCAACACCAACCTCAGCATAAACTCGTCCTTGGCCCTTTGCCTAATCGGGAAAAGACATTGTAGGACCACTATCGAAAGCCCCTTAAAACAGGAGATTCCTCCTAGTCGCCATTGACTACTTCTCTAAATGGGTAGATATTGAACCACTGACCTACATCATAGAGATTGAAGTAAAGAACTTCACTTAGAAGAATGTTGTGTACAGGTTTGGTATACCCCAAGTCATTATTTCAGACAACGGGACGCAATTTACTGGAAAGGTATTCAGAAAGTTTTGTAAAGACTTGTACATCAGTTACCACTCCTTCTTTTCGAGGCATCCTTAGGCTAATGGGTAGGTCGAGGTCACCAATAGTACTATTCTCTAGGCCATAAAGAGAAAGTTGGAGGAAGCCAAAGGACAATAGGTCGAAGAACTCCTTGGGGTGCTCTGGGCCCACCGCACCATTAAAAGGATCCCAACTACCGAAACACCATTCTTAGTAGCCTATGGCACTGAAACAATCATTCCTGTTGAAATTGGCATGCCAACCCTTAAAAAAACCTCTTTGACCAAGAGATTA
>CM018050.1:27240339-27425339 GCA_008638375.1 Nyssa sinensis
CTCTTAATTTAATTTGCTCTTCAGTCACCCCCGTGGGTCTCATACTCGTGCATACGACATGAAACTCCTTTAGATACTTGTGAGGATCTTCACCTGCAAGGCCATGAAAAGTGGGCAAGAGATGTATTAGTCCAGATTTTAATTCAAAAGTAGTATTAGCATCTAAAGTAGGAAACGTTATGCACAAGGGTTGTTGATTCAAATCAGGGGCGGCAAGCTCTTTCAAAGTTTGATTTCTAGCCATGACTTCCTCCTCTTCTGAATCAGAATCACTAGCAAATGGGGAATCAAGAGCTAGATTGTTTTCTTCAGAATTTCTCCAAGCTTCCCTCCTTAACCTGCACGAAGTTCTCTCTATTTCTAGATCGCACTGCAAATCACTTTGATTAGAAGATTGAGTTACAGTAATAAACAATTAAGGAAACTCTAATAAAGCATGAAAAATAAATCAGGAAAAATCTAGAGTAATGAAAATAAAATAAAATAAAATAAAATTAAAAAAATAAAATAAAATAAAAATAAAATCTAGAGTAATAAAAATAAATAAAAAAAATAAAAAATATTCTATGCTAAAATAAAAAAAATAAAAAAACTCAGCTTAATTTTTTTTTTTAATTTCAAGAACGAAATAAGGATCACAAGAAGCACAAAAATCAACTAGAATCACTCCTCAGCAACGACGCCAAAATTTGGTGTGTTGTCGCAGGCAACCAAAAATAAAACTTAAACTCCTAAAAATATATATAGTAGTAGAAGTAAGGATTGTTCCCACGAAGAGTATCTAGCCTAGTTTTATGCTATGTGAACAATGATGGGAGGGGTTTGAGTATAACGAAAATAATTTAAAAAAAAAAAAAACAACTAAGGAACAATTCAAATTAAAGTATCAAATTCAATCAAAAGAACAAGCATTGGTCTAAGTTAACATCCACCAACAGAATTTTACAACTGATCATTGATGCAAATATATATCAATTCACACTTTGAAAATTCACCATTGGAATTATTCTCCTATCTCTCCTTAGTCGCAATTAATTAGAAAACAAGCGATCTAATTAACCCTAACTACTAAACAACCCAAGACAAGCGCTAAAGGTTTAATCTAGTAGTAGCTTTAAGAATTAGAAAGATCGATGAAGCTAAACAACACAAGCACAAGCGGTTGTATTTAATTTAGGCGAACGTTCTTCCTAAGATCTAGTAATTTCTGACGCAACAAATCATTAAATCTTAGTTACTTTACAAATTAGAGGGATCAAACAATTATGGATTTGATATCTAATCTAGCAATAGATTGCAACGAATAATAGACTAATAGGCCTCCTAGTAATTAAACGAGACAATCATGAAAATAAGCACAGAAGAACATCCAATACTCAAAGCATAAATTGAACAATAAAAATAAATTAGATCTCACAGTTTTATTGATTCCGAGGCTTCCATTTCCTTCGACCAATTATAAAAGTTTAGCCACGTAGGGCCATGAAAACTCGAAAGAGAAGTTAAAGAAGAAGGGAGAGAGAGAGAGAGAGAGAGAGAGAGATAGAGAGAGAGTGAGAGAGAAATCTGATCTTCCTTCTCCTTTTACACGTTAATAACTAGTGTTGGAAGTCTACTAGAACTCCTAAAGATATTCTAATTATTATCCTAAAATAAAATTATCCAAATCTAACTATAAAAAGGAAAATAATAAAAATAAAATAAAGTCCTAATATAACTAGGAAAAGTGGTGTTTTCAGCTGCAATTTTTGTGCACAACTTTTGAAAATACATCGTGTCAGGCCCGCGGATTAGAATTTTGCGCAGCTAAAAAAATGCCAGTAGTACAAGTGCAACAACTTCAAGGCCGACCTTGATGCAGCTGGAATCTCTCAAAATGCAAAACATGAATGTTATATAGTTGTTTCTTGGCTTTCCATAGCATCTTGAATCATCCCAATCGGAGCTCGGATGAAAGAGTTATGCCCCGATTACGAAGTGATGTCGAAGCTGTCCAAAATCACCCAATTAGCTTCGTTTTGCACTTAGCGCCTCCATTTGCATTCTAAATCAAAATATAAGAATAATGAGTATATTTAGGCACCAAATAAGTATAAAAGACTAAACATTAAGAGAGAAAAAATATGACATTTTGCATTCTTATCAGCGGGTATTGGGGGCGAGAAGGCCTTCTAGGCAGGGGAATGACCCAATTCCTCAAAGACCGCCCATTCGGGAGAGTCTGAAATTAGCCTCATCTGCTTCTCTAGAGGGGGAGGCTCAGTAGAGGATGAAATCTCCCCAACTTTCTTCTTATTCCCTGGCACCCATCTGGTGACTAGAGACTTCTTCAAGCTCGCAGTGCGATCCTACACCAACCCAGCATCCATCAGATATTTTGGGGCAAGAATGGCTTCGTGCAAGTAATTGTTGGTCTGGAGAAGCTTTTTATACTTCTTCTAGAGATCGACGGTGAAGATTGATATTTTTGAAGCCCTTTTATCTACACAAAAATACAGAAAATGGGTAAAGTTAGGCCCAAAATACAGAAACATAAAGACAAAGAGAGGTAAATTGTAAAATAAAAATAAAAGGGGGCTCACCCTTAATGGCAGTCCTTCGTGGGAAGGTTGAAGCCTGGTTCTCAAAGTCCTCGAACTCCCAGCCTCCTTTCACGTAAAAGTACCACTTCTTCCAAGTCTTGTTAGAAGTGGGTACAAATGAGAGAAGTCTGGACCCCTTATTGAAAGACATGTAGAACATGCCCTCCGACCTTAGGTATTTCATGTCTATATTACACCTAATCAAGGGGAGGTTTACCTCAACGTCATTCAAGTGGCCTAAAACTATGAAGCCAAGTAACTACCTCTAGTTGTTTATGTTTAGATCAGCTGAGCAAATCTTAAACTAACTAAAACATTCTCTAATAAAAGGGAGGAAGGGAAATCGAACCCTTATCTCAAATCACTCAAGGTAAGCACAGATCTCACCTTGTTGGATACTAGAAGGGCGGCCTATGGGTCCGATATCCTATAGGACACGTTTGTAGGGAAGTCAAAAATAGCCCTCAGAGCATCTGTCATGCTCTAAGTCATGGCGTTTTCACCCTCCTTCCTTTTGTGGGCTTTTCCAGAAGTTTTCCCACCTATGTTCCTAGGCTGTAAAAAAGCTTTAACTATCCTAACCATAGAACTTGGGGCTGGACTACCAACAACCCGATTTGATTTTCTATACTTTCCGAAGGGCTACTAACTACCAAATTTATTTCTACTTGGCTATTTACTTCATGAGGACCTACGATGGCGTAACTAGTGCCTAACTGGGAGTCGGAGGCAGACATTGCCTAAAATAAAAAAGATGAATGGTGAAGAATAGTAGAAGAACAGAGACAGGATCAGAAAAAATAAAGAGTTTAAAAAAAATATAATTTTGGTACCAAACCTGATCGTGGCTTTGATCGGATGTAAACTTCTTCTGGTACATCGAAGAACGCTTTAGAAATGGCTCTTGGAGTTGAATATTGCAAAGACAGAGTTCGAAATGTTGAAAAGAAGAGCGATGGAATACTTTTCCCCTTTTTATAGCATCCTAACAGGCGCCCACGTTGGGGGACGCTACTTCGAAACCGCTATGGCAGTTGTGGCAATGATGGCCTCGTAATTCTAATGGGCAGTTGAAGCAATAAATGTCACTTCAACGGCTGTCATCTCAGAATACAGAACGACGCATTTATGACTAGCACGTGTGTAACGTCTTAAAAACCCTAACCTTAGCTCAAGGTATGCTATAGAACTAAGGCTCAGGGGAGGGGGGGAGGAGTAGCTAATATACCATAATTTGACAACCATGTTCGTGGCGTGAAACATATTCAAATAGCTCTTTAGGATATAGATCATCAAAAGATTATTTCATCAAGGTCAACCAAACACGAAGGTTCAGAGGTAAGTGGTTCAGAGCTTATCACCGCCTTCTATAGGCTACCGACCTCAGAATAAAGAAACATAGTTCTACATGGAAACTACTATCTTCGGATATCTTCGAATCTCTATTTTTATGACTCCTAATCCTACTCAACTTAGGATATCTACAGCCTATAAATTAACTCATAAGATACGCTGTTAATTTATGTTCAATTCTTTTCTTGAATTACTATTTTGATTTCGTTACTGATTTTATCATCGGAGCAGCTACCACCAGAGCCTTTCCGGTGACCTTCTGATTTCAAGTTCTTGATAGGCAACAAAGGACGGGAAGCCTTTTCACCAGAAAAGAGTAGCATCAGAAATAGATCTAAATAGATGATTATGAGAAGGATTTGTAAGATTGTATTCAGTTGGGCTTCCTAAAGAAATTATTTTTTTTCTCTTATTTATTTCATTTTTTGTTCTGATTTTTTATTCTATTTTTTCATATTATATATATATATGTGTGTGTGTGTGTGTGTTGATGCAGTTCAATTGACTCTATTTGTTGCGATTAGAATTCTTGTTTTCAAAGAAATGGAATTCAATTCTTCTTTGCAAAATATAGTCCACTTTGCTAACAAAAAAAAAAAATATAGTCCACTTGCTCAGGCAATTTGGTTTGAGATGCCTTTGGGATCAAGTGGCATTGGATTGATAGAGAAAGAATCCAACATCAATCCTGCTATCATCTAACATTTGGCAATAACAACTTGGCTCACTAATGTATTAGTACAATTTCCATAAATCATTGCACAAACTAATTCCAATCAGTGCAATATTTCAAAACCATTTTTACTCCTTGTGATTAACATTAGGTAATCACTTGTAAACTCATTAGAGAGATGAACCAAACATGATATATATACACACAATTAGAATGACGTATTTGAAATTCGTGTTTAATTAGAACTAATGCACTTTACACCTACATTTGGTTGGGAATTCTAAGAAGGGAAAATTGGTCAGTTCAACATCTTTTATGAGGGTAAAATTGTTATTTAACTTGTAAAAGTATGGGTATACATGCCCTTTTATTATTATCAAGGATAAAGTTGTTATTTTGAAAATTTAAATTTGATGATGTCAATAAAAAGTAAGCTGACAGTGACGAACCGTCAATTTAAGAGAAAAAGTGTTAAAAATTGTTACATCATAAAGAGGAATAGCAACGGGACGGATTCGGGGTAGGGTGCCTTTTCCCAACCTTGACCTCATTTATATTCCTTACTCTCGACCCTGCCCCATCCCGCCTAGAGGTTCAATCTGACCCCGACCTCGTTTATATTTCCCGACACTGCCTCACCCAATAAAATTTTTTTTCAAAGTAAAAAAATTTTTTGGTAAGTAATTAAACCTTTATTATCAAAACAACTAATAAGAGAAAAAAAATAATATGAGTATGCTATGAGAAATGTTAAAACTAATTTTATATAGTGTAATTTATGGTAAAACTAGTGTACATAGAGATAAATATATATATATATATATATATAAATGGGACGACATTCGAGTAGGGTAACCATCCCCCAACCCAACCCCAACCCCAACACCAACCTAACCGGATTTTCGAAATTTCACCTTGGCACCGTTTATGAACAATTAGTACCCACCCCATTAGGGGTGGGACGGGGCAAGGAAAATTGCCATCCCCATTCACAAAGGAGTGCATTGTAATTATTCCAACTAGAAGGAGACTGTTTGCAATTGTCAAAAAGGTCAAGGGTGTTAGGTGTTATTTTACCAATTTTTTTATAAAAAATTAGAAAATATTAAGATAAATTATGTTGACTTCTCTTAATGTTTCTGAAATTACATTATCCTCTCATATTTTTACTAACAAACTACAAATACTTCTCTAAAGTCAATTTCTTTCTTCAAAATGTCAAGGTTGCCCATTTCATTAATTGTTTTTGTTTTTTTTTTCTAATTTTTTTTTCTAATTTTTTATTTTATATAAAAATAAATTTAAGGTAAATGACTTATTTTTATTTTATATAAAAAAATAAAATTAAAAGTAAAATTTTAATTAATATTTATTTTTAAAAAAAATTCAAAAAAAGTGTTCAAAATTAAAAAAAAATGTGAAATAAAATATGAAAATGGTAGTTTTATCATTTAAAAAAAAATTTAACTGAAAATTGATATTTGTACTTGTCAAGTAAAAGAAAAAAGATCGGTGTAATTTAAAAAACTTAAGAAAAATCAATAAAATTATCATAAACTTCAAGAGAGGTTGCTGACAATTTACCAAAAAATATTATTAGTAGTTCTCATACCAACTATGGACTCGTTCCACCTTTGATGTGATGTAATCAATGTCATTGGCTAGATTGTTGATGAGTGTGCTGTTGGTTGAGCGGTGTAGTTAGTTATTTAAATTCTCAAACTATGTAACAACTAAAGAAATCCATACCGAGCGGTGTAATTAGCTATTTAAATTCACGCCGGCATACAACATATAGTTTCCACAGTTTTTATCCCCAGAAAAACATAAAGAAAATAAAAAATAAAAAATACTACAATTCTCATAATTCTCATAGCATTTTAAGAGTCTGTCATTCATGAGATTCAACAATTGACTTGTAGATGCAATGCAATACCACAAATTCACTTTCAATTGTATAACAAACGAAATTGACTTGTGATTTTCTCTCTGAATAATAAATCTTATTTAGCGGAAGTCCAAGTTGTTCGAATTGCGTATAACAAAGGTTACAGTTTCAAATTCGTCCAAGTAATTAACCTTATTTAAGCCAACCTGCTAGGATTTTAGTTTAAATCTCCCACTTTCCCAATCCTCAGGTGAACAGGAAACTTAACAACCTTTTGGCCATTGCCATCTTCACTCCAAGCACGCTTAAAATCCCCAATCACATCATCTCTCAAGAGCTCGACACCCTTCTCTTGTGCCGTATGATATGCTGACCATGATCTTATGTATGTAAAAAAGCCATCCAAATCCATTAATCTCTCTGTTTGGAACTCAAATGGTCCTGTGTGATCAGCTCCATCCACCGGCACAAATGGAAAATCAATGCTCCTGTACTTGTCATCCACCAATTTGCGGGCTGGTTCCCAATAAGGCTTTGAATCAATGGTGTAAAATCGCTGGAAGACAGGGTCGAAGCACTCGTTAATTTCTGGCACAGTGTAGCACCATGCAGCAATCACTCCGTGGGGCTCCTTGAGCACCCACTTCACCTGTTGGTAGAAGCTAGGAAGGTCCAACCAATGCAGAGCTTGAGCAATGGTCACTAAATCAAGGCTTGATTGAAGTGCAACATCATGTTCAAGTTGTGTCATGGACATGTTGGGAGGAGTACATTGATATCGCACGTTGGGAAGCTTGGGCGCGAAGTCCAGTTGCTTTTGGCTGGTGTCAGTGGCTATGACGTTCTTGTATATCCCAGCTAACTGAAAATTGACTTATATTAGTAAAAAATTGATGTTGCAAATGAAATCAATCATATGATCATCTCCCCTTTATTAGGTGATTCATGGATCATGAACTTTCTTTGTTGAACAGAAAATTGCAGCTCACAAGAGCTGCAGGAATAGTTAAAGTGGAACTGGATGTCTAAGAAAGCTTTTGTGAAACAATTGTCAGCTTGGTTTCCTCCATTTTCTTCTGGTCTAGACCACACCCTATTAACAGCTGCTCAAACACATTGGGCATGACTTATATTTCCCAAATCTTTATTTCATATATTAATATTCCATTGGATCATATTCTTGAAATATCTGTCAACTAAATTAGATAAGCCAAATCATATAATTGGAGGGAATTATATTTGAGAAAGACAACAACCTAAAAGACTTTCCAAAGGATTAAAATTTCATTTTTTATTCGAATGGAAATAATTATTAATTATCTGTTTGAATAAGGACATAATTAATTATTCACTCATAATTCTTACATGTTATATAAAAAAATGTGTAAAAGGAGAGCCATTTATCTTTAAAAAATATTAATATCATCACTCTTTTAGGAAATTAGCAATTGTTTTTTGTGATTTTCTCATATATTATATAAAATTTATTTCGAAAACATGTAACTAAATAAGTTTCTTTAAAAATTCAAATATAAATTGCATGTTAGGTTTCTTCTCCAATAGCTTCTTCATCAAAACAATCTTCTAATTGGAAGATGTGATACTTCGCGTCTCTGTAACTCTGTATCCGGTAGTGCAAATATGGTGTATAGTAATGAATTAAAAATAGAGATTATGAAATTGAAAATAAACTTTTGAGAAATTCAAATTACAAGTCAAAAGAAAAAGATAAACAAATATAGGGTTCATGTATGTAAAGGACTAGGTTTGTGATTTGAAGTTGTCAGTTTATTATTTTATTCTTCTTTTATTTAAATCATTATGTAAGGCCTTTCCGGTGGAATTTTACTGATAATACCAAGTTGGTCTTAATTAATATATTGTAATATTAATTGAAATTATAAAACCTTATAAATATATATATATATATATATATGTTACTTCATCTGGCAAATCATGTTGGGAGGCAAAAGACTCGAAATCATTTAATTGAAGAACAATAACTCTAAAAAAAATTGCCCAAATAAATCAGAAGTTTTGCTAGTATATATATAGAGAGAGAGAGACTCACAGATGTTGCTGCCTGGCCGCTGCCAGTGCCGACATCCCATGCGAGGTCGTGATTGGGTGTCTTGGACACAATGAATTGGAACAATTCTTCTGGGTAACTCGGCCGGGCCACCGAGTACTGCTTCGCCTGTTTAAGGAACAAATCTGCCATCTCCTTCTTTCTCTCTTCTACCCTTCTCTCTGCCGATACCCGAAGATCTTTACGCTGTGTTTGTATTTAACTCAGATACTACCTATTTGTATGGCATTCAGTAGTGCCGTCCTGGGTTTGACGATGGCGGCGGAACCCCCTAGGTTCGAGGAAGTGTCGTCAAATATATTTTTTAGTAGAGATATTTAGAACTTTGAATTTTTTATTTTTTATTTTTTGATGAATCTATGAGGGATATTTTGTGATCAAGTTCTCTTCTTTTTTAGAGTAAGATTCACTTTTTAGGTTCTAGCTGTCAAATATTGATGCAAAAAAAATTTGAACTCGAGATGCTTAAATTTTATTCTCAACGTTTTTATCGTTCAGTCATAATTCTGGCTAATATCCCACTTTGATTTCACCCTATCACATAAATGAGATATTATTATTCATTTAATAAATAGTTAGTCTCACTCATGTGAGATGGTAAGATTAAAATAGGATAAAAAGTGTGAGATACATAGCATTGCTTTTTTTATTACTTTGTTTATTAACGTCGCTCACTTTTTGTTTATTAGATGCTTGTTTGGATGAATGATTAAAAAATATAGATTGAGAAACTTACGATTTAAGAAAAGTACGAGTTGACAAGTATAATTTGAGTTAAAAGAAAGTACAATTTAAAAAAAATACGAGTTAACAAACGACAGTTTGAGTTAAGGAAAAGTACAATTTGAGAAAATCGAAAATTAAAAAATTATAATTTGAGTTAAACGGTAAGAATATTGTAATGTTTAGATGAACTATTAAAAATATTTAATATATTTTTATTGTAACTTCGTTTATTAATGCCGTTACCCTTTGTCGTTGTTTCAAGGTGTGTCACTTGTTCAAATGGTATTAAATTTGCTAATTGTTACCTTGTGCCTGCATTATTGGTAGTAGACGAAAAGGGAATCGTGACTGCATTCTACGTATTACAAGTTTGGGAACTGATTACATCCCTTGTGATGCTATGACACAAATGGCAAGAATATATATATTAGAGGTGGTCCTATTTTGTATTTTACAAAATGATTCATTTAAACTTTATGATCAAGTTTTAGATTGTATTAGAGATTAGGTTCTTAGCCACCAATTCTGACTTGTTTGAATATTTGAAACAAATTGAGACTTGATCTTGCCTGATCTTTATTAGGTATTTTGTGTTTATTTCTTTTCATAAGAAGACTAAAAGAATAACTTTTTTTTTATTACCATTTATCGTTCTTTGTTTTTTTTCTTCTTATTCATTCGAGCCTCTCTTTTTAATAGATTTAGTGTAGATTAGGGGTGTCAATTTGTGTTATCGTATCGTGTTTGAATCGTGTCAAGACATACATATTCGAAAATATGTGTGAACCCTAACCCGACACTATTAACTAATCGTGTCAAGTTTTAAAACTCAAACCTAACATATTTATTAAACAGGTTATACATGTCGACACACTTAACCTGTTTATTTTAATTTTTTTATTTTTTAAATAAAAAAATTTACTTATCTTTTAATATGTATAGATAATTTTCAAGTTTAGTAACTTTGGATATGGGTCAAATCAAAGTAGAAACCTCTTTTATAAATAAAAAATCTCAAAACCTTGATAAATATTTGATGTGAGACGAATTACCTTAACTCATAATATATTTTATAATTAAACGTGTTAAGTCGTGTTAAATGGGTTGACACTAGTAAAACCCAAACACGACCTATTTATTAATCATGTTATACATGTCAACCCGTTTATGACCCAAACTCATTTATGCTAAACTCAAACCCGTTAACTTTGTGTCGTATTCGAGTCGTGTTAAAAATTGACACCCCTAGTGTAAATCCTCCTTTTCTTCCAAAAAAAAAAAAAAACACAGAACAAAAACAAGAAACAAAACAAAAAAGAAGAGAAGAACTTTTTCAATAGATTCCTCTTATTCATGATGTATCGGGTTCTTACTAATTTTTTACATAGTATAATAACAATATCAGATTAATCTAAGATTAGTTTTTTACAGAGACAATACAATAACAAAAGTGGATTAATCTAAGATTTGATTCTTGATTGAACCTGTAGAACCTATCCATCTGATGTAGTTCTAATAACTATGATAATATTTGATTCTTTATTATTATTTGAGCTAACTATACTGACCTCTCATGACTTATCTCACATTTACGAGGACATCTCCTTGGTTATATTGAAAAATTCCTCCTTAGTATAAAATTTTTCATTGACGATATTAGGGTCAACTAATTTTTTTTGTATGACTAAAATACCCTTGTATGTTAGATTGACCCTTCCTATTTTTTCATAAATCACAAGGAGATTCGTATAATTATAAAATATCATAGAGGATGTCAACAATGCGCGCAATCCTTCATTTCGCATGCAAATTCTAGGAGAGGATTTTCATGCATCCTCTTAGTAGTATTATGATGCAAACCTCGCTAAGAATAACGAGATCCGTCAACGAGATAAGAATCCAAGATCGTTTTACAATCAGATCTGAATGGACAGACCTCGACCCATTGTATACGACAAATAAGAACCTCGGTATATCTGACCTCAACCCGTTGTTCAGTGCGAAATAAGAACTTTGGTATAAGGAAGATGCCACAAATGGTAGTAGAAATCCGTTTGATAAGTCGTCACAGACCTCAACCCGTTATTTACGACAAACAAGAACCTCGATATATATGACCTCAACCCATTGTTTAATGCGAAACAAGAATCTCGATATAAGGAAGACGCCACAAACGATGGTGGAAATTCGTTTGATAAGTCGTTGGTGAACGCCACAGGAAATCCCGATAAATTCAGATAGTTTTTCAAAGAACCGTAGAGAAAATACTTTTCAAAAATTTATTGAATAATCATCCTTTTGCCAAATGCGGCTACAAGTTATTTTTAAAACATTCTATGAAACCCGAGGGCCTAATAAGGCCTACATCAATTAAAAGAAATGGGCTGAACATCTTCAGGCCCAAAACATCCTAAACTACCGACTAAAAATTATAAAAGAAATTCACTAGTTAAGTTAGAATTTCGCATAGCCAAAACGTCATCAGTGCAGGTGCATCAACTTCAAGTCTGATTTTGACCTTGGTTAAGCCCGAATCTCGGAAAACTCAAAACATGAAAGTTGTAGAAATATTTCTTAGCTTTTCATATCATTTTAAATCATCTCAATCGGAGCTCAGATAAGAGAGTTATGCCCAGATTACGAAGTGACGTCGAAACTGTACGAAAATCACCCAATTAGCGTTTTTGTGCACTTAACTTTTTAACTCTCGACCTTGTGTTTGGCCCATCTGAAACTTGTAAAGGATCTTTAAGACTCGGTCTACCATGGTGCCCATCATTCCCCCTCTCTTCAAAAGGATTCGTCCTCGAATCTTTAAGACTCGGTCCGCCATGGTGCCCATCATTCCCCCTCTCCTCAAAAACATTCGACCACGAATCGTCACCTGCATCAAAGGGAGAAATATATATATATATATATATTTTTTTTTTTTTTTTTTGTGAACTCTTTTTTTTTTTTTTTTTTGGTACTCTTTTTCTTTTTTTTTTTTGTACTCTCCTTTTTTTTTTTTTCAGGGATAATAATCTAACGCAAGAATTAAAAGGATAGATTAGACCTAATTTGTAGTCTGAGCTCTGATACCAAATGATGCGAACCTTGCCAAGAATAACGAGACCCGTCAACGAGATAAGAATCCAAGATCATTCTACAATCAGATTTGAATGGACAGACCTCGACCCGTTGTTTACGACAAACAAGAACCTCGGTATATCTGATCTCAATCTGTTGTTTAGTGCGAAACAAGAACCTCAGTATAAGGAAGACGCCACAAACAGTAGTAGAAATCCGTTTGATAAGTCGTCACAAACCTCGACCCGTTATTTACGACAAACAAGAACCTTGGTATATATGACCTCAACCAGTTGTTTAATGCGAAACAAGAACCTCGGTATAAGGAAGACGCCACAAACGGTGGTGGAAATCCGTTTGATAAGTCGTTGGTGAACGCCATGAGAAATCCCGATAAGTTCAGATAGTTCTTCAAAGAATCGTAGAGAAAATACTCTCCAAAAATTTATTGAATAATCATCCTTTTGCCAAATACGGCTACAAGTTATTTTTAAAACATTCTATGAAACCCTAGGGCCTAATAAGGCCTACATCAATTAAAAGAAATGGGATGAACATCTTCAGGCCCAAAACATCATAAACTACCGACTAAAAATAATAAAAGAAATCTACTAGTTAAGTCAGAATTTCGCGCAGCCAAAACGTCATCAGTGCAGGTGCAGTAACTTCAAGTCCGATTTCGACCTTTGTTAACCCCGAATCTCGAAAAACGCAAAACATGAAAGTTGTATAAATATTTCTTAGCTTTCCATAGCATCTTAAATCATCTCAATCGGAGCTCAGATGAGAGAGTTATGCCCAGATTACGAAGTGACATCGAAACTGTACGAAAATCACCCAATTAGCGTTTTTGTGCACTTAACTTCTTAGCTCTCGACCTTGTGTTTGGCCCATCTGAAACTTGTAAAGGATCTTTAAGACTCGGTCCACCATGGTGCCCATCATATTAGGTGCCTCATCATCAGTTGACATAGAAAATGGTCCTTGACAAAATCATTTGCCAACTCTTTGAGAACATCAATGGACTCGAGTGTTGGTAGTGAGCCTAACAAATTTCATCAATTGATAGAAAGACTCAATCTCCATATCATGAGATGAACTTTATATTCGGGAGACATCCCATTGATGAAAAGTTTACTAGCTCTTTCTCCATGACTGACTCATAATAGTCTAAAGATTTATCTCTAAATCTCTTGACAAAATCAAATAAGAACTCAATAGCTCTCTGTGTGATCTTTGCCAAATCCAGCTTTGTTAATTTCTTCTTCACATGAAAAAATTTGGTGTGAGACTTCCTTACCATATCATCCCATGAGGCTACTGAATTGTGAGGCAATCATAAGTACCAGGTGTAGGCTCTATCAATAAGGATTTTAGAAAAAGTCTTTTGTTAGGACCATGGGGTTCGTTATTGTAATTGACTAATCCGGTTTGACAAAAATTACTTTGTTATAATTTTAACTTAGTCCTAGGCTTAGTTTCGAGGCTCGTTTGATTTGGGTTAAAGCCTTCAAATCCAACAAGTTCTAGAAAGAGTTCGTTCGATGATCGTTCGAGTGTCGTTTGAACAAGGGCATTCATTCAAACGAAAAAATGCCTCATTCGAACAAGCCTTGTGTAGAAATAGAATACTATTCTACTTTTAACTTTCATTTGAGATCCACAAAATTGATATATAAGTGTGAAAAATTAATTTTCAAAAACTATGGAAATAGAATAGTGTTCTTGAGAGCTTGTTCTATATCTCTTTATTTCATTCCATGATTTCCTTGTATACACTTGATCCAAATCATGAAAAGAGCCAAAATCAATCATCTATCATTGTCATAGTTCAACCTTGTGGAGTTCAAGCTTAAGCAATCGAAGGAGTCCAAGATTGCGTGGACTTCGCGATTGTGATTGAAGTCTTCACCAGAGGAGATTGATTATTGAGTCAACACCGATTCGATTCGAGAGATTGGAATTGAGCTTAAGGGAATTAGGTCCGGATCTTGCCATATTATACCTATCACATCCTCATAGTGAATTCTTCCTTGGGTAAGAGCACTCCAGAGTTTTCCACCATAAATTGTTGTTTGTGATGGTTTCTTCGTCACCAATCTCGATTTGCAAATTTCAATTCTTGTACTTTCTTTACATTTCCTAAATTGATCAATTCAAGCATACTTCTACACAAATAGATTATAGCTCATATTGTGAATTAATAAATTGAGTTAGAAATTTGAAGAATTGAATTGTCAAACTAGTTAATTAGTGAATTGAACAATTAAATTGACAAATTGGTTAATTGATCAATTGATTGAGAAAATTGATGAATTGTTGAATTGATTCGTTGATTAATTAGGTTGGATTATTGGTGAATAGAATTGAATTGTGTGCAAGGATTGATATACCTGATATATATAGTGTAAGCGATTATAATACAACATTCCAACAATCTAATAAGTTTAATCACGTCACAATGGAATTATTATCCCAAGATCATGATAATAACCAAATGCCAACACTTAAGAGATCAAAGTAAGAATGTCTCTTATTTCCATAATAGCTTAATCAAGTCCAAACATACATTCAAGGAATTTCTCAAGTAACGGAACAATAATTCAATATATGCTATTTAAATAGGGAGAAAAACATCTACTAAGATTCATCTATAAGGGAACATTCACATCGTAACAAGAAATAAGACACAAAAAAACATAGTATTAGAATAGTCCATGCTTACAGCATTCGGTTCAAATGCCCAGTCAGAAACTTTTGCAAGTTTTTCTCCACAAAGGCCTATTTTAGGGTTTTGACGGACCAAAACCATGGATATCGGCCTAACTACCCCGAAACCCCATCACATAACTCAAAAATGATAAAATATACTTGCACGAACTTACGACACTCAGTTCGGATCATCAGTTTGAAACTTATGTTACTTTCTGCTCTAAAAAGGCCCATTTAGAGTTTTGACAGACCAAAATGCCGGATATTAGCCTACCGACCCCGAAACCATCCAATATAAATCGAGCACAAATTATGCATCTCTTCGGAGCCGTCATAACTACAGTTTCTACTCCCAAAGCCCATTTTGGGGTTTGCGGAAAAACCCGAATCAACTACCCTGAAACCCATCACCAAACCTCAGAAATAAAATAGACTTACACGAACTTACGACACTCGGTTCGGATCACCGATTTCAAACTCTTACAAGTTTCTGCTCTAAAAAGGCACATTTTGGGGTTTTGACGAGCCAAAACATCGGATATCAACCTAACGAGCCCAAAACCCAATCACACACCTCAAAATGATAAAATAGACTTACACGAACTTATGGCACTCGGTTCGGATCATTGGTTTGAAACTTATGCAACTTTTTGCTCCAAAAAGGCCCAATTTGGTTTTGTTGGACCAAAACACCGAATATCGGCCTAACTACCCCGAAACCCCATCACACACCTCACGAATGATAAAATAGACTTGCACGAACTTATGGCACTCAGTTCGAATCAACGGTTTGAAACTTATGCAAGTTTTTACTTCCGAAAAGATGGGTTTTGGAGTTTTGACGGACCAAAATTCTGGATATCTACCTAACTATCTCGAAACCCCATCACACACCTCACAAATGAAAAAATAGACTACCACAAACTTACGGCAATCAGTTTAGATTAGTGGTTTGCAACTTATGCTACTTTATGTCGTTCTTACTATTTATGCATGGAAAAAAAATAATATATTCACTTTCATATATATTTAATAAGTGTTCTAATATATATCATTTGATCTTTATTTCAGATTGATCGGGATTATTGCACTGCCGTCTTTCTATTTTGCATCGGAACTTATTATTTTTATTTGTTTTTTTTATTCTTTTCATGGACATCTATAATTACATTTTCTGAGACAATTTTTTATTTTTGTATTTATTGTTAAATTGTACTTTTACAAATGTAAGTAATTAGTATAATATGTATATATATATATATGAATGTATTTTTCTTTTAATATATTCATTTCAAAATGTTTGGATTTTATTATATATCAGGATGATTGATACAGGTTTAAACATGAATAAAACAAAAAATAAAACAAATAATTCAGGTCAAAATACGGGCAAAAAAAAAATACAACTTTTAGTGACGCACACAAAGGAGTCGCTAAAAGAAAAGCAACCATTTTTTGTGAAGCTTCACATTTGTCGCTAAATTAGACCAATAAACTATTAGCAACACACTATGAGCGTCGCTAAAGAGCCCCATTAGCGACGCCCATGGTGTCCATGGCTAATATTAGCGACGCTCACATCTGATTATTAGTGACGTGCTAGGGGCGTCGCTAATATGTATTTTTAGCGACTCATACAGGAATGGGTGTCACTAATAGTATTTGTGACACGTCTTTTAGCGACGCATTTTGCAACGCGCATGTGTGTAACAAGCAACTCCATCGGAAGTGTAACAAGCACTCAAATCTAGAATGTCTATCGCATGTTTTCTACAATATAATTTCACCTTCTCAAGCAAAGGATCCCATCCATTTTCTCTCATTTTCTAAATGAGTGCTTTCAAAGTTGACACTAAATGCATTACATTCAATATATCTTGAGATTTATGTTGCAAAGCTTGACACAAATCATTATTGATCTCCATAATTTCTTTCATGAGATGTAAGACAAATACAAATTCAAAAGAAGTAATTGCATCATAAGCTGCATCGGCATATCCTCATTGAGAATAAGTGTTTCCTTCAACAATAATGGTTTTTAAGACTGAACAAGTGGCATCAAACATATTTATCAAACTACAAAGTAAGTTTAAATGAGAGCCCCATCGAGTATCTCCTGCTCATTTTATATTGCCAATTTGATTTAACCCTCTACCAGTCTCAATCTCATCAATGGAAATCAATCTTTTAATTTCAGCAGCTTGTGCAGCTTTTAATTGATCACGCCTTTTGCAAGAAGAACCAACAATATTGACAACAAGAGTCAATTTAGAGAAAAATTGATGAATGGGAATAATCTCTCTAAATTCCACAACCAATGCTAGTTGGAGCCGATGAGCTAGACAATGAACATAATAAGTATATGGGCATTCACTAGAAAATAAAGCTTGCAATCCATTCCATTCCTCACGCATGTTGCTAGCTCCATCATATCCTTGACCACAAATATTTTGAATATTGACATTATGCCAAAAAAGGACAATCAATATTTCTTTCTTCAAAGTTGATACAGTTGTATCTGAAAAATGAACTAAATTTGAAAACAAAAACTCTCTTTTATAAAGCCATCTCTATCAACAAATCTAAAAACAATGGTCAATTGCTCTCTTTTTTATTCATCTCTAGATTCATCCACAATAATACAAAACTTTACATTACCAAATTCCTCACGAATAACATCTCGAATTTTACTTGAGAAAATGTACAAAATCAATCTCCTTTTAAATCCCATGTGAAATATATGATGCCTTTTGAGGAGCATTGTTTAATACAACGACAGCTACTTCTTCATTGTAAAAGGCTAAAATCTTTATCAATTCAACAAAATTACCCCAATTTTTTGAATCTACACTTTTATCTTGGCCTCTAAAGGCACAACCTTAGGATGTGAGCCATTTAACTGCATCTATTGAGGCCTTTAACCGCAAGAAGTTATTTTTAATTTCTTGAAAAGTTTGTTGTTCAATTATCTTCCCAATATGTTGCACTTGATTTGCAAGATCACGAAAATGATTCACGGCATTCTTATGCAATGAATTAGGATCTTTTCCCACATGAGATAGGAATGTACAATTCTCGCCCTCGTTAACTTTTTTCCATGACTGGAATCCCTCGATAGTGAATGCACTTGATCTAGAGTGTCTAGATGACTTGGTAAAAAGATAACATGGAAGACAAAAGGTGCCATCTTTGGTTGGAGAATACTCTAACCACTCTGGAAACAACTTAAGCCTAAAAGCTTGAAAACGACGATTATACTTATCATCGGACGGATATTTTGATATTATATATTGGTACGACCTAACTTTTATATAAGCTCATTGAATTTCATCTTGGTGATTGATAAGATAATCTCATATTTAAAGATGTTTTCCGAGATCACGTTCTAAAAAAGAGATGTCAACTTCTTTAGATTCAATTTTATGAGCTTTAGCTGGACGATGTTTAGGAATTGAAGTTGAAACTTTAGAAGCAAAACCAAAGTCTCCAATAACAAAACTGAATTTGGCAAACCAGGCGCGAGGAGCTTGCTTGAGACCATACAAGGTGTGATGGAGTTTACAGACTTTGTGAGGAGGATGATCATACTTTGGAGGTGGTTACATGTAGACTTATTCGCTAAGATGACCGTTGAGAAAGGCATTCTTAACATCCATATGAAATAACTCACATTTACGAATAGTAGCAACAGCCAGTAGACTCCGGACAGAGGTAAGACGGGTGACAAAAGCAAAGGTCTCTTCATAGTCAATCCCATACTCCTAAGTAAAGCCCTTGGCAATGAGGCGAGCCTTATAGCGCTCAATGGAACCATCAGAACGGGTTTTGATCTTGTAAACCCATTTCCAACCAATAGCAGTTTTACCCAAAGGAAGATCAACCAAGTCCTAGGTATGAGTGTTGTGCAAAGCCTGTAATTCATCATTCATTGCTTTCTACCAAAGAGGGTTAGTACGAGCCTCGTGATAAGATTGAGGCTCATGGTGAGAGAGAATAGTGGAAAAGCAATGAAAGTCACGAAGATGGATTGACAGTTCTCTTAACCAAGTAGAACGACAAAGAGAGGGATCGAGATGGGGAACAAGAGGAGGGGAAGGAGTAGGATCTGGAGCAGGATCGACAGGCGGTACAGTCACAGTAGGAGGAGTTGTAGTTGGTGAGTCTGAACCTGTGGCATCATCATAAAAAAAAATAAAGAAATAGAGGGGTTAGTGAATAAAGAAAGGGTAAAGGAAGTGGTGAGATGAAATTGGGACAAGGATGAGAACATCTTGTGTTCCCAAAAAACCACATGACGAGAAATATAGAGGCGTTTGGAGATAGGATCCCAACACCTATAGCCTTTGTGTTCTATCCCATAACCCAAGAAGCAGTAGAGAAGAGCACGAGGTTCTAGTTTGTTACGCTCATGAGGCTGAAGTAACACAAAACAGGCACAACCAAAAACACAGAGAAGATTGTACATAGGGAGTGTACCATAAAGCCGTTCATAAGGAGATTAATGGGCAATGACCGGAGAGGGAATGCGATTGATAATGTAAATGGCTGTGAGGGCAGCTTCTCCCCAGAAATGCTCGAGATAGGAGGAAGAAAGAATGAGAGAGCGAATAGTGTCAAGAATGTGACGATGTTTGCGTTCAACACGGCCATTCTACTCAGATGTGCTTGGGCAAAAACGATAGGGAAGGGTGCCCTGTTGTTGAAGAAATTGCAGAAAGTCAATGTCGTGATACTCCATAGTATTGTCTGCACGAAAGATTTTGATAGGACGCGAAAACTGAGTGGTAATCATGCGGGCAAAGTTATAGTAAAGCTGTTTTAGTTCAGAACGATGCTGCATAAGGTAAAGCTAAGTGAAACGGGAATAATCATCAATAAAGATAACAAAATACTTGGATCCACCCATGGTGGGGGTAGGAGAAGAACCCCAAATGTCAGAATGAACTAAATCAAATGGGGCATCAGAAATAGAATCATTATTAGAAAAAGGTAAAGTAGGTTGTTTACCAAGTTCACAAGATAAGCAGTGTCACGCCCCAAATTCCAGCGAACCCGAGGCGTGAGTAACGAGACAAAAAGAGATAAAATAATAAAGAAATGAAAGGTAATAATGACATTCTCATACATTCCGTACACCGTTCTGATACATATATAAATTCCGGTCCATTGGTTCACAACATATAAAACAAAATGCAGTCTCGGGCTTATGCCCTTACACAATATCAAAAACGTCCATCGGGCCCAATATAACCCTCAATCAGACCGTCTCTATATCTCGTACAGCTGGAACATCATCTGAAATGTTTGCCCCACTAAAGGGGTCAGCTCAACATGCTGGTACAATATAATGCTAATGCAAGAAACAAAACTAAGGTCGTGGCATGTGCGAGTGTACAGTTATTTCTATATGGCATTCTATATCATGATGACAGTATATAAACAGTATACAGTATATGAGCAAGATGCGTGACACACCCATGCAACTCTATGCCACCCATGTCTCATGATACGGTCATTCTCCGCTGGCATGAGTACCGCCACTTATGTCTCGCTTCACGGTCCGGAATCCGTCAGGCTCGCAAGTACCTAATGGCCGATTTTGGGTTTTTCACCACAGGATCTGCACCCTCATAATGCAAAGCACCAAGTGCTTACCCACGCCATGTCCAAGGAATCACACCATGCCAATATGCTCTAATCTCATCATGTCATAATGCAATCTCAATGATGCATCTCATTCATACGTAAAACATGATTTCAAGTGTACAATTCATAACATCAACAGTTCTTCAAAGCAGATAATTCACACACCACATTAACACATGCAATATACCCATAATCATCATCCAACTAAACAAGATAGCACGTAGCACATAAGCATGTGAACACTCGGACAAACATGTGAACAATTAACACAACAAAGCAAGTATTCCTAATCTCAATTCTATTTCTTACTTAGCACAATATATCGTACCTGGTAATCGATCTCAAACCGGAAAAGTATACTCGTAGTCAAGTGAAACCACCGTAAGAACACTGAAGGTCAGGTCACCTTCTCTTTGCCTTTCCGTGTCCCTAAAATTCATAACATGAAACTCAGTTTAATCGTCACTTGAATTATGCTATTCATCAAATTTTACGTCTTTATCTTATAAACTTCTACTTTGCTAAATTAAACTCTACTGTTGAATCCGGGACGTTGAAGAAAATGAGTTTAGGCTTTCATAGAATTCAATTCGGGCACCTGGGTTAAAAAGGGCAAAACAGTCATTTTGCACTTTACACGGGTCCTTACATTTCGTGATCTCTTCTCACAAATCGGACTCTACGGTTGAGTCCGGAATGCTCGAGATAATAAAGTTTCACTATTTGTTTACCTAATTCGGAGTTCATTTGATTGTATTTCAATTCAGGGGTATTTTGGTAATTTTATACGTTGCTACGTGTCTTTTATTTTTCGGGACCCCGTCTCGTAAAACGGACCTCACCATTGGTCTCAGAATGGCCGAGATAGTCAAAATACACTAATGACTTGTCCCATTTGGACTCCGAAATATATTTGAATATTTAATTAATTAAATTAATTTAATTAAATAATTAATTAATTAATTTTATTAATATTTTATTAATAATTTAATCAGGTGGGTCAAAGTGTAATTTCTAACAGTTGGGGGGTCAATTTGTAATTTTCGAAAGTTCAGGGTTAAGTTTCAAATTTTAAAAGGTTCAAATTCCAAAAGATTCAAATTCCAAAAGGTCCAAATTAAAACTAGTTTAATTTGTTATTCTAAATCAGGTTAACCAAACAGGGGATAGGGCTAAAACTGGGATAGGATATCCCTGTCTCCAATTCAATTTTCCAATTTCAATTTCTCATCCCCGTTGCCAAACACCCCCATTCCCCTTTTTAATTTAAAACAGAATGCGACACGTGGCAGGGTAGTTCGGCCCAAGCCCGACCCGGACCCGAGACCCGACCCGGTGGCCTCCCTTCTTCCCCGATTTTCCGGCGATGACCCAGTAGGGTTCCGGCGCCTTCTCCGGCGCCGGCGACCCTTTTTCCGGTGAGATTTCTTCGACTTTTTAACACAGTTTTCTTTGGTTTTTCTAGGGGATTACGTATCTCGAGTTCGTTTTCCCTTTCATCACTCGGAACCCTTCGAAATGACCAGAACCGTAGCTCCGGCCACCCCAAACCCAGATTCCGGCGAGCTGGTTTTTCTAGTTTTCTAGCTTGATTCTTCTACCGTTTTGACTCCATTTTGACTCTAGGGTTTTCTGCAACTCACCCCAACGATTCCCCATCATTCAAACGTGGATTTAGCGTCTAAAACACCAAAACCCGAGACTCACCCTAGACCTACAACTCCAAAGTTCTCCCTCATTTCTCAACCATTTTAGCCCATTCTTTTCGTACTGTGTTCTATATTTCGTGCTTAACAAAACCTCATAATTAAAATTAATCATCACGCTTCTAAAAATTTAAAACCAGAAATGAGTGAACTCACCAAGTTTTCTGATTTTTTCTCTGGGCAGCTTCCTCCTTCTCCTCTCTGCTCCTCTTGGTCACTTCTGCTTCTTCAGAACCCTCTCCCTTGCTCTCAGTTTTCTTTCCTTTCCCTTTCTTTTCTTCTCACCCGAGACACACCTCTTTTCTCTTCACTCTCTCTCTCTCTCTCTCTCTCTCTCTCTCTCTCTCTCTCTCTCCCCAAGACCAACCACTCCCTGCCAATTCTGCATCTCCCACTCCCTGAATTCCACTCACACACACAACTCCAACCCATACCTTGTTTGAGTGTATCACACTCAAACTCACACACACACACAACCGGTTACACACACACACACACCACACACACTGTTTTACACATGCATATATTCACATACACTCATGTATATTTACACAATTTATACACACTCACATGTATACACATATACCAAATAAATACTTTAAATTTATACACATATATATACATATATATATATACATATACACATACATCTTAACAATAATAATAATAATAAAAAAAAAAAAAAAAATTAATGATAACAACTTGAGAATTTTATTTATTTTAAAAAAAAAAATTTTCAGGTTGTTACAAGCAGCCATCATGTTTATTGATTATAGCACCCAAAATATCACCAGAAGCTAGTTTTTGTAAACGACCAAAAGAAACATGACCTAAGCGAACATGCCAAAGAGTTAAAGATGGAGGAGTAGAGGCAACAGTAGAGCAAGCGGGCAGGGTAAGGCGGGAGGAATATAGACATTAACTAGTTCAAATAAGCATCCAACTTTACGGTCCGTCCTAAGTGTGTGTCCCGTCTTTGGATCCTGCACAAAACAACCAGTGGAAGAAAAAATAACAGTAAGACCAAGGTCACAAAGCTGACCCATAGAAATGAGATTCAGAGTAAGTTGAGGAATAAAATAAGTATCGAGAAGAGATACTTTAAAGTGAGAGATTTGTCCAGTGTAAGTAACAAGCATGTGGGAACCATCAACAGTCTGAATAATAGAAAGATGTGAGTTAAAAACTTTAGTGGTAAAAAGAGAGTTATTAGATGTCATATGATTACAACAAGCGGAATCAAAATACCAAGAGGAAGTACTCGGTGTGACGGACAGGGCAATAAGAGAAAGAGTACCAGAAGTGGAGAGGATCTGTTTGAGAAGAGCAGTGAGGTCGGCATTAGAGATGGAGAAAGTGGGAGAGGTAGGTGGAGAAGGATCCTCAGTGGTAGCAATAACAGTGGATCGTTGGCCAGACTTGAACCTGTTGGACCTGGATGAACTGCCTTTAGAACGGTCATTGTGTGGTTGTGGGGTTGGATGGCGAGGGCAATCATTTAAAAAATGGCCCGGTCCTCGCTTGTGATAGTGCTTCCAGACTCGAGTAGGACAGTGAAGCAGAGTATGGTCTGGTTCATGACAAAACTTGTAACCTGGTTGAGAATGATGCCCAAAAGGAGGAGTAGCGAGGGCAAGTGTTGGTATACTGAGGGCGTGCTGAGGAGGGAGCTGTAAAGCAAACTCAGTAGATGGGGGAGGGTGAGTGCAACGTCGAGTCTCATAGGAAACTAGTTCAGAAATAGCACTTTCCAAGGTCAGTAGTGGAGTACGATGAAGTAATATCGCACGAGTAAGCTCGAAGACATCATCGAGGGCTATCAAAAAGTGGATCAAGCGCTTGCTGATTTCAGTAGCTAAGAAACTTTATCGCATCCTGAGAACAGCTCCAAGTGGGTTCAGAAGCAGTCAATGATCCCAAAAAGCCTGCATACGGGAGTGAAAAACGTCGATTAGTTTGGTAGGGTCTTAACGCAGACGGTGGAGGTGATCCAGGAGTTGGTACTGATGAGAGAGACCAGCAGTGGTGTGGCGTTTAGTAAGAAAATCCCAAGCTGAATTTGGCAGTTTCGAAATGACCAAACTGCATACCGATGGATGGAATAGAGGTACTGCAAAGAGCAGAGATGATTTTCTGATTCTTCTTGTCCCACTCTTCAAGACGATCTAGAAATTTTGCTTCAAGTTCTTTCGTCTCTTTCTTTGGTTCAGTGATATCTCCTAGTAACAATACGCCAAAGTTTGTGGCCTTGAAGGTAACCAGACATGGCTTGGGCCCAAAGGACATAGTTCTTTCCATTTAGGACCAGGGGAATGTTGATAGCCAGCTCTATGGTACTCATGATGTCGATAACTGCACACTTGGAGAGGAATTAGACAAAAAGGAGGTCAAAAATGAACTCAGAGGGTCAAAAATACCTAAGAATGGCTTGTTGTTGGTTGAAAAATAGCCCAAAAATGGAAAAAATGTGAAAAATCAGCAAACTGGTTCACTGTTGAATCGAACAGGCAAAACTGGTTCAGAGGAGAACCAGTTTGGTGGCAGGATGATGTAGGCACAAGGGCTTACATGGTAGTGATGTGGCGATGACGTGGGCAGATGTGATAACGTGGCACAGTGACGTGGTGATGACGTGATGTGGCAGGGTGACGTGGCACTGTCATGGCACAAGTGATGGCGTGGCGCTGATGTTACACTGACGTGGAAAGATGACGTGGTGTTGTCGTGTCGCTGGCGTGGCACAAGTGATGATGTGGGTCTAACGTGGCACGATGATGTGGTGTTGGCATAGCAAGATGACGTGGTAGGCGTGGCTGACGCGGCACTGTCGTGGGGCTGACGTAGCGTGATGACGTGGTGTGGTGTAGCTTTGGCTAGCGCGTGCGGGTGCGTGGAGAAATAGGGAGCGAGTGGATCTCACTCGCCGAGGCTTTGGCTGGCGCGTGCAGGGCACATGGAGAAATGGATCTCACTCGTCGAGGCTTGGGTGGCGTGTGAGGGCGCGTGTGGTGGTTTCTGGCTGTAGGAAAGGCGGCGTTCCTGCAGATCTGGGAGAGACGATCCAAACCAAGGTGGTTGGAAGCTGTGGTGACGAGCGGAAGGCGTTAATCTAATGACGGTGGTGGTGACTAGTGGAAGCCGTTGAAGTGGTGACGGTAGTGGGCGGCGCCGGCGACTGTGGTGGTGAGCAGTGTTCAGTTGTGAATGGCCGACACTAGCTCTGATACCATATTATAATAGTAAGAGAGAGAAAGAGAATGGGTAAAAGCCTTGTATTGAATGTGTATAATACATGTACAAGAGGGCCTATACATAGGTATACAAGAGGGAATAATACTGGCATATTCCAAGAATATGCTAAGAATATGTCAAGGTATAACTGTACAATACGGGTATGGATACTACGTTTGACAGTACACGGTAACAGTTACAATGGAAAATAGAGAGAGAGAGAGAGAGAGAGAGAGAGAGAGAGAGAGAGAGAGTGTGTGTGTGTGTGTGTAAAGTGTGCGGAATTTATGCAGAGAAGAAATTTATAATTTTTGTATGTTACTTTATTTCCTAAATTTTGACCATTTAAAAAGATTAATTCATAATTTTATTTAAGATGGAGAAAAATACATAATATAAAATATAAAATAGTGGAAGTATCACCACAAGAAATAATAGTAAAGGCATTGCAACCATCAATTTTCATGAACTTATAAAATTGGTGGAATAGATGCAATACAATAATTTATTTCACTACCAATGCATTGTCTCCAATAAATTATAAGTGGTTGAATTTCATTGCATTCAATTTCCCAGTTTTCCAATCCTGAGATAAACTGGAAACTTAACGACCTTTTGGCCATTGCCATCTTCACCCCAAGCACGCTTAAAGTCCTCAATCACATCATCTGTCAAGAGCTCAACACCCTTATCTCGGGCCGTCTGATACGCTGACGCTGATCTTGTATACGCAAGATACTCATCTAAGTCCATCAATCTCTCAGTTTTGAACTCAAATGGCCCAGTGTGATCAGCTCCATCCACCGGCTCAAATGGAAAATCAATGCTTCTATACTTGTCCACAACCAGATTACGGCCTGGACTCCAATAAGCTCTAGAATCAACAAAGTAAACTCGCCGGAAAATTGAGTCGACGTTGTCGTTGCCCTCTGGTGTGGTGTAGCACCATGCAGCAATCACTCCGTGGGGCCTCTTAAGGACCCATTTCACCTGTTGGTAGAAGGTGGGCAGGTCAAACCAGTGCAGAGCTTGAGCAATGGTTACGACGTCCACGCTTGCTGGCACTGCGACGTTGCGCTCAAGCTCGGTCGTGGACATGCCGGGAGGGGTACATTGATAGCGCACGTTGGGGAGCTTGGGTGCGAAGTCCAGTTGATTTTGGCTGGTGTCAGTGGCTATGACATTCTTGTATATCCCAGCTAACTGGAAATTGACTTCTGTTAGTGCAATATTCATGTAGTCTGTTAAGAGATTGCTTTCTTATAATAATTCATTGGGAATTTGTATTTGCGCTCCACATTCTCCATGACATTTTGGAGTGCTCATAACCACCCACTTCTTTCTTCCTATTCGGAACCAATCTTAAGCAATGGTAAATTCATAAACTATGTTTAGGAGACCAAAGTGTATATATTAAATTTTTAAAAGAAATTCTAATGAAAATGTAAGAAGTTTTAAAGAGACTAATTCCAAATCTTTTTTTAAAAAATAAAATGAAAAAAAAAAAACACTACAAAAATTGAATTTTGCAAAAATTTGGACCCCTTTATCACCCCCTCAATCCACCACTACACTTAAGTCAATAATTATCTAATGATGGATTCAGAAATTTTATTTAAGTAAGTGGAATTAGAAATTTAAAGAGAATTTATATGAATATATAAAAAGAAAGAGAGGGAACAATCTTGTCAAAGTCAATGGGCTTGAGCCCAAATAATCATCACAAGTTGTGACACATGTACGATGACCAATACAATTGTAAAAAATTGGACTGTTAAGATATAAAAGGAAAAGTGTGGAAGTGGTAAGTGCTCTAATCTCCGTTGAAAAAAAAAAAGTAGAGTTCAAGTTTTCAGAAAGAACGAGTATTAGGACCTGTTGGGGAATCTTCATTTTTGGATTAGTTCAGTTCTGAAACCATTACATTCAGCTAGTTCAGGTTTGAATGAATTCAAATAAGAACGAGTTTCATTTTATAAGTTGTTTGTTTAAAACAAGATTTTATTTTAGTTTTATCTTGTATTGTGTTTGGTATCTAGAAATTTTTCATCTTTATCATCAAAATTACAACCACCACATCTACCATTCTTCTGAACATATCAACCAAATCAACAATTACCAGATCGAAACAAAATTCTTCTCTCTAAATTGTTTTCGTTATAGAAAGTGCTATATCCATTCTAAGGGATTACTTACAACAACAAACAAAAAAATTGCAATGGCAGACATGGAGGCTTTTCCAAATGATTCGAACTTTTTTTCTAGATCTTCTCTTTTTTCTATATTGTATTGCCCCACAGAGATTGACGATTTTGAACAAGAAAAGATTCAGAAAAAACTAGATTTTAGTTCGCAAGTACGATTGGAGTATTCAAAGCAGATTAATTCCCTTTCCCCTAAACATATAATTGCCTGCATAACAAACCCTACATCAGTAAATCCTTTTTTTTTTTTTTAATAATAAATCTTTCTAGTTTAATAACTATCTCAAATCAAAATTTCAAAAACCACAAGCATAATGCACTAATTTGCTTGAAAAAAAAAAGAAAAGAAAAACTATTGTTGCGAAGAAGAATAGTGAAGGAGGAGATGCAATGTGATATTGTGAAGAATTTGTGATCTTCAAGCACTGTCGCTTGATTGATGTTTCAATTGAGTTGTTTTTTTGTGTGAAAATAGAGAAAGTACAAACCCTTTTTACAGGAAGAGGGGTAGAAGATGGACGAGAAGAGATCTCTTTCTAGCGGTGCTTTTCAAAATAGGGCAATCATCGCAAGGTTTCAGTTTCAAACCACCTCTCCCTTGTTCGAAGGTGGCCCAATTTTTGTTCAATATTGGACCCGTGAAAAACCTGATATGTTTGAGATTCAGTATTACCAAATTAGGGTCTCTCTTTTTGGATCCACGTTATACCCACTAAAACTTGTTTTGATTCTTCCCAAACACCCCCCTAGTAGAAATTTAAATAAGCAAAATATATTGTATATGTCAAAATTTAATTTACATTACTACTTATATTCTCAACATTCCCTTATCACTAGACATTTTTCTCAAAATAATAGGCCTTTTAAGTTGTGACACGTATTTCATTGGTTAAAATATATCTACACTATAACATGGCAATGGGTGATGGTGGATCAATCCCATTTTTTATTTTTATTTTTTATTAAAAAAACATAATTGGAGTTGAAATGTATATGTTTTAGGAAAGAAAATAGAGACAAGAATCTATAAATTGAAATTATTTAATTAAAAAACCAATACTATACTTTTCAAAATTTCATTTCAGAAATACATCTCAAATCATGTAATAACATTAAATTAATTATACATCATGCTTTGTATCATTTGGGAGCATTTTGGGGGAGAAAATTTTGAGAAGAATAGCTTTTCCTATTTAAATTCTATAGGGATGATCCCTAAATCCAAAGATTTACCGCCGCCAATAGTGTGGTTACATGTCAGCATTTTATATCATAAATGTATCAAATATATTATGTTTCAGTTAAAATATACAATTCTTTCTATTTTTTCTCCACCATTGAGAGTCACTACTCACTCCTTTACCAGCCATTGGTATCTCCATGAACAAAAAAAGTAAGTAATGCAATTTTAAATTAAACTCTAACATAGAGTTAGAATATCATTAATTCTGAATCTTGTTTGCTTTTTAAAATAATTTATATATATATATATATAATATATATATATAGAAAAAATAAGAACTAAGAAGAGTCAAAAAGGAGTAGTGACTAAGAAGAGGAAAAAGGAGTAGAAAAAAATAGAAGAAATTAAAGGAGACTCCCAGCAGCCATAAACCACTCGATTACGATCATTTCTATAATAATTTTCTCATTTTCCATTGGTATAAAAAAAGAAAAACAGTCGGTTACGATCATTCGTATAGACTTCTAAACACTTTTCCTAAAATATGAAATTGAAAGAGGGGGAAAAGATATTTCAATTCTAATTATCTTAAATGTTAAATTTGCAGAGAGAGAGAGAGAGGGAGGGGCTCACGGATATGGCAGCCTGGCCGCTACCGGTGCCGACATCCCACGCAAGGTCATGTTGGGGTGTCTTGGATGCGATGAACTGGAACACTTCTTCTGGGTAACCGGGCCGACTCACCGAGTAATCCTTGCCCTGTTTGAGGAACAAATCTGCCATCACTCTTTCTGACTTTTGCCTGAGATAAATAAGATCTATATGCTTTGCATCCCCTTTATAGTCAAACGAAATTCATGTCCAAAACTAATAAGGATGGGTAGATCTGTCATGCTCACAACAGGAATTCCAAAGCACAAAGCAAAATTTGTTATTGCTTCTTTACACGTGTCTTCCCTTAGCTGTTTGATAACAAGTCAAAAGTACTTCCAAAATTTACAAATCAAAATTCATTCTTGCTACTTGCACATGCACCCATCTATCTCTCTCTTCTTTTTTTAAACCAAATATTAAAGCAACTTAAATTCCATTATTCTAAGTTAAGAGAGTTTGGGGGGCTTTTTCAAATCTACAAATGTGAGTTAATTACTTCTTTTTTTCAAATGCAATTTATATGTTTCATAAAGTAAAATACAAAATTAGTTCTTGATAAACACTTAAACAGGCTTTTTTTTTCAAAATATTATTTGCAAATAGAAACACAGAATAACACAAAAGGGGAACATAAATATTATTGAGTTAGATTGTAATATTTTGAAGAAAGGGAGTTAAGAGAGTTACGATAAAATCAGGATGAGTTATTTACTTTTGATGGAGTTCAAGAATTCTATTTTAATTAAGTGTCTAAAATAACAGGGGCACCAATGGAACTTCATGTATATGAATATAAGAAGTGGTACGATGTCACGTCTCAAAACCGAGGAGGCCCGAGTGTCAAGTGAGTTATCTTATTTCTGAGCCACTCTTAAGTGATATAATTAAATGTAAAATATGTTATTTTACTATTATTTAAGTTAAATAGTCCATTGGAGACAAATTTGATGTCGAAAAAGTCAGTTCAGAAGCTAAACTGAAAAAAACAAGAGGAGAGGTGGTCAGGCTCCTCTCTGAGTGCCGATCGGTACACTAAGAAGGGGATTTTCCACCTCCTAGTGCCGATCAAGCCTAGGACCCCTACTTTGGCCCATTTTGAAAACTTGTCCTATTTCACCTCTTTTTCTTGGTTCCACCTAATTCTTAAGAGTCAAAATCATTTATTCTCACTTCATTCAACATTAATAATATATTCTAACGCTCATTTGACACTCAACAATCACTTCCATTCATCATGAAGTCACGCATCTAATTAAAGATTCAAGTTCCATTCTTCAAATTTTCAAAAAGGATCCAAATGACTTCATGGACTATATCTTCATCTCAATTCCATTTTTAAAACAAGTTAACTTACAATAGTACTCCTTCCTTATGAGACTAAGAAAAAGAGGGAATTCTATATAGACTAAGAAACATAAAGTTTACATGGACACGTGTTTCCCACACATATACATTCAAAACATTTCCCAAAACGAGTTCTAACATAAGCACATACTTGTCAAGGGTTGTTCAAAATTGAACATAAATACATTCTACACATGATGGTCATCCAACTATACAAAAATGATATCTTCCTAAAAATAGCTTGGTGGTGGTGGTCCTTGAATTTGCAGTCGTTTTCTTGCCCGCTCTTACATCTTGTAGGGGTCAGTTCAACAACCACAGTAGAAAAAAATCTAAACATAGGTAAGAACATGTGGTGGCGCGTGTATGCTTGTGCACGTGTAATGACAACCAAATGCTCATCAAGCATGTTTTGTCAATAACAAGGATCCAAACAAATAGCCAATTTCTCATGTGCTAGAGTATATAAGTATTTCAAAGAAGCATTATCAAGGAAAGCAATGTACATCATTCCAAAATTTAAGGTTTCATTCCATTTGAGTTCTTTTAATTATTCAAAATTTCTATTTTCATATCTCAAGTATTAATCCTAAGACTATACTCCTAGTCAGCCCCCGGTAAGCCTTATATATTTTACGGGCTACTAACTCGATGGAGACATTCAACCATTTGCGCAGGTTTACGGATCGCAAGCCGAAGGGAGACACCATTCGGAACACTAATCAAAACTCCGAGTAAGTACAATCTTACCATGCTCAAAATCACATAATTGACATGCCCCGATTGTAGCCCAAATGTTCATATCTTTCCAAGTTTTTATTCTCACATTTCCTAGGGCTTATCATTCATGTTTATGTTCACAATTCATCATATGCTCATTAAGGAGGTTAAACATTCAAGTAATTCCACTCAAATATTCATAAATTTACATCAAACATACATTGAAGCATTTTGACAAACACTTGGTCTGCAATCACAATATCAAGCATAATACACATAAAATCTCCTTTATGATTTCACTAACCAAACATTTTTGCGTTCAACTGGGAGTTATATCAACATCAAGATAGGATAAAAATAATTCATTTCATAACAAGAATTCAACCAATATATAGACTTTCAAGGTACATGCAATATATGCCCAAATATGCAAAAATTAACAATTCTAGAGTAAGAGATGAGATAGATGCATGGTAAACCTATCTACACAAGTCATATACCTAAGTTTAGAAATCCCCTACCTCAATTCTTCCAGTAGTGGTAGAAACCCTAACTTTGTTCTTGATGATTTTGGTTAGAACTTCAAAATCTCTAACTTCACTTGGTGCTTGTAAGTAGAATAGAGTTTGTGCTTTTTCAATCTTCTAAAAGATGGTCTAAATCCTCGAAGAATCTCACAATTTTTCTCACTTTCCTTCTCTTTTACATTATTATTATTTTATAATTTACAATTTAGGAAAAAAATTCCAGGTCTTTACATACGACTTTTATCAAAAATTGGGATTTACTTTTATAAATATTTATGAAAAATTAAGATGTAAGTACATTGTTATATTGTGAGCTTTTGTTGTAATTAGATAGAATCATGTATGTGATTTTTTCATACCTAAAATTAAAGGAGTCTTGATTTAAGCTTTGACCATCAATAACTTTTTTAGATATTTGAGATAAAAATTTAAATCGAAAAACACCTTATTATATGATAATGATATTTGTATTTGACTAAAAACTTAAATTACAATCTAAGCTAGGGATTATTGAGATAGATTGTGATATTTGAAGAAAATAGAGTTTGTGTTATACAAGTTTATCACATATAAAAAGTTTAACAAGTTTTTCGAATACATATAAAGTGACACTAAGTCACTTTAGGGTTATAATTAATTAACTAAAAAATTATTAAATCAACTAATTAATCCACAGAGTATGTAACATTTTGAATTTTTAATAAACATTTTATTAGTTGGTATATACCCAAATATTAAGTCAAGTCTAATAAAATAAAATGGCCAAATAAACAAGCCAAAAATAATCCAATAAATATGTAAAATAATAATAATAATAATAATTATAATAATAATAATAATAATAATAATAATAATAATAATAATAATAATAATAATAATAATAATATAATGATACAAGATTTACAAATACGCATTTGGACACTGTTAAGAGGATAAATTATATAGTAATAATAAAATATACATATAAATACACATATACACTACAGGAAAAGAGACTTTTAGTGACGCTCTCGAACGTCACTAATAATAAAAATATACGTCGTTAAAACCATTTAGCGACGCCAAAGTGGGCGTCGCGCGAGGTGTCGCGAATATTCATGTCGCTAATACTATTAGTGACATGCACACTTGTATGTGTCGGTAAAGGTAACTATTAGCGACATTTAAAAGGTGTCGCTAATAATTAGGTGAGGGCGTCGCGAATAGTATACATAGGACGCAATGGGCGTCGCTAATTTGGCCCTTTAGCGATGCTCCTAGGGCGTCGCAAATAGTTTATTAGCATTCTTTAACGACAACTGGGGTGCGTCGCTAATAGTATGTTTTTAGAATTATTTAGCGACGCCTTAATTACGTCGCTAATAGTATATTGATAGCGATGAATGTGAAGCGTCGCTAAAAACTAATTTTTGGGTCCTTTAGCCATGCCTCTTTGTGCGTCGCTAAAAGTTAATTTTTTTTTTAGGCATATTTTAACCTGAATTATTGGTTTTTTTTTTTTTTTGTTTTATTCATATTTAAAACATGTATCAATCATCCTGATATACAATAAAATCCAAACGTTCTGAAATGAATATATTAAAAGAAAAACGCATTCATATATATATATATATATATATATATTATACTTACAATTGTAAAAGTAGAATTTATCAATAAATAAAAAAATAAAAGATTGTCTCGGAAAATGTAACTACAGATGTCCATGAAAAGAACAAAAACAAATGAGAATAGTAAGTCCCGATGCAGAACAGAAAGACGGCGGCACAATAATCCCGATCAATCTAAAATAAAGATCAAATAATATATATTAGAACACTTATTAAATATATATGAACATAGGAGATAAATATTTTTTTTTTTGCATGCATAAATAGTAAGAACAGCATAAAGTAGCATAAGTTACAAACCAGTGATCCGAACTGAGTGCCGTAAGTTTGTGGTAGTTTATTTTGTCATTTGTAAGGTGGGTGATGGGGTTTCGGGGTAGTTAGGCATTTTGGTCCGTCAAAACCCCAAAATGGGCCTTTTTGAAATAGAAACTTACATAACTTTTAAGCCGATGATCCGAACCGAGTGTCGTAAGTTTGTGCAAGTCTATTTTATCATTTTTGAGTTGCGTGATGGGGTTTCAAGGTCACTACGTTGATATCCAAAATCTTGGCCCGTCAAAACCCAAAATGGAGCTTTTTGGAGGGAAAACTTGCATAAGTTTCAAACCAGTGATCCAAACCGAGTGACATAAGTTTGTGCAAGTCTATTTTATCATTTTTGAGGTGTGTGATGGGATTTCGGGGTCGGTAGGCAGATATCTGGCATTTTGGTTCTTCAAAACCCCAAAACGGGCCTTTTTGGAACAGAAACATGCATAAGTTTCAAACCGGTGATCCGAACAAAGTGCCGTAAGTTTTTTCATGTCTATTTTATCATTTTTAAGGTGTGTGATGGGGTTTCAGGCTAAGTAGACCGATATCCGATGTTTTGGTCCGTTAAAACCCCAAAATGGGACTTTTAAGAGCAAAAAGTTGCATAAGTTTGAAACCAGTGATTCAAACAGAGTGTCGTAAGTTTGTGCAAGTCTATTTTATCATTTTTGAGGTGTGTCATGGGGTTTCGGGGTCGGTAGGCCAATATCTACCATTTTGGTCCTTTAAAACCCCAAAATGGGCCTTTTTGGAGCAGAAACTTGCATAAGTTTCAAATTGGTGATTCAGACCGAGTGACGTAAGTTTTTTCATGTCTATTTTATCATTTGTGAGGTGTGTGATGGGGTTTCAGGGTAGTTAGACCAATATCCGATGTTTTGGTCTGTTAAAACCCCAAAATTGGGCTTTTTAGAGCGGAAAGTTGCATAAGTTTGAAACTGGTGATCCGAACAGAGTGTCATAAGTTTGTGCAAGCCTATGTTATCATTTGTGAAGTTTGTGATGGGGTTTCAGGGTCGATAGGCCGATATCCAGCATTTTGGTCAGTGAAAACCCCAAAATGGGCCTTTTTGGAGCGGAAACTTGCATAAGTTCCAAACCGGTGATCCGAACCGAGTGTCGTAAGTTTTTTTATGACTATTTTATCATTTTTGAGGTGTTTGATGGGGTTTTGGGGTAGTTAGACCAATATCTGGTGTTTTGGTCCATTAAAACCCCAAAATAGGGCTTTTTAGAATGGAAAGTTGCATAAGTTTGAAATTGGTGATTCGAACCGAGTGCCGTAAATTTTTGTAAGTATATTTTATCATTTATGAGGTGTGTGATAGGGTTTCGGGGTCGGTAGGCCGATATCTGACATTTTGGTCTGTCAAAACCCCAAAATGGAGCTTTTTATAGCAGAAAGTTGCATAAGTTTGAAATCAGTAATCCGAACCGAGTGGCATAAGTTCGTGTAAGTCTATTTTATCATTTTTGAGGTGTGTGATGGGATTTTGGGGTTGGTAGGCCGATATCTGACATTTTGGTTCTTTGAAACCCCAAAATGGGCCTTTTTGGAGCAAAAACTTGCATAAATTTCAAACTGGTGATCCGAACAAAGTTCCGTAACGTTTTTCATGTCTATGTTATCATTTTTGAGGTGTGTGATGGGGTTTTGAGATAGTTAGACCAATATCCGGTATTTTGGTCAGTTAAAACCCCAAAATGGGGCTTTTTGCAGTAGAAAGATGCATAAGTTTGAAACCGGTGATATGAACCGAGTGCTGTAAGTTTGTTCAAGTCTATTTTATCATTTGTGAAATGTGTGATGGGGTTTCGGGGTTGGTAGGTCGATATTCGGCATTTTGTTCTATGAAAACTCCAAAATGGGCTTTTTTGGAGTAGAAACTCGTATAAGTTTCAAACCGGTGACCCGAACCGAGTTTCATAAGTTTGTGCAAGTTTATTTTATCATTTTTGAGGCGTGTGATGGGGTTTTCAAATCGGTAGGACGATATCCGATATTTTGGTCCGTTAAAACCCCAAATTGAGTCTTTTTAGAGTAAAAACCTACATAAGTTTAAAACTAGGCATCCAAACCGAGTGTCGTAAGTTCATAAAAGTCAGTTTTATCATTTGTGAGGTGTGTGACGGGGTTTCAAGGTTGGTAGGCTGATATGCGGCACTTTGGTCCATCAAAACCCTAAATTGGAACTTTTTTTAGCATAAACTTGCATAAGTTTCAAACCGGGCATCCGAACCGAGTGCTGTAAGTTCTTGTAAGTCTATTTTATCAGTTGTGAGGTGTGAGATGGGGTTTCAGGATCGGTAAACCGATATTCAGTATTTTGATCCATCAAAACCCAAAAATGGACCTTGTTAGAGTGGAAAGTTACATAAGTTTTAAACGGTCATTAGAACCGATGAAATTAAGTAAGTTCGTGCAAGTCTATTTTCATATTTAAAGTGTGTCATGCAGTTTCTAGGCCGTTAGGCCGAAATTTGATTTTGTTTTTAATGTAACATTTTCTATAAATAATAAATCCACCAAAGTCATTAATTTTAAAAACTTACCAAGGCTGAACAGAGCCTCCCTGCTGGCTGATGACTGTCTACATAAGAGTCTCTAGCTAGGTCTGTCGAGCCCAGAGCTCTGTCATCATCTGCTTTAGTTGTGCATTCTGTCTCTCAACTGCCTCAGCTCTCTAGGTGGCTTTCGTGAAACCTAGCATCGCTCTCGACAGTAAAGGATGACGCCACCAGATGCATCTCGATCATTCCCTAAGCCACGCACATATTCGTGCGCCTCCTGCCCAGAATAGTCTCCCAGTATCTGGTCATCGGTTGGTAGATGCTCACTCTCAAGGGTCAGTTGAGCACGCAGTTGGACCATCTACTCCTATAAAAACATAAATATATGTTACTACTTTTATAACTTTAGATTAGTATTAAATTAGTAATACTAGTATATATACGTAAATAACTTACATAAAGTCGCTGAGCTTCAAGCTCAGTCCAACCCTTCTCGGGGTTATAGTGCGTCATGTGCCACAAATCAATAAGGCTGGGTGGTGCACCAGTCTCCTGGTCTCGCTGTAGTAAATAAACAGTAGCTTGTGAAGATTGATTTCACGAAAAGATTATACAATAAGAACTTGATACATTTATTAACTTACCATCTCATGCCTATACCTAACAAAAGATCGTGATCCACCACAGTGGGTCACCTTTTACTTGCTTCTACTCTCGCTATTTTTCTAGCTAAGTTCCTATACTTGGCCAAAACAAAAAAGGTTAGTATAAATGACAATGATTTATCATACAACAAAATTAATTTTGACAATTTTTACCTGGATTGCATTACTAGCGAAGCGGTCGCATAATAACATCCAATCCTCCACTGTCACCCCCCTGTAGGGTCTGTCGCGAGGCTCTCTACCTACTGCCACCTTCGCCTCGTAGTGCATGTGGAGCCTGTGTCGATAGTTCCTGAAACGGACTCCCAAGTAACAGCTCACTGCCTTCACGACATAAGGTAGGTAGAGATCGATGTCAAACTTCTCTTGTAAAGCATTTTGTTGTCAAAACATTACTTCGTTAGATATGTTAAAATTTAGTTGAATACAATAATAAAAGACATACCAGGATATGCGCATGAATATCCCGTCGCTCCTCGTCAGTGATAAGACTCTAGTTACTAATATAGAATGGGGCGCATAGTCGGCAAATGATGCCAACCTCAATGGTGAACTGTTGTACCTACCTACCTACCGACGGGCTTTAGCAAGCCCGAAGGTATCTCAATCTGAAGTCGCGCACCTCCTTGCTGCCTCCGATCTGAACCTACAAATTGCGATTCTCGATCTACCGCGCCCTCGTCTAAAGGTGGTGGCCGAAACTTTAGAAGAAATAAAATAGAAACAATTTGTACCATATTTATATAATCATTAAAAAAAAGAAACTATGCATACCATCGACGGCAAGATCGGTCGACCTTGCAGATGAAGGGGAAGGGGTCGATGGGTCTGTCCAGGCTGTGCGTCTGCGTGATGATGTTCCAACCCTATCTAAAAAGAAAGTTTAAAAATAAAATTCCATTACATCATAAAAATGAAAATCCATTACATCATAAAAATGAATACCCATTACATCACAAAATTGAATATCCATTACATCATAAAATTGAAAATCCATTACACTTGATCCTAACACATGTAACACCTATTACAATTATTCATTTGAGACTGTATCATCATCTGTTCTTAAAATTTCTTCATTCTCAGTACAATACTCTAACAATGTATCATCATCAAAATCACTTTCCTCATCATCATCATCATCATCATCATTAATGAAAGTTGCATCCCTCGAATTTAACTGTGTGGTATTAGTGACGTCAGAAGCTACAACATGATCTGGTTCTATATCAGTTCTATTCAACCGATACGAAGTAACATCTTCTTGATCATGGCGGACAATACCATCGTAGGTAGATTGAGACTCTTCTTGTAGTGCCTCCCCAATCCTCTCTAAATCTTCATCTCCCTCTTCAACTTCTAATACATCATAAACATTTCTAGACTTTATTTTTTGGACAACATGCCAATCACCTTTGATTATTGTGTCCTTCAAATGCAAAACTTGTTTTGCTTGAGATGGCAATACATACGGATCATCTTTAAATGTCATACGTGACGTATTAACACTTATAAAGTGCTTGTCGATTTACATTCCAATCTTCTTGTTACTTACATCCCACCAATCATATTTAAACATATACATAGAATGATCGAAGCAATAATGTAATTGTATGATATCTTGTAAAACACCATAGTACTCTACAATTTGTCCTGCTTTATAATCTCCCTGAACAAGGACACTGTTATTCTATGTTCGCCAGCTGACCTCACGTTCCCTCATGTGAAATGGACACTGTTATTCTGAGACATGTACAACCTTTGTAGCCTAGGTTTTAGGAAAAAATATCTCAACATCTTGTGCGAAATTGTATTGTTCTTTCCTTCGTTCAGCTTGTACCTGGGTTCGTGGCACACCGTGCACTCCATACATTGTTCAGTCTCCTTTTAAAATAACATGCAAGCATGTATGGGAATATACACGAGGCCCAAATCTCTTAATATTCTTTTCGTCTCGTAATATGATTTCAGAAGGGTTTCCCTAGTAGGAAGTGTTGCTTTAATCAATTCAATGACCATATTAAATGATTTGTTACTGTCACGCCCCGAATTCCAGCGAATCCGAGGCGCGAGTAACGAGATAAAGGAAAATAAAATAATAAAGAAATAAAAGATAATACCGACATTCTCATACATTCTGTCCACTGTTTTGATACATACATAGAGTCCAGTCCACTTGCTCACAACATGTAAAACAAAACACAGTCTTGGGCTTATGCCCTTATACAATATCGAAAACAAAACGCCCCTTGGGCCTAACACCGTCCCTAATCAGATCATCTCCACGTCTCGTACTGCTGGGACATCATCTGAAATGTTTGCCCCATTAAGGGGTCAGCTCAACATGCTAGTACAATATAATGCTAATGCAAGAAACAAAACTAAGGTCGTGGCATGTGTAAGTGTACAGTTATTTCTATATGACATCTGATATCATGATGGCAGTATATGAGCAGTGTATAGTATATGTACAGTATGCGTGACACACCCATGCAACTCTATGCCACCCATGTCTCATGATACGGTCATTCTCCGCTGGCATGAGTACCGCCACGTATGTCTCGCTTCACGGTCCGGAATCCGTCAGGCTTGCGAGTACCTATTGGCCGATTTTGGGTTTTTCACCACAGGATCTGCACCCTCATAATGCAAAGCACCAAGTGCTTACCACGCCATGTCCAAAGAATTTCACTATGCCAATATGCTCTGATCTCATCATGTCATGATGCATCTCATTCATACATAAAACATGCCTTCAAGTACATAATTCATAATATCAATAGTTCTTCAAAGCACATTATTCACACACTATACTAACACATGCAGTATACCCATAATCATCATACAACTCAACAAGATAGCACGTAGCACATAAACATGTGAACACTCAAGCAAACATGTGAACAATTAATGCAGCAAAGCAAGTACTCCTAATCTCAATTCTATTTCTTACTTAGCACAATATATCGTACCTGGTAATCGATCTCAAACTGGAAAAGTGTACTCGTAGTAAGGTGAAACCACCGTAAGAACACCGAAGGCTAGGTCACCTTTTCTTTGCCTTTCCGTGTCCCTATAATTCATAACATGAAACTCAGTTTAATTGTCACTTGAATTATGCTATTCATCAAATTTTATGTCTTTAATTCATAAGCTTCTATTTTGCTAAATTAGACCCTACCATTGAGTCCGGAACGTCGAAGAAAATAAGTTTAGGCTTTTGTAGAATTCAATTCGGACTCCTGGGTTCAAAAGGGCAAAACAGTCATTTTGCACTTTACACGTGTCCTCACATTTCGTGACCTCTTTTTACAATTCGGACTCCACTGTTGAGTCCGGAACGCTCGAGATAATTAAGTTTCACTACTCGTTTACTAAATTCAGAGTTCATTTGACTGTATTTCAATTCAGGGGCATTTTGGTAATTTTATATGTTACTGCGGGTCTTTTATTTTTTGGGACCCCGTCTCGTAAAACGGATCTCACCATTGGCCTCAGAATGGCCGAGATAGTCAAAATACACTAATGACTTGTCTCATTTGGACTCCGGGATATTTTTGAATATTTAAATAATTAAATTAATTTAATTAATTAATTTAATTAATTAATTTATTAATATTTTATTCAGGAGGGTCAAATCAGAATTATTAATAGTTGGGGGGTCAATTTATAATTTCCGTAAGTTTTGGGTTAATTTTCAATTATCAAAAGTTCAGGGGCAGAATTGTAAATTTGAATTCTCCTATTCCTAATTCGGACAGCCAAACAAGGATCAGCCTAAAACAGGGATAAGATATCCCTGTTCTTATTATTTCAGATTTTTAATTTCATAAACCCATAACCAAACAGCCCCCTTTACCCTTTTAATTTAAAACACATGGCGACACGTGGCAAAGGCGGTCCACACCCGCCCGAACCGGACCCGAACTGACCCGACCAGACCCGGAACAGACCCCCCCTTCTTCCCCGATTTTTCGGTGACGCCCAGTAGGGTTCCGGCGCCTCTTCCGGCGCCGGCGACCGATTTCCGGTGGCTTTTTCATGTTTTCAAAATGCCATCTTCTAGAGTTTTTCAAGTAGGTTTCACTCCCATCTTCCATTTTCAGTTTAGACCAACGGATTTTCACGAAATAGGGCTCAAAGGCCCACGGCCGAATCTCCGGCCAGCTGAATATCTTCAGTTTCTCACTCGGTTGTTCACGGTTTTCCATCATTTCTTTCTCATTTCATTTTCTGCACTTATTAGGGTTATTTCTATCTCATTAGATTCAAGCTTTGTACATAAAATGCTAATCCAACCCCCCCATGACCGTGACCTGCAAACCCCTTTTTCTCCCTCATTTTTCAACCATTTTCCTTCATTCTTTTTGCAAAACAATCCTCACAACATACACTTTAAAACCCTATGCATCAAATAAATTATCATGCCAAAAAAAAAATAATAATAAAACAGAAGGGGTGCACTTACGGATTTTCTGAGCTTTCTCTCTCTAGCCGTGCCTTCTTTCACCCTCTTGCTCCGAGCTCGAACCAAGCTTCAAACTCTCTCTCAGAGCTCTATTTCTCTCCCTATTCTCTGTTTCTTTCCTTCTCTTTTCTCCCCAACCGAGACTACACTTATGCACACACACAAACCAAATCTCTCACGTCTCTCCCTCACAGCCACTATTCTTGACTCCCTCTCCACCGTCAGCCACCTTTTGCTTCCCCCCAAATGCAGCTTTGCATTTAATGCAAAGCTGCTACTATATATCCACATATATATATATATATATATTATCATCACACACACACTAGTTTCACACACTCCCCAATCGGCTGTCCTTCTAGTTTGGTTACAAACACACACACACACACGCCCAGTTACACATGCACACCATGCACTGCTATACTTAACTATACACACACTCATATACATATACATATGCTACACATACATATATAACCCATATACATTCATACATTCTTTAATTTTTAATTAATAATAATAATAAAAATAATAAATATAATAATAATAATAATAATAATAAAATTTTAATTAACCAAGAACAATGATAAAAAAAAAAAAAAAAAAAATTCCATGTCATAACAGTTACTCCATCAATTGATGGTCTTAATATGAAGGAGTTTCACAAGAAAATCTAGTTTCAAAAACTTATCGCAACCTGGATATAACAGCTGCCTTGCTTCCCTCAACAAGGACTCAAACACTTCTGATTGTCCTGTGTCACTCTTGTGACTATGAGCCCTAGTTGTAGCCCCCTGCAAGTCTACCAGCATTTGTGGCAAGCCTTCGTAACCAACCCCAACATTATCGCCTAAGTCATCATCGTCGTCTTCTTCTTTATCCTCAAATACCACTCATACGTCATGGTGTTCCCCATGAAATTCCTAACACGCATACCTCTTGTCCATTCCTGTGTAGGAGTAGGTGCTCTTTGGCCTCATCTATATACATATAATTCTTATTATTGCACCTCTTACATAGACATCTTATCATATTTCTCCCATCTGCAGATGCACGAGCAAACTCAATAAAATCTTTGATCCCCTTCACATACCTTGGCAAATGCCTACCCCTCAAGTCCATCCAACTCTTATCCATTTTCGTCTGCCTAATACAAGTAAAAAATGTTGCTCATTATAAATATGAAACATGAATCCTAACGCCTCCAACTTCTCTCTAAAGGGTAAGGTGGTCTTATCCCATTCGTGAATACACAATCTACATTGCAATCAGCAACAAATCAAATGCTTGATTCCACTCAAAGAAAATTTCGACAGTATCTCCCTACGGTTTTCCAAGTAGGTTATCCTAGAGAACAATAGGAGATCGTGCTAAAATTTTCTCATAATGGATTATTCAAGCATGTGCTATTGATTGCAATGCAGATTTATGCATTCCCAAACTGTCCTACTCTGGACAATTCAAGAATCAATTTTTATACACATGAGCTCAATCACGAATAGATTTCACGACAAGATTCACATTGTGATGAAAATGACTCCCGAACGGGGCTAGGCTTACATGAATGCAATCCCTAACTTATAAAACTAGTCCTAATTTTTTTTTTTTACGAACTAATCCCTTAAAAAAAATATCCAAATAAAACAGTAAGGTTTTTCACAGAGTCGTAGCTACTTTGTGAAAGTTTTTGTTATTGTATTGATCAACTATAGAAATAATATCTAAACTTAGCTTATTCTCCACAAATGCACGTTTTCAATATAAGAAAAATAAAGTAAATAATTGAATCGAACATTTTCCCTGTAGCAAACTAAAAGAAAAAATTTATTTATAAAAGGGCAGTCCCATTGCAGCAGCTTCTGCTACTGGGGTCTGGGGAGGATTAGATCTACATAGCCTTAATCCGAGAGTAGAAAATTTTTATGTTGATATATGTGTATATTGCTTGATGAAAGAATTAGAACAATTTTCACAAAGAAGTGTTAAAAATCAAAATAGAAGCTCTAGTATACTTATAAATGTGTGTGATTTCAACTATAAACTTATAAATGTGTGTCACATTAGATAGATTATGATATTAAGACTATGTTTTAAATGAGTGGTGGTCTAACGGTAGATTAATGCATTTTCAAATCTAACTAGAACTTAATTGATGAATTCAAGTGACATAGGCCATAAATAAACTCAAGGTAACCATCTCGAATAAAATACTATAGCCAATATTACCCAAAACTTGGGATAACCAACCATTTTTTGGAAAAAAAAAAATATATATATATATATATAGAGTAGTAAAACAATATAAAAATAGTCAATGATAGGCAAATCAATTTTAAAAACATCGTAATAATGTCATTTATGTCAAAATTTGAATTGCATTATCACCGAGTTTTCCTACCATTGGACCTTTTTCTTTTTTTTTTGGGAGGGTTAGTGGCCGAAGATAATATGGTTTTAGCAAAACTTGGATTGAAAAGAATGTCTTTCTGAAAATACAGTCATGACAACACCCTTTAAAGAGAGAATAGACATTGTAGAGGACACAATTTCCCATAAACCAAAAAACATTGACAAAAGGAAAAGCTAATTCAGAACCTTAAAATACCCAACTCACCTACTTCACAAATCCAACTCTTTTTTTGGGTTTTTTTTTTTTTTTTTTGTTTTTCCTTCCTTACTCGTAGAAAGATTTTAAGGAAAACTGACTACACATTTAAGTACCCTTTAATAACTGAACTCCCTAATATTTTTTACATTTATGAATACTAGCCCTTTTGGAATCTTGAATCTACTTGGTGCAGTTATTTGCAAGTGAAAATACGCACACACACACACACAAAGAGGAATTTACTTGTAAGAATGGATGATAAATAACAACACAATTTATTTTAAAAAATCATTAACTAACAATAATAGAAAGAGAGGGATAAAATTACTAATGGGGTTTCGGGAGTTACTGTCTTACCAGAAAAGTCGTCATCGCCGATTGGGTTGTCCGTTGCCATCACCGAATGTGCCGTCTGCCATTGTCCGAACCGTGCTTGGGGAGTGAGAGTGACAGATCGAGAGGGAGAAAAAAATAAGGGATCGAACCAGAGAGGAGAAAAAGAAGAAGAAACCAGGGGTCGCGACTGCATTATAAATAGGGGACTTTTTAGCAACGCACAATGAGCGTCGCTAAAAAGTCCTCATGCATCGCAAAAAAGCCATAACACGACGTCGTTTTACTAATCAAACTATTAGCGATGCTTACACGTGCATTGCCAATAAAGTCTTGTCCGTCACCAAAAAATTTGCTCCTATTTTTTTCACGCAGGAAAGCCCTTTTTGTTGCTTTTTAGCGACGCACATGAGGTATGTCGCGAATAGTGTCTTTTTGCGACGCTTACTGTGCATCGCAAATAAGGTGCGTCGCAAAAAATATAATTTTTTGTAGTGATATATATACATATATATTTATGTATATGTATATATAAATGATATACATGTACAAATATAAGGGAAAAAGAGAAAGCATCAATAGTGATGCATTAAATAAATAATTTAATATAATAATAATAATAATAATAACAACAACATTTATACTAATAATATGTCATTCATCTAGTATTCTACCTAATCTAAAGGAGACCCTAAGCTAATCAAGTCATGCGTAAGTAATTAATGAGCATAAACCTATTAATATAATAAATATTAAAATTTAAATTTGGTTACCAAAAAGAATTACCAAGTACGTTTTCACATGACCCAGATTAATAATTGATAGAAAAATAATTTAAAGGAATGAACAACACCATTGTGTCCTATGTGTCAAAAAAATACTGGGATATTAATTTTCATGCAATTCTGAGATAGAAATCCGAACACTTATATGACAAAACGCCAAAATAAAAAAGATTGTAACACTGCAAGTTGGCATAACGGAAGTAATAAGATATTTATCACATGATTCTCCAAGTTTGTCCACCTATATATGTCAAATGCACCAAGACTTTAAAACTCAAGAACATGCAAAAGTCACAAGACTTTCTAAAAATTTTAAAAAGTGATGTTGAACAAGTTGTGGAGGCTTTTGAAGAACAATTGGGACATTCCAAGTCTCATTTCAAAAAAAAAAAAAAAGTACTAGTAGACGCAGAGTTAGTCTGACATTTTTGCCATTTATATTAATTTTTTATTTTGTAATTACTTTTTTTAAGGAAGTCTGAATTAACTTCTGCTTGTAGCTATAGTTTCCTACTTTGATATGGTTTTTAGTTTTCTAAAAAGTCCCAATTTTTATTAATTTTAGATTTTTTTTTTCAAAATTATTCTAGTTTCCTAATTGTAGTAGGACTAGTATAAGAAATTAATAGATTCATATTCAAATTAGTAGTAGTTTTAGCCTATATATATGATGTAAATCAATCTTTATTATTCAGATTATCAATAATATATTTTTGTTTAAAAATTTTGATATTTGTTCTTTTTGGGTGAGAAGTCCTTTTTGTTCTTGGTTACTAAAGAATTCAACATATTTGATTCTCCTCTACGTTTCACACTGCGTTAGAAAGTCTAGCACCTAACCTACTTACCACCTTGTGAATTAAGCTACCAATGTACACTGTAAAGATCTGAAAAATCAGGATAAATTTTTTCGTTTTGCCGGTAAGACACTATTCATGCACTACTTGCCGGTAGGACATTATACATACATCATTTAGACATAAGTCATGTTTAGAAGAATAATTTGAGTATGTCATAGAAGGTAAATATTCTTAGAATATTAAAATACACCTCCGGTGAGAATTTGAGCCTAATCGGAGATAGTTTGAAAAAGAAGACCCGAAGAGGGCATCCCAAGTGGCCCGGGTGGACCCGGCCGCACCGACCAAAGAGCGAAAATAAATTTTTAGAAAAAATTATCATTTAAAATAATTTTAAGAACTTTGGTTAAAGAAGAATGTGGAATTGAGGTGTTTTGGGATAGGTTGTAGTGTAACGGGGTCCCGCGACTCATTAAGAGTAAAAAGGTCTTTTCACCCCTTGGCCGCTTTAGTATAAATACAACCCTTGAAACTTAAATTTATCAGAAATGGGTCTGAGAAGGAGCAGCAGGTCGTGCACGGAGAGAAAGGTGAAGAAAACCTAGTTTTTTCTAACTTTCTACCTTCCAAAACTCATCTATAACCTTACAATCTCTCAAGGATTCCTTCTAGGAAGTTGTTCCCCACATCAAGGGCTATATTCCTAAAGATTGGTTTCGGTTGCAAAGCGAGCACAACTCCTTAGGGTTGAGAAAAACCCTTTTAGGTATGATATTTTACTAAGTAAAGAATAGAAGTTAAGTTTAGTAGTATTTTTATAAGTTGATTGTATGACTTACATGCTTACTTGTTGTTAAAAAATCACCTAGCATATAGCTACTTTGAAGACCTAGGGTTGGTGCCTTATATACTTATGTATTCTTTGGAAATTTGGTAAAGTGATGAACATGTAACATGAATATATGTATAATTGATTGTATTATAGCTTATGTTCATGTAGGCAAAGTCTTGTAGTTTGAAAGTTATGGTTTGCTCAAAGTATTGGTACTTTGTGTACTTGTGTGTTTCTTGAGAATTTGATAATGTTGTGAACATGTAACGTAAATATATGTATAATTGATGGTATTAGATGTTATGTTCATGTAAACAAAGTATTGTAGTTTGAAAGTTATGATTTGCTTAATGCATGATGTATAATTTAAGGCACACCCCATGTGTTTGATAAAATATTTCATTGAAGTTGCATAGAAAAATTAAGGCATCTTGGCATACTGGAATCTTTGAAAACATAGCATGTGTTGAGCACTTTGGTGCTATGCATTATGAAGGTGTAGATCATATGGTGAAAAACACAAAATTGGCCATGGTACTCGCGTTCCAACGGGGATGGACCGTGAAACGAGACATACGATTAGTACTTGCGTTCCAACGAGGAAGGACCATGAAACGAGACATGGGTTGGGCATAGAGTTGTATGTGTGTGTCATGCATATTATCCATTGCATTGCATTAATGAATTGGAATGTTTATACCTCATAAACGTTCACTTTGTACATGTCACGCCTTATCTTTATTCTTTATATTAGCATTATGTCATACTGGGTCGTTGTGCTCATCCTATACGGGAAAATGATTTTAGGTGAGAACGAGAAAACATAAGGCTTGGAGAAGCCTAGGTGATTTTTTTGGCATGCCATGGGAGTATGGAATAGAAGTTGGGATATTTGGCCCTTGGGGCATATTTTTGGTTGTATGAGGGCATAAGCCCTGGGACATATGTATTAACTTGTAAAATTTTATATTGCATGGAAACAATGGGCAAGACCCTAAATTTGTAATGAGCATGGAGCTCATGAAACTTAAGTTTCAAGTATATATATATACATATATAGTGGATATATGTTTTAAATTACGTATGAATGCCTTAGTTGTTTTAAATTATGTATGAATGGTTTAGTTGTTTTAAATTATGTATGAATGACTTAATTGAGTAAGGGGATGTAGTTTAGTAATTAGTCTAAGAGTGGTATATTATGTTGCAAAATTATTAGTTGAAAAAAGCCTAAAAAATAAAGGAGACCATATCAAAATTTGTGAATTAAAAAAGGTTAATAGGTGTGTAAAATACCCCATATATAAGTGGGAAGCGTGCCAAAAAGTAGGGGTTAAAAACCTTAAGGAAGTAGGTTAAAAATCTTAAAAATTAGCTTGCAGCATTTTGAAAAAAAATTCAGAAAATGAAAAAGTTAGGTTGTAGCAAATACACTGTAGCAATAGTAAACCAGTAGCCCAGCAGCCAGACAAGCAGCCAGCAGCCCGCACTCCCCCAAGCATGCGCCATGCACCTGCAGCACGCGCCCCGTACACCCACGCCCACGCCGTGCGCGCGCGCCTGCGCTCCTAGCCTTCTTACACCCCCTTGCCACAACCCTTGGCCACTTGCCTTGGGCTATGTTTGGCCAACCCATAGGCCATGTTGGTCAACCACCTTAGGCCATGTTTAGGCCACCCTTTTGGGTCATGTTTGTCTACCCTTTAGGGGCCATGTTTGGCTACCCTTTGGGACCATCTTTGGTCACTACTTAGGAAAATATTTGACCTTTACTTTGGCCATATTGGGCCACCAACCTTGACCATACTTTGTCATTATTTTAGGCTATGATAAGCAACCACTTGGACCATGCTTGGTCACCACCTTGAAGTTGGGTTATGAAAGCACATAGGTTATGTTTAGCCTACATTTTAAGCCATTATAAGACATGATCTTGAAAATTAACGAGTAAAAGTCGATTAAAAATGAATATATTAATTTAATTCTTTTATTTTATTATTCTCACTTACTCCCCGAGTTTATGAAAATTCGAGGCGTGACATACACTGCCTATATATATTGTTCTTTACATCACACTACTTGCAAACATAACATAAAGATATATTAATATAAACACACACACACACACATATATATATATATATATATATTATAGAGAGAATAATGGTTTACAAAAAATTCGAGAGAGAATAATGGAAATAGTGGGAAACTAGAACATTGTCATTTTTAGAAAACTAAGGTAAAATCCTTGTTCCACACATGTCTTCTTACATTATCTACATACATAGGTCCATATATATATATATGCTCATACTTATACATATGTAGATGCACAAACACGTGAAACTCTATATACCCATATGTGAGAAAGAGATGGGTAAAACTGAGTCTTCAAACAAATAATCACTACACTTCATCATGATGCTTGAGATATCTAGAACATACAAAAACTAAGCTATAAGAACAAAAATGAAGGTCCAATAATAGCAGAATTCATATAAAACTAAAATAGGTGAGTAAATGAGTGTCTAAAAAATATTTACAAAACTTGCTTTTATCACTTGGGTATTAAAGTACACAAGAAAACGAAATCATAAGGTAAAAAATGAAGCAAAACAGTTGAAAAATAGGGGAGAAAACTAAATTCAATGGTGGTTCATTTTGACTATGTTTTAAAGGATTTTGATGTGTTTTAATTGCTAAAATCTATTCTAGACTTTACATATTAGTATTAGGAAGTATTTTGAATAAAAATTAAGTGAGAAAAATGGATGAAAATCGAATTCGAAAGTGTGTGAAGCCACTGGTTTATCATGAAACCATGCTGAAAGGTGATGAATAGAACAAAGCCAACATATGTAGCTTTTGTAACTAGATCGCAAAGGACCCTTATGAAATAATTTCAACACAAATATATTATAAATTTATAAACAATGGTATTAAACTAACCTTTTACGCTATATTGTGCTATTAATATTTGATTTAATTGCAGAAAGAGACCACCCAAAGATATTTTTCGACTCTCTAGACTTAGTACAATGTCCATTTGGGTTAATTATATTTTGAAAATTATGACACATATTTTGCTCGATTACAAAAATACTCTTAAATTTTATTTAGTTATTAAATATGCTATAAAATTTTGGAAAAGCCTAATTTGATATTTTCAAAGGCTTTGGATCCAAATATGTGATATATTTTTATGAAATAAATGTTGAGAATTTTTGTAAATTATTGAAATACATTTTTTGCAGTTCATGTATTTTAAATGTGCTAATAAATTTCAAAGAAGGCCTATTGTAATTTTTTTCAGCATTCGAAGTCTGATTTTGTGATTCGTTCAAGTTAAATAAATCTTGAAACTTATCTTTTAGTACTATGGTTGTTAATTTATTATAAAAACGCCTTTGTATTGATTATAAAAGTTATTCTTAATAATCTAAACCAAGATTTAAAGTCTAATTAGAGCAAAGTGATTATCTAAATATACTAATATTATACAAGTATAAAATAATACGAAACGAGGGTTATAAGGATAAAAATAACTATATTAAACTCAATAAACGATGATTACAAGAATTATCCAATTAATGAAGGTAAAAGGTACAAAGACTTAGATTAAGTCACAAACGGCATAAAATTAATATTAGCATGGAAATTGGGGCGATTCAGGTGAGTAATTCCATAACTATGGAATGGTGGTTTTTTATACTCAATCTCTATGAAATTCAGTCTTCTTGGCAAATGGGATGTTTTACACACAGTTTTTATAACTACAATTTTGTGAGTAATTCTAGAACTTTGGAATGGAAAAATTTTATACAACTTGTCTTTTGAATAGTATAAACAATATCCTATGTTATGCAAAAATATTATATTACACTATGAAAATGTGACTTATAAGCATGTTTACTAATTGTTTTAAAAACTCGTGGATAGAAATGTTTGAAAAGCCATATTTTTACATACATGTCATTATACGAAGCTCGCTAGAGGGGACATGCCAACAATGATGAAAGTCCTCGACGGGGTACCTATGATAGGCCAATGAGTGGGTCAGAGATCTCTTTTGTTGTCACTATATGTGATTAGGTCATATGTTGATTCAAAATTCGAGTTGTTGCGGGTTCTTTTGTATGATGTCTTTTTCATAGTAATGGACATGATATGTTATGAAAAATATGAATATGATACACTTGCTATGCTCAAAGAATGTACAATGATAAAGTTATGCTTCTAATTCAAGATTTGCAAGCTATGTTTAAAGTATGTTTTAAATTTCACAAAATATACTATGATTATGATACGTAAGCTATATTTGAAGTGAAAAGCAAGTTCATAAAACATATGTTTCTAAGCTTTTCAAATGTGTTATAAAACAACTATGATTTCAAAAGTTATGTTTGTTCTCTCTACTATCCATGGTGTATATGAATGCTTTATTATGAAAACCAATGATAGATGCTAGATTTACTCATTAAGCTTAGTGATTTAGCTCACCCCATTCCTCTCAACCTCCCAAGTTTTGCAGGATAATAAGGGATAAGGATAGAATAAAGCTTATCAAATCTCGAAAGGGAATAAAGCCTAACAGTCTGAAAGTGATACTAGTGGAAAATTAGGAAATGGCGTAGCAAATACAAAAATGATGCTAGAAAGGATGTTGCAGATGCAGAGTTTGGGAAGGCGAGATAAATAGTCACAAAGCCTGCCAACATCACTAATAATGGTTGTTTGGGATGTTGATCTAGGCGATGACAAGAAAAGTTACTGCTACTGATAAAGAAAAATGGGGGTAATGATACAATTATAGAATTAGTATGTCAGCACATGATAATCACTTGTATCTTTCCAGGGGATTGACAAGCAATTTATTTGCAGTCTTACCACAGGGGAATTAGGTAATACTTTGATCGGATGCGATTGCATTTATTTATTATCTTAAAGTTGTATAAATCACGCTTCAACAATAAATAAAAAAATCTTATACATCCCATTCAATTCCATTCTGAAGGCTTCTTCGACTGGTCATGTCCCAGATTCTATAAAGGGTGGGGTTTAGGATGTGATAGAGTAACACAAATAGCGCCAAAACTATTTCTCTAATTAATTAACCTAAATTAATTAGACAAGAATCATGAACTTAAGTTTTTTTAACCAAGTGTTTAAATAATTATTTAAATTAAGACTCCTATAAAAAATATATGGCCAAGTTTTCAAAAATAAAAAAAATATAAAGAGCATATTCAAAAAAAAAGAGACACTAATTCTGTCACGCCCCGAATTCTGACCGAACCCGAGGCGCGACTGACGAGACAGAAAGTAAAATAAATAAAAGGATAAAAGTAATTAGATTCACTAAATATGCATCCATCATCATCCATACATAAAATAACATCGAATACATTGTTCATCAGTCATTCGGGCTTAAGCCCTTACATAACAAAATACAAGTTTCACGAATCACAAATACATCACAGGCTTCACCCTATCAGGGCATCACCGAGTCTCTAGTGGCTGGAGGATCCTCATCTGAAAATGTTGCCCACGAATGGGTCAGCACAACTGCTGGTATGATGAAATGCTAATGCCAGAAATAAAGCTAAGGCGTGGCATGTGCAAAGTGTACATTTATTTCTAAATAACATTCAAGCATCGCAGTAATATATATATGAATGTTATGCATGACACACCCATGCACAACTCTATGCCACACCCATGTCTCATTTACGGGTACTCCCCGATGGCTCGAAGTACCAATGCAATGGCCAATTTTGGGTTTTTCACCACAGGATCTACACCCTCATAATGCAAAGCACCACGTGCTTACCCACGCCATGTTCTCAAAGGATTCATCATATGCCAATATGCCAATGCAATCTCAATGATACATGGTGCCCACAGTATAGCATGCTCGATGACAATAATACATAAATCACCAGCTGATTTCACATGCAAGCATATCTCGTGAAATCAACATATACACATGTCGTGAGTCACATTCATCATTCACTAAACATTCATAAAGTACAAGTAACATGTAAGCATGTGAACAACCAATTCCAAACAAACAGGCAAGCATATTACAGATAAGCACATACAGCATTCCAGTCATTCACAAATATTCCTAACTTAACCTCATTTCTAACACTAGCAAAGCACCATACCTGATGGGTTGGTATCAACCCTAGAAGATCGTGAACTATATGTAACTGAACTGGCGGATGAAAATGTAGGAGATCAGATCGCCTCCTCCTCTCCTGTCAGTGTCCCTAAAAGTAGAAATTACAACTCAGTCCATTGTTGTTTGAATTTATGCTATTCATCAAATTTTATGTCTTTAAATTCATAGGTTTCTATTCTGCTAAATTAAACTCTACCATTGGTTTTAGAACGTCTAAGAAAGTAAGTCTAGGTTCTCGTAGAACTCAATTCGGACACCGGAGTTCAAAAGGGCAAAACAGTCATTTTGTACTTTACACGTGTCCTTACATTTCGTGACCTATTTTCACAAATCGGACTCCACGGTTGAGTCCGGAATGTTCAAGATAATAAAATTTTACTATTTGTTTACCTAATTCGGAGTTCGTCTGACAGTGTTTCAAGTTAGGGTCATTTTGGTAATTTTAAGAGTCACTACGGGTCTTTTATTTTTCGGGACCCCATCTCGTAAAACGGACCTCACCATTGGTCTCGAAATGGTCGAGATAGTCAAAATACACTAATGACTTGTCCCATTTGGACTCCGGGATGTTTTTGAACATTTAATTAATTAAATTAATTTAATTAATAATTTATTAATATTTTAATCAGGTGGGTCAAAGTGTAATTTCTAACAGTTGGGGGGGTCAATTTGTAATTTCTGAAAGTTCAGGGTTAAGGTTCAAATTCAAAAGGTTCAAATTCAAAAGGTTCAAATTCCAAAAGGTTCAAATTCCATTTTTAATTTAAAACAATAGGCTGACACGTGGCAGGGGCGACCCGTACCCGCCCGAACCGGACCCAGATCCGACCCGAGACCCGACCCGGTCACCCCACCTTCTTCCCCGATTTTTCGGTAGGGCAACAGTGGGTTTCCGGCTCCTTCTCTGGCGCCGGCGACCGGTTTCCGGTGACTTTTCCCCATTTTTAAAATGCCATCTCCTCCCCCTTTTCACGTAGATCGCATCCCCAACCCCCACTTCCCTCAAAGCCTTTTTAATCTTCACGAAATAGAGGGTTTAGTAGCTCTGGCCGGTTTTTCGGTGAGCTGATTTTCCTAATTTCATGCCCATTTTCTATTGTTTTTCCCTCTTTCTTTTTCTATTCTTTTTCTGCACTTCATAGGGTTATTTTAGGATCATTTAAAGGGAGTTTTACACATAAAATGATGAGGTTCAACCTCCATGGCCGAAACCTGCAACTAGGGTTTTCTCCCTAGTTTCTCACCTATTTCTCCTCATTCTTTTTGCAATTTAATCCCTATATTATGCTCTATACGATTCTACAATTTAAATCAATTAAAATGCTTTAAAAAAAATCGAAACAGGAGCAGTCCACTTACCAATGAATTTCAGTTTTTTTTCCCTTTTTGGTTTGCTTCCCTTCTCCTTCTGCTCCTCTTGGTCACTTCTGCTTCTCCAGAACTCTCTCCCTTGCTCTCAGTTTTCTCTTCTTTCTCTTTTCTCCTCCAACCGAGACCAACTCCCTTTGGTCACTCAAATATCTCCATTTCTCCCCCTCGGTTCCTCCCCCTTCACAGCCCCTTTCTTTGACCCTTTCTCTCTGCAGCAGCCACCTGCTTCCTCCCCCTCATGCAGCTTTGCATTTAATGCAAAGCTGCCTACACACCTATATATATATACATATATATCACTTATCACACACACACACACTAGGCACACACACTACTCCACCGACACACACCTCACAATCTGATTTATATATATATACATATACATATATATTTTCATATTTAAATATACCTCACATGTATACACATATACACAATATATAATTTACATTATATATATATATACATATATATATATATACACATACACACATATCCATCATCATAATAATAACAACAATAATAATAATAATAATGATATTTACAAAGAATAATTAAAATAATAATAAAAAAAAAAAAATTTCATGTTATAACAAATTCTTACATAGAAAACCCTCATTTGTAATAAAAACCCATCACTACTAGAAAATGTATCCATTAAAAAAATCAATCAGTACAAGTAATAGCATATCACTGACCACTAACTTGCTACGCTACCTAGGAGAATTACACCATTAGTTAATCCTCCACTTAATCCTTTACATTTTGTTTTTGTCCCCTGATTACGCTTTTTAACCATACTTTACACAACAACCACTTCCACCACGATTTGACTAATTATAGATCTACACAACCTGTGCAGTGGTTTTAACATGTTGTAAGATTCTCTTAGCAAAAGCTTCACAATTTCCTCTATAAAGCAAGGACTATTTTAAATCCAAAAACTAGAATAGATGTTTTAATCACAAGGATTCAAAACTACCGAAATGCTCTATATAGATGCAAGGGATGGTATCTAGAATAAAAACTCACTACAAGAAAACACGTTTTTGGTGACGCACAATTTTAGTGGCGTATGGAAAAGCGTTGTTGAAAGTGAATATTAATGACGCTCAATATGTGCGTCGACAAAAAGTGTGAAAATACATTTCTCGCATGTGAGACTTTTATTTGTGACGTTCAATGACTTTTAACGATGCCTAGTGGCGTCGCCAATAGAACTAGGCATTTTTGCGACTCCCAGTACTGCATTGCTAATAATATATGAATTTTTAGCGACTTTCAGTTTTGCACCGCTAATAGTTTTTTTGAATTGAAACAGTGTCATTTAAATATCGTGTTCTTGGCAATGCAAAGTGGAAATTTTGATGTCCAATGTGCGTTGCTGCCAATAATGACTGTATTTCCCCAAATCAGTTCATGACCTCTCTAGTTCTTCCTCACTCTCTTTCTCTCTACTCTCACTGTCTATTGGTTCTTTATCTCCCTCTCACCAGCAACACATTTAGGCGAATCGACTACCGCCGATGACCGCTCCCTTACTCTGACCACCAACCATCTCTCAATCATTCTCTCTCCAAAATACAGTGTCACCGTCCCTCTTTATCTCAACATGTATGTCACGCCTCGAATTTTTACAAACCCGGGGAGTGAGGGAAATAAATTTAAGAAAAAGAAATAAAAGACAGTTCAATAAATTCAACTTAACATACGTTCATTTCCTTCATCATAAATACATGTGAGGCACATTCAATACATATATCCTACAGGTCATTTGGGCTTAAGCCTTTACATTACAAAATACGCCCCATGGGCTAAATATATTTCTAAGTCCTTTTTCCCTCCTTCTTTCAAGACTTCTCAAGTCTCAAGTGCCAAGAGCATCATCTGTAATATGGTTTCCCATGAATGGCTTAGCTCAACTACTGGTATGATACAATGCTAATGCAAGGAACGAAATTAAGGCGTGGCATGTGCAAGTGTACATTTATATCTACATGTCTTTAAAATCATCAATGCAATATATTAATGATATGCGTGACACACCTATACAAACTCTATGCCACACCCATGTCTCACTTTACGATCTTTCCCCGCTGGCATGAGCACCACTCGCATGTCTTACTTTACGGTCCGTCCCCGCTAGCATGAGTACCAATGGACGATTTTGGGTTTTTCACCACAGGATCTACACCCTGATAATGCATAGCACCAAGTGCTCAACCCACATTATGTTTCAAGGAATCACACTATGCCAATATGCTTTGATTCCACCATGCCATAATGCAGTCTCAATGAAACATTTTACCAATACATGTAGCATGCTTTAAACAATGCATTATACTTAGAACAATAATGGCATTTAAATCACACAATTCCTTCCACATGTATGCATGCTATTCACAATCAATTCAAGCACATGCTCAAGTTATATATTCACAATCCTAACAATTCTCAAAGAATATAAATCACATACTGTGCCAACACATGGGACATACACATAGTTATGGTTCACGTTTATTGATTGACCAAACTCCTAAGGAAACAGCAAGGAACACATAAGCGTATAAACGATCAAATAAACATACGAATCAATAAATCAACATGAAAATTTCTCCTAAACTTAATTCTATTTCTTACTTAGCAAAATATCATACCTGGATGGGTTCGTCTCAACCCTAGGGAGTTGTGTCCGCTACACAATCAAACCAACCGGTGAGAACGCAGTCCTCTTTACTGTATTTGTCTAGACGGTCCTCTCCTTTCTTTTCGGTGTTCCTAAGATTTACAAAGTATGTCTTAGTCTATCGTCACATGAATTTATGCTATTCATCAAATTTTATGTCTCTTTACCATTGGTATCTCTTTTATGTAAATAGACTCTATCTTTGAATCCGGAATGTCAAACAAAATCGATTTAGGTTTTCGCGGAATTCAATTTGGACATCTGTACTAAAAAGGCCAAAATAGTTATTTTACACTTTTATGTGTCTTTTTTTTTGGGACCCTGTCTCGCAAAACGGACCTCACCATTGGTCTTAGAATGTCCGAGACATAAAGAAAACACTATACTTTTACTATTTTTGGATTTTGCAACATTTTACTATTATTTAAGTTAATTTTATGTATATATATATATATATATATATTTATGCACAACAGATAGCACGGGTTAGTGTCAAATCATTGAATCTAGACCTCAGGTTTAATATAAATTCTATGTTCCTTGATCTCATTAAAATATTTACTGGCTGCTTATTAATGTTGGATTTTAATATCAATTCCATGTCCCTCAGTTTTACTCTTTGGACCAAAACTAATACTAATGCCACGATTGCTACCTATTATTTCTTTCTATGAATAAGCTGCGGCTGTGGGGAGATAAATCACACTTGAGAAAGCAGATCTCAAGACTGCAGCAGTAGGGTACCAGATTTCAATGTCTAGCCTGAAGCTCTTGGGATGAGCTTTTCCTTTCCTCAAGTATGAATTACACATTTATCTTTTACTGTTTTTTTTTTTTTTTTGTATATGACGTGATCTTATATATATATATATATATATATATATACACACACACATGGACATATAATACAATACATTTTAAAATATTTTAAATTTTATTTATTTATGTTTTATATCTAATTATTTTGTTTAATTATTTATTTGTAGTAAATTAAATATACTATTAAATAAAGGGTAAAATAGAAATTTAATGTTTGTATAATCACTTTAAATTTTTTTTTTACCACACTCAATTAACAAACTGAGTTTAACAAAATCAATTCTTTAAAATCACTTTCTTATTATCAATTATTCAAAATCAATTCTTTAAAATTTGAATCTCTACCAAACGGTCACTAAATTCGGCTATCCTTTTTTGATGTTTTTTAAAAAATATACTAAAACTCTTTTAAAAGATAAATGACTAGAAAAAATATTTGTAATTTGTGACATAACTTAGAAAATGTTAGTATAATTTAAAAAACATTAAAAGAGTTTTAGTATAATTTTTAAAAACATCAAAAAAGGATAACGGAATTTAGTGACCGTTTGGTGGTTATTCAAATTTTAAAGAATTGATTTTCAATAATTGATAATAAGAAAGTGATTTAAAGAATTGATTTTTTCAAACTCAGTTTGTTAATTGAGTGTGGTAAAAAAAAAAATTTAAACTGATTATACAAACATTAAATTTCTATTTTACCCTTTATTTAATAGTATATTTAATTTACTACAAATAAATAATTAAACAAAATAATTAGATATAAAACATAAATAAATAAAATTTAAAATATTTTAAAATGTATTGTATTATATGTCCGTGTGTGTGTGTGTGTATATATATATATATATAAAAGATCACGTCATATACAAAAAAAAAAAAAAACAATAAAAGATAAATGTGTAATTCATACTTGAGGAAAGGAAAAGCTCATCCCAGGAGCTTCAGGCTAGACATTGAAATTAGCGGTGTGAAGGTGGGCCCAATCAAAGTACGGGCGGGAAATTTCTCTGCTTTTTTTGGTTGTTTCAAGTCTGCTGATGTAGTTAACTTGGCCACACCAGCAGGTAAAATATTTAGGTATAAAAAAAATGATGTGAATAGCATTATTGTATTTATATATATAAATATGCCCCACTTGCAACGCCCACTAATGCTGCAGTTTTCCTTGACCTTCTTTTCTTTCTAGCTGATTATTTTCTGCTTCCTTGCATTTAACTTCATAAGATATTTGTATATATAAAATATAGGGATAATTACACTTACCTCCCTTGAGGTTTCTGACAATTACAAAAACCTCTTCTATAGTTTCTAAAATAACACTGTCCCCCTTCTGGTTTCAATGTCTATAACAGATTCCCCTTGCCGTTAGTTGACCGTGTAAAGTTTGATGATGTAAGCAATTTTTTCGTCTAAATACCAATTTTACCCCTTACAAGTTATGGTTAAATGACAAAATTACCCTCATTTTAATAATAATTTTTTTAATTAAAAAAAATAAAATTTCTCTTTCCATATTCTCTCTCTCTACAACCCCCTCTCTCTACAACCCACTTTCTCTCTTCACGGCCAACCTCTCTCTCTCTCTCTCTCTCTCTCTCTACAACCCCACCAAGAACAGACCCCTCTCCTTTTCAAATTGACTGAAATTGAACCCTTCGTCGTTGTTTGTCGTTGGGATTTGTTGGTTGTTGTAGTTTAAAATGTTCGATTTAGGGAATCATACTAGAATTTTATATAGTTGTTGATTTTGGCTTTCTTTTGGGTGTTGAACTCTGGATCTTGTTTTTCTTATGCTTGAATGATCTTGGGATCTAATCTTGATGATTCTGGGATCGGTTAGCTGTGTGTAGGGTTTGAGACGCTCACGGTGTTCTATCTGATCGAAGAAAAAAATTTACTGTTTTTGTTGTTGTTGTTTTGATTCATTGTGTTTGTGTCGGTACAGTTAATAGGATTCTATGTAAATATAATCTATTCTGTGGTTAATATTGGCCATCAAATTCCGCCTTTTCGATATTTTGTGATTCCAGGAGGAATTTCATTCCTTTTATTTTTCCTTACCTAAAAAAGGAAATTAAGCCAAACTCAAAAATCCCCTTGAAACCAAACCCACCATTTTTCCCGTGGGCTGGATAATTTTCACTTTTGTTAATCGGTTTTAATCCTTTTTTTTCTTTTCTGTATACCAGAATAAGTTAAATTGGTCATTTTTGTTATTCTAATTTCTGATTAGGAGAAGAGTGATACAATTTTTGTTTTGAGGGGGAGGGCTTGGTGGTTGTACTCATCAGGTCATTTCTTTCTATGGGAATACCTGATAGTTCACTACTAGATTTGATAGAGAAAATTAGGTCTTGGCTTTCTTGGGGAAGAAGCGATCTGTCTTCTTTGTCAAGGGTAGAGTGGTTGGTTCTTCTCTGAATCGAAGCTGCTTTGTGACGGAGACAGCGGCGTACCCTCGGGCGCATGCTTTTCCTCTCGCCGAGACTCTCCTCCATCGCCGCCTCCTCTACCTTGTTCTCTTTGAAAATACAGGATGGAGGACATTGATCGGAAGGGCGAAAGAGTTCGGTAGATACAGTATGGATGATTTCAGTCAGTTTGAGTATTGGGTTTTTTTTGTGCAGGTAGAGGTTATGATTGGAAAAATTGAGAATCAAATTGAGGATTTTGGGAGATAATTGAAGAAATTGGCAGTGGTCTCGCCAGAACAAGGGAGTGTCGCAGTTCAGGGGCAGTAGTTGGTCGCTGAGTTGGATTTCGAGGCTGGAACCTCTGCGGCTGAGTCGATCCGTTTGATTGTTTGTGGTTTTGCAATACAGTTGTTTCAGTCAATGAGATCTGAAGTATTGATACTGTTATCTCTCTGTTATTGGGTGATGTTTGGCTCAATTCACAGGCAGGTTGTGGGGTTCCTCTGTTCTGTCGCTTCCAATTTAGAACAGGGGCTGTCCACGGAGATGTCCTGAATAATTGGTGGGGAGATTTCATAAGTCTTGTGATATAGTGATATATCATCTAATTGCTGCACACGTTTGTATCCAGAGGCCACTAATTCTCTATTTGAAGGAATGTATGTTAGAGACGTTGTTGTGGAGTGCAATCGTATTGAGTAGATAGAGAAAGAGAGAGACCGGTGTTGTTCTGGGTAGTGAAAATAAGAGAGAGAGAGAGAGAGAGAGAGAGAGGGAAGTGAGATGGAGTGGGAGTGGGAGTGGGAGTGAGAGAGTTGAGGGAGGAAAAATAAAAAATAAAAAATAAAAAAATATTATTAAAATATAAGGGTAATTTGGTAAATGAACCAACTTGGTTAACACCGTTTGGAAACAATTTCTGAGAGAGGAGATAGTGTTATTTTTGAAACTATAAGAGAGATTTTTGTAATTATCAAAAACTTTAGGAGAGGTAAGTGTAATTATCCCTAAAATATAATATAGAACACACACACTAACACATCAGCCCACTTTATTTGACTTCCCTTTTCTACCTTTTCTTTCCTTGTTTTCCTTTTCTTTATTTCCTGCTTCATTGTCTCACTTGAAATGTTATATATATATATATATATATATATATATTATAATATATATTACAACCACACACCACACATACCTCACACGTTGCACACACCTCACTCTTTGATTTCTTTTCTTTCTTTATTTTATTTTTCTTTCCAATTGCATGATTTTGCATGCTTATATATATATATATAAATCTGCATTTTATTAGTATATATATATATAATATATCTATTTATATTAATACATATATTTATATAAAACATGTACACACACAACCGTATATATATATATATATACTTGTGTATATTTGTCTTTATATTTATTTTTATATTTTATATTTTATTCTTATTATTATTTTTTTATATAAAATATTAGTTATGAATGTCAATAAAATTGGCATATAGCTGGCTCAATATCAGAATTATTTATTTTTCCATCTCTGGGTACGCGTTCGTATCATATATTATTTTTATTTTATTTTATTTTTATAACTATGATTCGCATTAGTCCCATTTATTTATCCCGGCACTCGGTTGACTGTGTTAATTATTTTTCGAACATTTATTATTGGTGTTCTGGATTTATTTTATCTCTTCGAAAAATAATCCCGTTATGGCTTACTTCCTTTTTGAACTAGTTTAGATCATTAATGTCACATAGCCTATTTTTCTTAGGTCGGAGTGTCGTCTGAGTCATGTCAAATTTTCGGGGTACTACACTACTCGATCTGGTCTACCTCGATTTATGTGTCATGTCCCGGGTCAGGGTATTACAGTCTTACCGACAAAACGAAAAATTTATCCTCAATTTTCAGGTCTCTACATTGTACATCTTGCCAACAATCGACAAACGAAGTACAACAACCGACGACATCTTCCAGCTATCTCTCTCTTTCTCTCTCTCTCTCTCTCACAATTTCTCACTATATCAGGTATTAAATCACTTTAATTTATGTTTAATCTTGTAATTTTTTAGTGTTTTATGTATTTTTGTACTTTATGAAGTCCTATTCAATCTTATATGTATGTGTATTCATATATTTCGACCTAAAAAGGGAATGTATAACTTTATAGTTTCATACTCTTGAAAGCTAAAATCTTGATCAATTTTCTTGGGCCTTTCTTTTTCTCTTGTTATGGGAAAATCAATACTTTAGATAAAGGGGTTCTACATTACAGAGACTATATTATTTTGTTTTATTGGTAATTTAGATATTGATAGTATTTTTGTCTCTATGATATCAACTAGAAAAGAACAAAGTATTTGGACATCTTGATGATAAATTAACTATGTAAAGCTTTTCATTTTAGATGGATCCTTCCTTTTTGGGTCTTTTTATTTTCTTTTTTGATAATTTTCCAGAATTTTTGCTACTATAATGATGCATTACTAGGTTAACTTCAATCTTTAATTTTAAGATATTCTACATCAACCTTTTGCACTTAAATATGTTCATTCAGTATGATTTTTTGTTTACAACAAATGTGGCTTACCTTATTGCAGAATCAATTTAAGTCTTTGTGTGTTGCTAAAACTTTTGTAATGGGGAATGTCTTTCATGTATAAATTATGTTCTAATGTGTTAATAAAGCAATTTTTCTTTTAATTCTGAATGTGTGTTATTTTTTCCATTTTGTGTGGTGTTACGAGAAGCACATACTTGTAGTTATAGTTTGGAATGATTTAATTAAGGTGGTAATCCACTATCATTTTCATTACAACAAATATAGCCTTAAAGAGATTAGTTTTGATCTATTTCATTTCATATGATTTCTTATGTTCAATATATATGTAATATTGCTTTGGTTTATCATGTGCATAACATCTTGCATATATCCATCATGCACGATTACGTTTAGCTGCAAGAGAATAGCATATTAGTTTAATGGGCTGTTTGGCCCTTATTATCTGTTTGGAGTTTTTGAATACTCAAATGGTCCTCGTATTTTTGCATGACTGTTTGGGGACTTGTGTTCCCCGCTTTTGTGTTGTGGGAGCTCTCTCGACATAGAAATTTGTGTTGAGAGAATTTCTAAATCTTATTTCTTTATGAAGTTGAAGTATTAACATAATCAATAGCACCTTGAAATCGAAAATCCTTACATAGTTCTAGTTAAGATTTCATGTATTCATTTCAAAGTAAAAATGTGTATATTTGGAAGCATAAAACCATGAAAGAGAAAAGTAATTGTGGTGAATTTTTTTTTCTCAGTAGTTAGATCAAGATGATTCCCTTCTCCTTGTAATGCTGATTTTTTTCTCAGTTAAAATTAGGGTGATAGCAGAATCATTAATTAAACCTTTGTAAATAAACAATTATGTAACCAAATATGTAATTTTATTTATGTAATCTTAGCTCCATTTGAGAGTTGTTTTCAATATTTGTGAATCTTGTCACTCTATTAAGAGTTCCTATGTATAAAAAATGATTTTTGAATTATTTAAAGTAGGAATTTGAGATAGTAATAATGACACATTATTTGAGATAGATATTTAAGAAATTTGTTTTCTCTTTTATAAGAAGTGGGTCTCACTTAAGCCCGCGGTTGGCATCCCTACCAAAAACCACACAAACACCCTAATTCTGTTACAGAGATTGTAAAACGCATCAAAGGGAAGCTATGGCGGGCGTTGTTCCGATTCCGAATGATACGTACAAGTTATTATCGGAGCTGGAAAAATGGCGGAGAGTATTGCCAGAGGTGTTGTGAAATCTGGTGTCATGCCGGCTTCCAGAATCCGAACCGCTCACCTCGGTTCTGCTCGCCGAACTGATTTCGAATCATTTGGCGTCAAAGTCCTGGAAAACAACAATGAGGTACCTCAATTCATCTCTCCAGCAAATATATATATATATATATATATATGTATATGGAAACTGATAGTGACTCACTTTTATGTGTTATTAAATTTAATCGGTTTGAATTAATTGTACTTTTTCAAAAATCTTGCCGATTCGTTTTCTTTTCTATGTTTTGCTATATTTCGACACACGAATACACATAGAGACACATTGACACACATGTATATAGATATGTGTTGAGTCACTCGTATGTGTTGTTTTACAAATTGTTAATTGGTTTAAATTAATTGTCCCTCCCCCTCTCCTTCTAGCAGATATATATATATATATATACACACACACACACACACACATGTATACAGATATATAGTGCCACTTTTGTGTGATACTAATTGTTAATTTGTTTAAATTAAGTAGCCTTCTTCTAATCTTGCTGGTTCATTATCTTTTCTTTCTCTTGCTATATTTGGACACACACACACATATGAGTCACTTGTGTGTGTTACTAATTGTTAGTTGGTTTGAATTAATTGCCCCTTTTCAATATTTCGAGTTCATTTTCTTTTGTTTCTTTTGCTATATTTCGAAATAAAATTCCTTGGGTTATGATTTTCTATACAAGTGTTTTATTTTTTGATATGAAAGTGACCTTTGGGGTGGGAGTTGAAGAAGTCATATGTATATATATAATTTTTTTGTCTATACAATTATTTTATATTAAGGCTCTATTCGTTTATGCAATGGAAATAAAATTTGAAAATGTTATAATGTCGGACTTGTTTCGAAGAATTTTGGTTACAATATACCGATCCCATTTTGTTTTCTACATGGTCTATCTTTCTTGCTGTAGCTCAATTCTTTAACAAAAGAAGGATTATATATAAATGTTGTTTTGATTTTCCCTTTATTATGTGATTGAGTTGTGATCCAATTTTTGTTAGTTTATTCGGATTTATTTTGGTTTTCTCTTGGTTAAAATATGCATACGTTCTATTATTGATGTTATTTACTAATGTTATACTTGGACTTCGTGTCCTGTGATCATGTTGTTGAAGACAACCATGTGGTGATTTTCTCTGTGAAGCCTCAAATTGGTATCGCCTCTATCTGCCACACTTTACCACTTTACATTTTCTTATAGTCCTGATGCCTGATTTTTGATATAGTACTGTTGCTTGTAGTGTGTAGATGTCTTATATATTGATTCTTTTGTGCTCATTGCTTTTGGAAAGCCCATCTAAGCCTCTCTTCTATTTTCCCTTTTGTTTTTAATTTAATTTTAATTTTTTTCTCTTCCACGTGATTTTTTTTGTGATATTGTAAGATGCTTATGGAAAAGCAAGTATAAAAACCATGAATGTTGGGATAAGAGATGTAGCTGATGCTTAATTCAATGCTTTGTTGGGATGATATGTAATTGCATGTTGTTGACGTGGTAGTCTGAAAAATATTGAAGCATGTGAGTTTGTCGGTTGTAGAGACAAATTCTTCTTCTCACCTTATTATACGATATTTCCCCCACCCTTTTTTTATGAGAGGTTGTTGGTTGTAGAGGATAAATTCTTCTCCTCACCTTATCACAATATATTTTCACGATATCTTGTTTTACTATAATCGTAAGGGCTCCAGTATATGTTAAATTTTAATCCCTAACCTGTATGGATAATTAATTTTTTAACCATTGCTTTTATGATTATCTATTTACCATGTTATCATTATAACTTTAATGTCACTGCAGTTAAAGATGTGGTCTTGCAGTTGAGACCACTACTTTCAAAGAATCAGCTTCTAATGTCAATTGTTGCAGGAGTTAAATTAGAGGATCTGCAGGTTTTTGCTCCAAAGCTCTGCCTCATTGTACATAATATTTTTGAATAGATGATTAATTAAGTGCCAAATAATTGAATTTTTACAAATGTGCAATTTAATGTTGTAATGAAGGTCCCTCACTAGAGTAGAATTCTGATAATTTGAAGTTTGATCCAGGAATGGGCCGGTCATAGCCGATTTATTAGGGTAATGCCAAATACTCCTTCTGTTGTAGGCCAGACGACATCCAGTATCAGTTCTTCCCCCAACCTATTGATGTTAATTTTTGTGTTTTTTCTTCATTGTCTTCATTAACTGAATAGATATTGTTCTTGCTAGACCACCTGGATTTATTATTATTAATATTTTTTCTCATTTGGAAAATGCTAAATTGCATCTTGTTCTTGTTATTATCAACTTTAATAATTATAATGTGCATGGAACAACCTGGTAGAGTTGAAAGTTTTTTCTTCTTTTGTAGTAACTGTTCTTTCAGAAGGGATTCCTTTATGTATAATTGTTGTACAAAATGAAGCAATTTGCAAGGACTTGGCACTACTTCTGTTTTGAGCTTGACCTTATTCGACCCTTTTATTTGTGCTTACTGGCTCAAACTGCAAAACTGCATAGAGATTTAAAAGAATCCATAATTTCAGATCTGGAATTGATACTTGCTTGTAATAATGGTGCATCTTAGAAATATCATATTTTGTGGAAAGAAGTTAGTCTTTAGAGTGAACTGATAATACTTCATTTTTTTTGTGGCTAATTAGTATCTTGGATTTATATGAAGTGGATGAGAACCTCTCATGGTGGAAGAACAGGGACATATAATGCAAAACTGCATAGAGATATTAATGAAACTAATTTCAGATCAGGATGTGATTGTAGCTCTTAATGACGGTGCATCTACAACACCTTTGCTTGAATAGCAATTGAATGGGAAGTTGCACCATATGCTATACCATTTTTGCCCCTTGACCTATCAGTGTCTTGGATTCATATTAAGTGGATCAGAACTCTACTTTGAATGTTAATTGTTCATAATAATTTGGAGCTGAGCAATTTGGTAGTTTGAATAATGGTTTGCCGGACTAAAGGCTTGCAACAAAATGATTTAGAAAATCATTATCTTTTGAAAAATGTGGCTTGCCAAGGATGGCAGATCTAATTATTTAAGGTCTGGAGATTACTTATCAAAAAAAAAGAAAAAATTCTGGAGATTGTCTGACATTTGTCTAACATGTGATGTCAATAACAAATAGACTAACCTATAAATATTCATAGAATTGGTAAGATTGTTTCTTGTGGTATGATTGTTGTCTTTTAGAAATAGGAAGCACAGTTGGATCCATTGATAAGGTTCTGATAAAAAAAAGTCAAGAAACATGTACTTACTAATATATTTTGCCCTGAAACCTCCATTTCTTTTGTCAGATCACATTTAGTTTGGCTTTCCTGTTCAACCAAAATTTGGAGTTATTTCTTTTTATTTTTTATTCATATTTTTAGCTCAGGATTGAAATTTTTGATTTTCATGTTAAGTTAGTAAATATTGCAAAACAAATGTTCCTAATCCTGTTGCCTTTACATAGTTATGAGCTTGGGGGCAGCTGTAATAGAGGATGATTGAGAACTAATAGCTAGGTTATTTGGAGCAGTTGGCAAGATATGGAAAGCTGATGAGAAATTGTTTGATGCAGTCACTGGTCTGAGGTATGCGTCTTCCTGTCATGATTTAAAATTGTGTGTATACCCTACATACAAACTCCTTTTTATATTTTTGTTGCCTATAGGCATTATTGCCTGAGCTTTTATATATAGTCTGTGGTCCTTGATTGACACATTCTTGAACTCTCTCCCCCTCTGACGCACACATGCATGCATACACAAATGCATGTAGTTGAATGAATGCGTCTACATTTGGATAAAATAGAGATGGGCTAGCTGTGGTCTTTTGTAACAAGAGACTCTTTTCCTGAAAATGTTCAGTGGTAGCGGCCCAGCATATATATACTTAGCGAAAGAAGCTTTGGCTAATGGAGGGGTAGCTGCAGGTCTACCACGAGAACTTGCATTGGGCCTTGCTGCTCAAACAGTAAGTAAACTGCTATTATACGTGACCTATTATATACGTACTTATGCAATGTGATTGTGTTTCTATTAAGGTTTAAATCATTTAATATTTGAATGATCTCTTGTTAAATACCTTGTACTTTTTCCCAACCCTCAATAAAATTATAACATCCATTATAAATATATTTTTCTTGTTATTATTATTTGGTAATAGCCTAACAGCAACCTCTTTTAGGTTTCAACAATTTCGTTTAAATTTCTGATTCTCTTAAAGTTAGATAACAATCTTAGTTATACAAGGTAGAATTTGTAGAGGGTGTAGTAAATGAACTTTTAATATCCTATCAATCGAATGACAAGACTTTAATCAATGTTTGTAGTATAAAAAACAAGTGGAAGACAACATAACTGTAAATAGTTTCAAATTCAAGTTTATTTATTTATTTCTTATTAAACTTGTCTTCCATGGTCCTTTTTCTTCCATTCCTCTTTTTGTTATGTCCCTCATTGGGAGGACTGAATTTAATGAAAGAAAAATTTGCCTCAACCAAAGGTAAGGAATGTGCTCTTACTTGTGCAAGGCATTGATTAGGCAAGAGATAGGTGAATACTTCCCTTTTCAAGCCTGCTTTATTTTGCATTAGATCCAGGTGGGTGAACATGCCATCATGGTTCCCTGGACAACCACTTATTGGTGTTGGGAACTTGTGTGGTCATCTCTATATCAATCTTATTTTGTAAATAAACAAAAAATTCTTGCTTTGCTATTTTTACTTATAAAGTTACCAGATATCTTACATTTTTCATGATTGTTTGGAAGCATTTGAGTCCTAAGCATTATGGTTTGCTTGAGAAAATACCTCGTGGTATAGTTTTGAATTTGAAGTAATCTAAGGCTTATGCCACAAGGTTTTGGGACTTAAGAGAAATATCCTCTTGGACTAAAATCCACCTTATGTAAAAAATATGCACCTTAAAACTGAACATTGCGAATTGTATATGTGGATCACTTATGTTTGGCCTTGAAGTAATGGGACTGATGAGGAATGATATGAAAAAAAAACAAAAAAAAGTTAAAGGAACCAATTTCTCAAAAAGCTTTTAGAGAATAGAGTCAATAGACCAACAATGTATATCAAGCTCTAACACTTCCCTTTATGTGCGACTCATACTCACATGCATAGTTGTTAGTAGCTTAGGATACGTTTCGATATAGACATAAAATGATACATATCTTATAACGGTATCTTTTTTGTACTATATCTTATAATATGTAATATGTATCTTATGATACGTTTCGATACGCATGATACACGATATGAAAAATCAGGTTGAACGACATCATTTTGACCTTTTTTTATTGTTTTGTTATATACATAGGAAACATTTTTTGTTTGTTTGGTGTTATATATTGATCCTTTGTAACGTCTAGAGATGTCTCCACAAACAAGAAAGAAGGAAAATGAGTATTTTGAGAAGACGTGGATGATGAGTGAGCACACACAAGAAACTAAAGAAAAAAAAAAAGTGAAAAATTGTTGGCATATGATGATGGTAACAATGATATCGATGCCATTGAAATTGGATATTAAAATGAAAATGGGATGAATTATAAAAATGAAAAATTTTAAATTTTGTCTTGATGAACTATATTGGATGGATTATTTAATTTCAGTTTGAAATTCGTAGTATTTATAAATCTTGATTCTTGTATTGCATGAAATTTAAGTTATTTTTTTACAAGTGAGTTAAAATATAATTTTTATTATTTTAATCACATTTTATACATTGTATTTATATAACACTATATATAACATGATACAATATATTTGAAAAATGATACAACTATGCTTGGTACAACTTTGATTTTTAATAATTGAATAAATAATAATAATTTATATATCTAATTTATATGACAAGTAAATTGAGATGCTATTTATATTGTCACGCCCCGAATTCCCGCGAACCCGAGGCGCGAGTAACGAAGCCAAAAGAAAATAAAATAAATAAAGAAATAAAGGACAATCTAACGGATTCAACCCAAACTTACATTCATTTTCTTCAATGTACATCCATGTAAAGCACAGTCAATAAAAACATTCAATATGTCATTCGGGCTTAAGCCCTACATCACAAAATATGCCCTCATGGGCCAAATATCCTCCTAAGCTCATATCTCCTCCACTCTGTAAGACTTCCTCAAGTCTCAAGTGCCGGGAGCGTCATCTGAAATGTTTGTCCCACGAATGGGTCAGCTCAACTGCTGGTACAATATAATGCTAATGCAAGAAGCAAAATTAAGGGCGTGGCATGTGCAAGTGTACAGTTATATCTACATGGCATTCAATATCATGCATACAATGTCCTAGCAATAATCTACATGTCATCCAACTCATGAACATAATCTAAGGCGTGGCATGTGCAAGTGTACAGTTATATCTCCATGCACAGTTATAACCTACATGCCATCCAATTCATCCATACAATGTATTAACAAGATTCAAAACAATTATAACCTACATGCCATCCAATTCATCCATACAATGTATTAACAAGGTTCATCACACATTCGAGAATTCATTAATACAGTGCAATAAGAATATGCGTAACACACCCATGCAACTCTATGCCATGTCAACTCTATGTCACACCCATATCAACTCATGTAATGTAATGTCCCTTCACGGATCGCTCCCGTTGGTTCGGGTACCAAATGCAGTATCATGTCCCTTCGCGGATCGCTCTCGCTGGTTCGGGTACCAAATGCAATATCATGTCCCTTCACGGATCGCTCCCGTTGGTTCGGGTACCAAATGCAATATCATGTCCCTTCGCCGATCGCTCCCGTTGGTTCGGGTACCAAATGCAATATCATGTCATGTCATGTCCAAGGAATCATACTATGCCAATATGCTTTGATTCCACCATACCATAATGTAATCTCAATAAAGCATCATATCCACACACGAAGTATGTTTTAAATAATGTATTACACAATAACATTCAAATCAGAAGATCCTTTCATCAAGGTCACATGTCATGCATAGTCCATTTAACACATGCTTCAAGTCACATATTTCATAATTCCAACAATTCTAAAAAAAAAACATAATCCACACACTATGCTAACACATGCGATATACACATAGTCATGATTCACATTCATCACCAACTTTCAAAAAGGTAACAGGGAATACATAAGCATATAAGCAATAAAACAAACATGTGAATCATCAAGTCAACATAGCAGTTATTTCTAAGCTTAATTCTATTTCTTACTTAGCACAATATATCGTACCTGATGGGTTGGTCTCAACCCTAAGAAATCGTACTTGCGGTGTAGCTGAACTACAGTGAAAATACAGAAAGTCAGACCACCTTCTCCTTGCCTTCCCGTGTTCCTAAAATTATGAAATACAACTCAGTCTGTTGGCTACTCGAATGATGCTATTTATCAAATTTCATGTCTTTAATTTCTTAGTTTCTATTTTCCCAAAATAAATTCTATCATTGAGTCCGGGACGTCGAAGAAAATAGGTTTAGGCTTTTACGGAATTTAATTTGGACATCCGGGTTAAAAAGGGCAAAACAGTCATTTTGCACTTTCACGGGTTCCCATTTTCCGAGACCTCTCCTCGTAAATTGGACTCCACAGTTGAGTCTGGAATATTGGAGATAATAAGATTTCACTATTTGTTTACTTCATTTGGAGTTCGTTTGACTGTGTTTTGACTCAGGGGCATTTTGGTAATTTTCAAGGGTTCTACGGGTCTTTTATTTTTCGGGACCTCGGCTCATGTCACAGACCTCACCGTTGGTCTTAGGAGGTCTAAGATAGTAAGAAAACATATATGACTTGTCTTATTTGGATTCCGGACATTTTTTTTGACCATTTAATTTAATTGAATAATTTTAATTAAATTAAATCCATTTAATATGATATATGTATATTTAGCTTGCATATAAAAACTGGATGAAATGGGTGGCACGCTGGCCAGCGTGTCACCTCCCTCCCAATTGATACTGCCTTCGAGTCCCACCAGGTGCAATGCACCTTTTATTTCTTTGATTTTATTTAATATATAATATATATATTTTGGTCCCTTATATGGCACACACAAGTGCGTGGCCGAGTGGAAAGAAGGGACCTGAGAGCGCGTGGGTCAGGGGTTCGAACCCCAGGGCTTGCCCCTTTTCCCCTTTCTCTTCTTTTTATTTTTTAATCAAGCCCCCTTCTTTCATTTTCCTGTGTGGCCCAAACCATAAGCCCAATCCACTCCCTGCCTAAATTGGACCAACCCACTATTTAGAAGCCCAACTATTTAAAGAAAACCCAATCCCATTTCTAATTAAAACAGGCCCAACTCAACTCAATAGACCCAACTCACCGAGCTCAACCCAACAGGCCCAACCACCCTTCTTCGTCTCCCTCAGTTTTCCGGCGAGGGAAACCCCAGGTTTCTGTCGCCATCTCCAGCGACGGCGACGGCGACGGCGACGGTTTTCGGGTGAAATTTCCCTACTTTATAAATGTAGTTCTCTTCAGGTTTTCCTAGGGGATTACATACCTCAAGCCCGTTTTTGGTTTGGTTCATTGGATTCCCACGAAACTGAGAGAGATCGAGAATCCGGCCACCAAGCCCAGATTCTGGTGACGCCCCGTTCCCACTGATTTTCCCATTGTTTTGCTTCCTCTCTTTTTCAAATTTCTTCCTGTGTTCAAGGGAATTAAATTCCCACAGTTTAAACCAGGTTTTACGCATGAAATAACAGGACCCGTCTCTCTCTTTCTCCAAACCTGTAACTCCCTCTTTCTTCTTCATTTTTTCATCATTTAAATCGATTCTTTTTGCAAAATGATGCACATTTTATATACTATGAGATCTAGTGATTTAAAACCAATGAGTATGCTTCAAAAATTTCAAAACAGAACCGAAGCTAATCTTACCTTTTCTTGGGTTTCTAGGATACAGTTCTCTCCCCCTCTCCTTTTTCCTCCTGGTTCAGGCTTGGTTCGAGCTCCAGTATCACCCTCTGCTTCTCAGTCCCTATCTCTCTTCCTTATCCCCTCTGCTTTTCCCTCAAACCCAACGGACACCCATGTGTTATACACATCAAGCACAGCAATCCACCACCCACACGCAAGGTCAGCTACAGCAGCCTATTTCTCTCTCCTTCCATCCCCTTTTCTGACTTCCTTTCTGCACTCTTTCTGATTTTTCTTTCCCACTTTAGCTTTGCATTTAATGTGGTTGACATTAGGTGTTGTGTGTATATACATATATATATATATATATGCATGTATTATATTTTTCACACAACACACACACGGTTGTACACCCACACAAACTTCTGTACACTACAACACCCCCACACACACTTCCTTTTTAAAATATATATATGTACATATATATATATATATACACATACATTACATTAAACACATACATAACACACATGCATATAACATATATATATACATATGTATATTTTACTACACATACTTACACGTTCCATTTAAATAAAAAAAAAAAAAAATTTACTTCAAAATTTCAAATTCTTACATATATCATTTTAAACATTATATATATATATATATATTTATAAATATATTTAAAAAAAATTACATGTATCTACGATACACGATACGATACTCGATACGATACGCATTTTTTTTAAAAAACGATACGTCCTTCCGATACACGTTTTGACAGCTATGTTCACATGTGAAAAGGAAAACAAGCAAATGGAGAGACGAAACCAAGACTTTCAAACCCAAAGCTCCAATACCTATGTTAAACCACTAACTACTCTATATGTTTAAGCTATCAGAGAATAGACCATCAATGTATACCAAGCTTTCAACACTCCTCTTCACATGTGACCCCAGTTTCGCATGTGGAGAGGCAAAGCCGCAAAGGTAGAACAAAGCATATTTTTTTCTTAGAGAAACCAAGTTGTGATACCATGTTAAGTAATTGATTGCTTTAAAAGTTTAAGCTATTAGAGAATGAGACAACAATGTATATTGAGCTCTCACGAAAAAAAAGAAAAAAAAGAAAAAAAGAAAAAAGGAAAAGGGGATGATGTCGTGTCACCCACCAAGAGTAAGAGATAAAATTTTGTCATCAAATATGAATGAAAATTGAAATCTAATGGTAATGGACACTTATAATATTACCTCTTTCTCTCTCTGCCCACCCCCCCCTCCTCTTTCCTTAGGGGGCTCGAATCTGCAGCTTCCGCCTTGACAGATGGTGCTCTGACCGATTGAAGTAGCATTATGATGCTTTACTCCTATTTGGAGTGAATATGTAATCTTTTGTCACCAGTGTTGGATTATCGCCAATTGGAGGTTTCTTCTTGTTGTGCGAAGGGTGAAGAGGGTTTGCAGATACCTGGTTGTCATAGGGGACGAAGGTGATTATGAGGAAAGGCTGACATGAATTATTCATGAGCTGGAAGAAAGAAATCGCAGGCTAATGAAAGTGAGGAGGGCTAAAAGGGGGAATGCTCCAAGAAGAGATCGGCTTCGAAGCAGCAAAGAGAATTGAAGAAGCTGGAGTTCACAGTCGATTATGAAGGCAGGGGGGCAGAAAAGGAGGCTAGGGGGGAGGGAAGTATGCTTATGTTGAAAGGTTAATGGATCTCAAAATCATTTCATGGAATGTAAGATGTCTGAACGAACCTGATGAGAGAATGGTAGTTAAAGGGTTTCTCAGAAATTGGAACCCAATAGCAGTATGCTTGCAGAACACTAAAGTTGGTAAGATGTCTTGGACCTTTATGCGAAGCATATGGAGATCTAGGCATGTGGATTGGAGAGTCAAGAAGGCTAGAGGAGCAGCTGGAGGAATTCTTATTTTTTGGGACACAAGAGCTGTGGAGTGCACAGGTCATGAAGTGGGGCAGTTCTCAGTCAGTTGAAAGTTCAAGATGGTTCAAGGTGGGTTTGAGTGGCAGTTCTCGGGGGTGTATGGCCCTCAGTCAGATGCTGACAGAAGAAGGCTGTTGGAGGAATTGAGTGTTGTGAACATAGAGGCTCTAAGCCAATGGTGCATTGCAGGGGATTTCAACTTAGTTTGGTTTCCTGGAGAGATGAGGATGCAACAGGAGTACCAAAGGCATGAGAGATTTTTCTGTTCTTGTGGACTCGCAGCAGCTGATGGACCTTCTAGTGGAGGGACGAAGTTTCACGTGGTTCAGGGATGGAGACTATCAGGGTGCCAGGTCTAGGCTTGACAACTTTTTAATTTCTACAACTTGGGAGGAGCAATTTCCAAACTCCTCTTAGGTCATTCTCCTCAGACCTGTGTCTGATCACACCCATATTCTGTTAAACTGTGGGGGGATCAGATCATCAAAGACTCCATTCAGATTCGAAAATATGTGGCTTCTAGTCCCAGGGTTCAAGGACCAGATTTTTGAGTGGTGGCAATCCTTTGAGTGCTCTGGGACTCTTAGCTATATGTTGGCAAAAAAGTTGAAAATGCTGAAGGAGAAGCTCAAAATATGGAATAAAGATGTGTTTGGTAATGTTCAGACCAAGAAGAAGAGAGCCTTGGAGGTGATTGGAAAGCTGGACTTAAAGGAGCAGTCAGGTTCTCTAGGTGGAAAGAGAAGGATTAAAGGGTGAACTGAGTTTTCTAATGAAAGCAGAGGAGATCTCTTGGTGCCAAAAATCTAGAATGTTATGGCTGAAGGAGGGAGATCTCAATACAATTTTTTTTCACAAAGTGGCAAATTCTAGAAGAAGAAGGGATAATTTGAGCAAAGTGAGCATTGATTGGAGGTTGCTGGAGGAGGATCAAGAAGTCAGGGAAGGGGTTGTAGGGTTCTATAAGAGGCTATATACAGAGGAGTTTGGGTGGAGGCCTAGCTTAGATAATGTTCATTTCAAAAGACTGGACAGAGAAGCCTCAAGCCTGCTGGAAGGTTCTTTTGAGGAAGACAAGATCAAGGCAACGTTGGATTCTTGTGTAGGGGACAAAGCCCCTGGCCCAGATGGTTTTACCATGGCTTTCTTCAGTCATTGTTGGGAAGTCATTAAAAATAATGTGGTGGAAGTGTTTGGTTTCTCCCATCTCCACGGGTCTTTTGAACGAAGTTTAAATTCTTCTTTCATTGTGCTGATCCCTAAGAAAGAAGGGGCTGAAGATTTAAAGGATCACAGGCCGATTAGCTTGGTGGGTAACAAATGGAGAAAGTGGATTGAGCGTTGCATATCGACAGTTGCTCTTTCGGTTCTGATTAATGGTGCTCCATCAGGTTTTTTAGGATCTCGAGGGGCCTGAGGCAAGGAGATCCATTGTCTCTTTTCCTCTTTGTCATTGTTATGAAGGCACTCAGTCAATTCATCAAGCGGGTTGAAGAAGGGGGCCTTATAAGAGGTTTTGACGTGAAGGATAGGACTGGAAATGGCATAACTACCTCCCATCTCCTGTTTGCCAATGATACTCTGGTGTTTTGTGAAGCTAAGATGGGACATTTAAAATTCTTGAGATGCATTTTTCTATGTTTTGAGGTGGCTACTAGGGTTGCGGGTGAATCTTGCGAAGAGTGAGATATATTCGGTTGGGGATGTTCAGGGGATGGCTAAGTTAGCACGCATTTTGGGTTGTAGGGTAGGTTCTTTTCCTTTGGTTTATCTTGGGATTCTGTTTGGAGCTTCTCCAAAGGCGAGTGCAATTTGGGATCCTATTGTCAAGTAGTTTCAAAGGAAGCTAGCTAGTTGGAAAGGCCAATATTTGTCCAGAGGGGGAAAGCTGACTCTTATCAAGAGTGTTCTGGCAAGCCTTCCCAGTTACTTCATGTCTCTCTTTCCCATCCCGGCCAAAGTTGTGCGTAGGTAGTATAAGCTTCAAAGTGACTTCTCGTGGGGGTCTAGTGAGGCTGTGAGGAAGTTTCATTTGGTGAGGTGGGAGAGAGTCACCAAGCCCATCAACATGGGAGGGTTAGGGATAAAGAATTTCACTGTTTTCAACAAAGCGTTGATGGCTAAATGGTTGTGGAGGTTTATGGTTGAGTCCAATGTTTAATGGAAAAAAAAGTGGTCTCCTTTAAATATGGGGTGCAGGGGAATGGTTGGTTCTCTAAAGAAGGTAAGGGGGCGTATGGGTGTGGTATTTGGAAGGCAATTCAAAAAGGTTTGGAAGAGTTTGTCAAGATGATTTGTTTGGAAGTGGGAGAGGGGAGGCGAGTGGTATTTTGGGAGGACAGTTGGGGTGGAGCGCTCCTATTTAAAGAAAGATTCCCTTCCTTGTTTCGAATTTCCCTTCAAAAGGAAGCTAAAGTGGTGGACCTCTACGAGGTCATTGAAGGGAGGGTTGTGTGGAGCCCCTTGTTTAGGAGGAATCTGTTTGATTGGGAAATGGAGGAGGCGGTAGCATTCTTTGAAACTTTCAATGGCTGTACAGTGGAGGTGGGGAAAGAGGACACTATGATGTGGAGGTTTGATTCCAAGGAGTTCTCGGTTCGCTCTTTTTACAAAGAAAGGATAAGAGGAATGGGGAACTCTTCCCTTGGAAGGTGGTTTGGAAATCCAATGTTCCTCCCAGTGTGGCCTTTTTTACCTGGGTGTGCTCATGGGAGGCCATCCTGACACTGGAAAATCTTCAAAGTAGAGGGCTCAAGCTGGCCTGTAGGTGCGGTATGTGCAAAAGGGAGGAAGAATACACCGACCATCTCCTTCTTCACAACGGATGTATTAGTTCAGACTGTAAAGAAGAAAGTTCAAGAAGCTAGCGTCTTTGGATATCATTGGAGGTGAGAAGAGCAAAATTAACCAACTGTGCTTTGTGGATGAATTGCTTATGCTGTGTCATGGTGATTATAAATTTGTGACAGCAGACTGGAATACTCATTTGTACTGGAAGTGACAAACAAATTAGAGCTTTAGGTGGTTTAACTTTCTGTTCAAAATGAATCTTGTAGTTTTTTCTTTCAAGTCTGAGACCACTGCCATTACCCATCACTGTTTGGACCCTTGCAGTCAAGGAATGAAATCAACTTCATTGCTGGGATGTCATAACTGTAGTGCTCTCTCATGTCATTATCATCATTGTTTAATTAACCATTGAATTCCCACGCGACCCTGCTTGTCACAATTTAATGTAACATGTATTCTCTTTTTTCTCTCATATTCTTTCAATTTTTCCTTCTAAAATTTACATGTTTTAGAGTTTGTGACCTGCTTATATAGTATGTTCTGTTTATGGCCTTCTTGTAAATGCCCCTCAAGGCATCATTATGGTATGCACTTTTTTCGAAATTCTTTGCTGCTGGGACAACGACATATGTTTCTTTTGCAGGTATTAGGTATCTATGGCCACCAACACAGGGAAGCATCCAGGTCAGCTCAAAGATGATGTTGCATCACCTGGTGGGACGACCATTGCTGGTATTCATGAATTGGAGAAGGTTGGATTTCGTGGGATCTTGATGAACGCTGTTGTTTCTGCCTCTAAGCGCAGCAGAGAACTTTCCCAGAGCTAGTTTATGATTTTGTTTTCTCAGATAAGATTACTAGTGAAGGAACTCAAAGAATGTTTATGTTATTAAAAAGAGTTGGATCTTGGCCAATCTTTTTCCCTATGTATGGCCAAAAGAAATTTTTAAGAAGGGGTAGATTTTCCTGTCAACCAATTCCATGGATTGTCTCTGGCAATTTTTTATGCATTTGGGAAAGAAATGTTGATCACTAGTGTATCAATTTGCCTTCTCTCAATTTCTTTCTTGAACTTAATTTCCAGTCTTTTTATGACAAATATTTTACATGTTGTGTAAGCAATTTCATGTATGGATTTCCATGAGGGTTGTGTTTGGTACAGAAGCAATGTTGACCATGGAGATGGTTCCGTATAACTATCACTTCTGGCAGCATAGCACATGTATTATTTGTTTGAAACTGCTCTAAATTTTTAATTTTATTTCTTGTGCCGTTGTTTTGATGAAAAAGTAATTTGTGTACAAGATAGCAAATAATGATTTTAGGAAATTTTCACTTGCATTGATATGATTCTCTGAAAACTATTCTTCTTGCAGGGTATACACAAGGATTTCATAGTGGATACTATTTAACACCTAGCCCCTGATTTGTTCCACACAAACATAATGAGGTAAACCTTCTTGGTGAGTTGTTCAGAGTTTTTAAAGAATTCATATTTATTTTACTTTTTTTTTTTTCCGGTTGAATGAGTGATTGTTATTCAATCCTCAGTTCAAAGGAAAGATCAGGGGGAAATTTTAGAAATCCAGAGCTTCCGATAAAATAGTGAACATAAAATTCTCAAGAAAGACCATTGGTAGGTGGCACTAAATTTCTAAATTTTTAATGTTAGGCTCTTGATTTATCATTCTTACTTTTTGTATGGTCAAAAGAAAATTTCCCTTGTAAGAGAAGTTTCTATCCGGTTATTTCATGGATTTCTCTTAGCCCCTCAGTCTTTCTTGTTGTGCCAGTTGAAGCTTATGAAAGGGACAACAATGGATTCACATTTCAAGAATGCTGAAGTGAGTTGACAGTGTGTGTGGTGTTCCGAAAGAAAAGAGTGGTGGTTATGGTGGTATTGCGGACTCTCCAATTTCCTTCCTGTAACAGTATAAATTTATAGGTATGCATCTCCTCCTAGGTTCTGTTAGGTGCACAACTATCCAAAATTTGTTTTCATTATAGCTCTGTGTCATGCATGGTGGGAAAGACACTTTATAATTTGTTATAGGTAGTCTTAACAGAAGCCTAAGATGACTCTCGCTTCCATCCGGGTTAAGGATTCAATAGGGGGCTACTTCCCCTTCTCTATCCCATTGTTTATTTCTTCTGTAAGTCAAATGAAAATTTCATATGTTCGACCCTAAATATGGAAAAAGAAAAAGACAAAAAGCAAAAGCAACAACAAAAATATATACAAGTGGCAGGAGGAAGCCATGCATAAGCCAAATAGTACTAAAGCTGAAACGCTCTTTGTTTTATCATTTGCTTTGGGCGCCTTGAAATAATTTTCATTTATTCCCTTGTGCGGGACCACCTTAGAAAAGTTTATGTACCAAACTTGTTATTGGAGTAATGGGAGGATGCTCTCCCATTTCATCTTTAGAGATCTTGCCTATAGTTAACATCCTTTAAACTCGAATATATTATCCCGCAACTTATAGAAAGTGTCTGAAAACATATATAATAATAACTGTTTTATAGAGTATGTTTATATAAGAATGTCCTTTACAAATAAGAAGAAAAAAGAAAGTAAATTAAACTACTTTGTGAAAGTATGTGCACAACCAAGCTTGATAAGCAAGAAAAGTTTCAGCAAATAAATAAAAAAAGCAAGAAAAAAGAATTGCTTTTAGTTATACAATCTACTATATTTACAACTATTTCAATATGAGCTTTCATCCTCAAGATCAGTATTTCTTGCTTATAATCACATTTGAATAAGTTCTTCTGTCGAGAATGGCAGCTGGAGAGGAGGTGATTTTCATGGAGGAGCTCTCTGCAAGGAGGAAAGTGGTTCGGAAAGAAGCTGTTCGAGGAAGCAGTGACAGTAACCCACCTGCTGCTCTTACTGATGAGCTGAGCATTGTCATCCATGGGGATGCAAGCTCAAATGCTTGTAATGGCAGTAATTCGGATTGGCTAAGATCCATAATTGACGACGTAGGAATGCTTGGAAACAACAATTTGCAGAAGCCCAAGATACAGAAGGTTCCACGGATGCTCCGTGACATTGAATCCAACAAGAAATGTTTTGATCCCCTGGTGGTGTCGATTGGTCCCTACCACCATGGTAAACTGGAGCTTCAGTTTATGGAGAAGTTTAAAATTCTGTTGGCACAACAGTATGCCAAAGAAAATGAAGCACTGATCAACGATATGTATGAAAACGTTGCAGAGGTGGCAGGTGATGCAAGGAAGTGCTATGCTGAGGGCTCAACAGATGCCTTTGATGAGAAGGCATTTACCCGAATGATGTTTCTTGATGGTTGCTTTGTTCTTCAATTCATTTACTGCATCGTAAATGAGAAGCACGCAGATATGAAAATGAAGAGTCACGACATAGCTTTTGTGCGGCGGGATCTTTTCTTGTTAGAGAATCAACTCCCTTTTGAGGTCCTCAAGGCATTGATGAGCTTGAGGTTTGAAAAAGGTGGAGGCCAAGAAATGATCAACATTTTCATCAAGCGCTCTAGGCCAGACCCTCCTCAAGCAGATGGAGGCAAGGCAAGTCTCATGAACTTGTTCAGGAAGCATGTTGGTGCCAGCTCTCGAGGCCATCCAGAGTGTGAAGATACAAAATTCAACAATCAACCCATTCATCTTCTCGAAATTGTTCAGACACAACTTGTTGATGTGGGGGCTTTTACTAAAGGTGGATGCTATCTAACTGGTGAGTGGTGCTCTTATCGTTCAGCCATGGAGCTCAAGAAGGTGGGGATCCACTTCAGGCCTAGCAAAACACGTCGCTTTTCAGACATCACATTTGAATACACTGGCGTCTCATCACAATTGACACTTCCTCCGATAACCATTGATGACTCAACCAAGTCTATGCTTCTGAACTTGGTAGCTTACGAAGCATGCCCGGATACTCCAGATGACTTTGGGGTCACCTCTTTCGTTTGTTTCATGGATTCACTGATTGATCAGGCTGAAGATGTGAAGGAGCTGCGTTCCAAGGGCATTCTCCTCAACTTCCTCGGCAGCGACCAGCAGGTGGCGGACCTCTTCAATGAGATAGCTAGAGATTTGGTGCCCAACCCTCATGGTTTTGTGAACGTTAAAGGGGGCATTGAAAAGCATTACAAGAACAACGTGAAAGTTTGGATGGCTGAATGGCGTCACACTCATTTTAGTACTCCATGGACTATTATTGCTTTGGTTGCTGCAATTGTTGCCATTACCTTGAGTGTCCTTCAGACTGTCCTTGGTGCCATTCAGACTTACCTTACAGTCTATCCCCCCAATAAATGAACAATTGAAAAAAGGTTAAAACAGTATACGAGATTCGTGCTATAATTATTGGATCTGTTGTAGATGGTTAAATGTACACAATTTTATTTCACAAGTATAGAAGATATTTTTGTGACATCGACGGACCATATGTTTAATTTGTGTAATTTTATTTATTTATTTGCCTTTTGCTTTACAAGTTGTCTTGTTGAGTCTATTGATTATTTTTTGGGCTTGTGATCTTTTCTGATTTCTGATTCTACGAGCAATATTTTGCTTCTCTCCTGTGTTAATATTTCTTTAAACTGAAGGAGATTTCTCTTTGTATAAGAGACTAATTACTAGTTCCTAGATTTACAAGTCCATTCAATTGGTTGGCCATTATAACAAAAATGAATTTTAAAAAATGATTAAGTGAAAAATATAAATAATTTATTTAAAAAAAAAAAAACAAGAAATGCAAAGAAGTGGATTTACAAATGTATTTTTTTTATTAATTCTAAAATTGATAATTTATGTTTGACCAAAAAAAATTACATTATTGTTATTTTAATAAAAAACATAAACTACATGTAATATTTTAAAGTGTAAATTACACTAATTTCCTTTACTTTTTTTTTGAAATTTCAAAATGATGAAATTGTCATTCCATGTTTCTTTTTTAAAACACTTTTTTAATTTTGACCTATCTGTTTGATTTTTTTTTTCAATTTTAAATAAATATTTATTAAAACTTTAAATTTATTTTTATATAAAATAAAAATAAGTTATTTACCTTAAATTATTTTTATATAAAATAAAATAAATAATTTAAAAAAAGTTAAAAAAATTGGTTAAAATTGAAAAAATACAACAAAAAAAAAAAAAACATAAAAGAATAGTTTCGTCATTTAAAAAAAAAAAAAATTGACTGGAAGGAGATAATTGTAATTTGTCAGAAAAAATAAAAAAGTCGGTGTAATTTTTAAAATTTTAAAAAAATTTAATATAATTATTAAAAATTTTAAAAGAGGTTAGTATAATTTATCTTATTTTAAAAATAACACTCATTGATCTTCTAAGTATTGTTAAGAATTATCAATCTTGAAAGAGGAAAAACAAAGGAATTTTCAGTATTTTTTAAGTCCAATACAAATAGTGATAAAAGAAAAACAAAATAAAGTGAATTTTTTTTTTTAAGCCTAATCAATCACTAGGATGGATAATTTTAAATCTCCATATCCAATTTTTTTCAAACTCGTGCGGGGACTGGAATCTTATTCTCCTTTTTGGGAATGAATGCCACTACGTGCTTCTGTCAATATAAGACAAAACTTAGAGACCCGAAACCCGAAGGAGCATAGAAAATCAAATCATCAAAGTAAAAGCACAAGATTACCCGAGGTAACTTCATTGAAATTCAAGCTAACATGCACCATCTTTAGGCCTAATTGGCAATCATCTCCCTAAGAGTAATTTTACACGACTGGATTTTTCAATCTATTTCTTCACTTCTAGATACAAAATAGTATGAATCACATGTATTTATTATATTATAGCAGGTCTTATTTTCTTGTATCTGAAAATGACAAAATTCGTTATTTTCCATATTTTCTATTAATTGTTGATCCTGCACTTTTCTGATTCGTCGAGATTCTATTTTTCGTCATTACGAAATCTAAAAAGAAAGGGAGTCAGGGTGCTGTCGGGATGGCTCCAGCGGTAGACACTCCGATGATGAAGTTAGTAGAAAGTACCTTGAAGGTGATAATTATAGGATGACTGTCTGCCAAAGTGGGTAGGGTTTACCGTGAAATCAGGGATTCACTGTTATCCGGAGGTGGCAGTCTCATTATGATCACTTGCCTTACTATCACTACCTGCCTCACTGTTTCTCAGGGTTACCTGTTTCATTGTTCCACATCGCCACCTGCCTCATCATTCGGAGGTCGGTAGGCCAAGACAATGATGATGACGAGATCGGTAGTGCTTCCGATCCAGCTACACTGACATCAAATCGGTATAACTAGTTAATTCATGACATGTACACAACAAAGTTAGACACGTGTTAAGTTTAGGTTAATTTGCATATTTTTGGCATATCAGTTACTCCCCCCCGAGCCTTAGTTCTAAGCACGCGTACAAAACTAAGGCTAGGGTTTTTGGAGGGTCACGCGTACAACAATTAATGTGTCATTCCGTATTCTGAGGGGATAGGAGCCGTAATGGCATCATTACCACCCGCGTTTGTCGTTTTGGCAATCGATGCCATTATTATTCAGCCGTCATTCGATTTTCGAGACATTAAATGATATCTCTGCCGTTTCTTTTAAATAGCGAAGGTGGCCATTTGGTTTTCGTTTAGAGTTTTTCACATATCCTAGGAGTACTTCTGTGCGATTTTCGGCCACTGTGTACGATTTTCGGCATCTCGTTAACAACAAGCGTCATCTGACCCCCTTATTTCCGACGAGCCAATAATTTCTCTTCCCCTTCTATTTTAATCATTTCCTTCTTCTTCTTTTACTCCCCTCCATCATTTTCTGTTTCTTACCATGTCGGATTCCGACACTTATTCTGATAGTAGGGAATTTAGAGAAAATGTAGAAATGGCTAGTGATAGGGCCTCCTCCTCCGGTGAGTCTAGTCATGAACCCAATAGTGAGTCCAGTGTGGTGCTTGTTGAAGCCCACCTCGAGCCCAAGAACAAAGAGGCCGGTACCTCCGGCCGGTCTCAAAGAGAGGAGGAGGAAAGTGTTATCACTAAAGAAGTAGTGAAAACCCTTAGGGAGAAGTATATGTTCCCAAAAAACGTGTCCTAAAGGGTTCCTAAGAAGTCCAATCGTCCTTCGGACATTGAGAAGGGGGAGATCTGCGCCTATCTCGAGTGGTTTGAGATCGGCGTACGGTTTCCCCTGCACCCCCCCTGAACAACTTTTTCTACTGGTTCAAGATCTGCCTCGCTGAGCTGAACATCAACAGTTGGAGGCAGCTTATGGCCTTCCTAGTATTAGGCCATAAGAACGGGTTCTAGGTAGATTTGGACCTCGTCAGGAGAACATGGACATGAAGTACCTCAGGTCGGAGGGAATTTACTACATGTCCTTTGATAAAAGGTTCAGGCCTTTTACTTCAGTAGCCACTTCCAACAAGACATGGAAGAAGTGATATTTCTTTGTCGGAAAAGGCTAGGAGCATGAAGACTTTGAGAACCGGCTGAGTCTCTTTCCTTGGTACACCGGTTTCAAGGGTGAGACCTCAGATCTATAATGGCTAGACTTTTCTTCATTTCCTTATTTCTCTGGCTGACTCACCATTTTTTCTATTTTTCGTGTTGTTTTGCAGATAAGAAGGCTTGAAAGAGGCCGACTTTTACCCCAGAGCTCCAAAAGAAGTACCGGCATTTTCTGCAGCCCCTCCACCGACCTCACGATCAGGTCCTATCTCCGGAGAACCTCATGGAGGCGAACCTAGTGAAGAACAAGGCTGCAACACTGAAGAAGTTGGTGTTGTCCGGTTACATTCTGAGCACCAAAAAGAAGGCTGGGGGCTTGTCTTCTTCTACTGCCGCTCCTCCAATCTAGAAGAAAATGAGGACGGAAGCCGGGGCATCCCAACCTGCTTCTGCTGCCCCTGCCGAGGTGACTCCTGCTCTTCTACCGACCTCTTCACCTACCTTTCCGACCTCTCCTCAAGAGACCATACCGCCTCCGTCTTCAGAGGCAGGCTCAACGCTCCGAAGCACGGGGAGGCCGAGCATCGTCTCCCTCGCCATTGCCAACACGTCTTCGAGGGCAGAGGCTATGAAGCTAGCCTTCAAAGCATCTTTTTCTTCGTCCTTCTGGGGTTTGAGCCCACGATAGATTGCCATTGACCTTATGGTGGGTCATGCTAGGGTAAGCGCTATTGCAGAAAGATTTTTTGTCGTTGTTTACTTGTTATCGTTGTTTACTAACTCTTCTGTTATTGCCTGTAGGCTGCTCAAGCGATGGCCACCATTCTGGACCACCCTGAAGACTCTGAAAGGGTTAATCGTCTTCAGGCCGAACTAGGGGCCACCCGCACTGAGCTCGAGGATTCCCGAGCCGCTGTTTGTTCCTTAGAAGAGAAATGCGAGTCCTTTAATGGGAAATACAAGGAAGTGGTGACTGGCATGAACCTCATTCATAACCAGAGGAACAAATATGCCTTCCGTTTGGACACATTGAAGAAAAAATTTAAGAAAGCGGAGGCGGTAGCAGCCCGAAAGCTAGAATCCAGCATGGAAGAGGCCTGAGCAGCGGCCAAGGCAGAGATGGAGAAAGAACTGATGGATGAGGTGAACAAGATAGGGCAGGAGTTTGTGGACACTAGGTACCTTCTTTTCAGGAAGAGGATCCAGAAGCTTTATCCGAACATGGACATCTCCGGGGTGGACGATGTAGAGGTAGAAGATTCAGCGCCAACCTCTCTTGAGCCTGCCCCAGTCCAGCCAGCTGAAGGCGTCATCGTTGAGGATGCCATGCCCATTTCGGAAGTGGCCCTTGTCAACATAGAATAGGTTTTTTTTTTTGTTTTTTTTTTTTAACCTTTAGCCCTTTTGGGCTTCCATTAATGAAAGGAAATTTTTCTTTATCGTTTGTTCTTCTATAAATGATTCTGGTATCGCGTAGACTTGAAATACTTGTAATTTAACAAGCCAATTAATCGTACTTCAGACCTCAATGCATTATCCCTCAGTCGGGGATCCAGAAGCAAAACACTTGCAATAAAACAAGGTACTTAATAAGATTTCAAACCTGATAATAGATAAGACCTCAGACTTGAAAGCATGATCCCTCAGTCGGGGACCCAGAAGTAAGGCACTTGTAATAAAACAAGGTAATTGATAAACCTTCAGTCCTGAACACATTATCCCTCAGTCGGGGACCTAGAAGTAAGGAACTTGCAATAAAACAAGGCAATTGATAAACCTTCAGACCTAATAATTGATGAAACCTCAGACCTGATACACTTTAATTGTAAGGCTAACAAGACTACCTCCGGCCTGAAAGTGGACCAGATCTGGAGATTCACGGATCAACTTGAGACCATGCCTGCGGCAGTTGTGCTCGTGGAAGGCTTTTTGAGATGGGCAAGATCGGGAGATTTGTGCATTAAATTGAGACCATGCCTATAACACTTGTGCCTGTAGGGGTCTTTTTGAGATGGACCAGATCTGGAGATTTGTGCATTAAATTGAGACAATGGCTATAACACTTGTGCCCGTAGGGGTCTTTTTGAGATGGACCAGATCAGGAGATCTGTGCATTAAATTGAGACCATGCCTACAGCACTTGTGCCGGTAGGGGTCTTGTCACGCCCCGGATTCCAGCGAACCCGAGGTGCGAGTAACGAGACAAGGAAAATAAAATAATAAAGAAATAAAAGATAATAATAACATTCTCATACATTCTATACACTGTTCGGATACATACATGAGTCTGGTCCACTTGCTTACAACATGTAAAATGAAATAAGGTCTTGGGCTTATGCCCTCATACAATATCAAAAACAAACGCCCCTTGGGCCTAACACAGTCCCTAGTCAAATCATCTCCACGTCTCGTACCGCTGGGACATCATCTGAAATATTGCCCCACTAAAGGGGTCAGCTCAACATGCTGGTACAATATAATGCTAATGCAAGAGACAAAACCAAGGTCGTGGCATGTGCAAGTGTACAGTTATTTCTATATGGCATTCGATATCATGATGACAGGATATGAACGATGTACAGTATATAAGTAGTATGTGTGACACACCCATGCAACTCCATGCCCACCCATGTCTCATGATACGGTCCTTCCCCGTCGGCATGAGTACCTTGTATGTCTCGCTTCACGGTCCGGAACCCGTCAGGCCGGCGAGTACCTATTGGCCGATTTTGGGTTTTTCACCACAGGATCTACACCCTCATAATGCAAAGCACCAAGTGCTTACCCACGCCATGTCCAAAGAATTTCACCATGCCAATATGCTCTGATCTCATCATGTCATGACACCTCTCATCCATACATAAAGCATGCCTCTAAGTACACAGTTCGTAATATCAACAGTTCATCCAAGCATATTATTCACATGATACACTAACACATACAGTATATCCATAATCATCATACAACTCAGCAAGATAGCACGTAGCACATAAACATGTGAATACTCAAGCAACATGTGAACAATCAACACAGCGAAGCAAGTACTCCTAATCTCAATTCTATTTCTCACTTAGCACAATATATCGTACCTGGTAATCGATCTCAAACCGGAAGAGTGTACTCGTGGTAAGGTGGAACCACCGTAAGAATACCGAAGGTCAGGTCACCTTCTCCTTGCCTTTCCGTGTCCCTAAAATTCATAACACGAAACTCAGTTTAATTGTCCCTCGAATTATGCTATTCATCAAATTTTATGTCTTTAATTCATAAGTTTCTATTTTACTAAATTAGACTCTACCATTGAGTCCGAAACGTCGAAGAAAATAAGTTTAGGCTCTTATAGAATTCAATTCGGACACCTGGGTTAAAAAGGGCAAAACAGTCATTTTGCACTTTACACGGGTCCTTACATTTCATGATCTCTTCTCACAAATCAGACTCCACGGTTGAGTCCGGAGTGCTCGAGATAATAAAGTTTCACTATTTGGTTACCTAGTTCGGAGTTCATTTGATCGTATTTCAATTCAGGGGTATTTTGGTAATTTTTCATGTCACTACGGGTCTTTTATTTTTCGGGACCCCGTCTCGCAAAACGGGCCTCGCCATTGGTCTCAGAATGGCCGAGATAGTCAAAATACACTAATGACTTGTCCCGTTCGGACTCCGGGATATTTTTGAATATTTAAATAATTAAATTAATTAAATTAATTAATTAATTAATTAATTTAATTAATAATTTATTAATATTTTATTCAGGAGGGTCAAATCAGAATTATTAATAGTTGAGAGGGTCAATTTATAATTTCTGTAAGTTTTTGGGTTAATTTTCAATTATCAAAAGTTCAGGGGCAAAATTGTAAAATTGAATTCTCCTATTCCTAATTCGGACAGCCAAACAAGGATTAGCCCAAAACAGGGATAAGATATCCCTGTTCTTATTTATTTCAGATTCTTAATTTCATACACCCACAACCAAACACCCCCTTTAAATCCTTTAATTTAAAACATATGGCGACACGTGGCAGGGGCAGCCCACACCCGCCCGAACCGGACCCGAGCCGACCCGACCCGACCCGGAGCAGACCCCCCCTTCTTCCCCGATTTTCCGGTGACACCCAGTAGGGTTCCGGCGTCTTCTCCGGCGCCGGCGACCAATTTCCGGCAGCTTTTTCACGTTTTCAAAATGCCATCTTTTAGAGTTTTTCAAGTAGGTTTCACCCCCATCCCCCATTTCCAGTTTAGACCAACGGATTTCCACGAAATAGGGCTCGAAGGCCCACGGCCGGATCTCCGGCCAGCTGAACTTCTTCAATTTTTCACTCGGTTGTTCACGGTTTTCCATCGTTTCTTTCTTATTTCATTTTCTGCACTTATTAGGGTTATTTCTATCTCATTAGATTCAAGCTTTATACATAAAATGTTAATCTAACCCCCCCATGACCGCGACCTGTAAACCCCTTTTTCTCCCTCATTTTTCAACCATTTTCCTTCATTCTTTTTGCAAAACAATCCTCATAACATACACTTTAAAACCCTATATATCAAATAAATTATCATGCCTCAAAAAAAATAAAACAGAAAGGTTGCACTCACTGATTTTCTGAGCTTTCTCTCTCTAGCCGTGCCTTTCTTCACCCTCTTGCTCTGAGCTCGAACCAAGCTTCAAACTCCTTCTCAGAGCTCTATTTCTCTCCCTCTTTTCAGTTTCTTTCCTTCTCTTTTCTCCCCACCCGAGACTTCACTTATGCACACACACTAGCCAAATCCCTCACGTCTCCCCCTCATAGCCACTATTCTTGACTTTCTTCACCCTCCTTCAGCTTCAGTTGTTCTTCCCCAGGTGCAGCTTTGCATTAAATGCAAAGCTGCCCTATATGTATGCCTATACACACTTCACTCATTACACACACTAGAAACACACACTCCCAACTCCTCCCCCACTCTAGTCCGGTTGTAACCACACACACACACACATCCAGTTACACACACATAACTTGCTGCCATACATTATCCCACATATTACTTTACACATTCATGCACACACATTACTTCACACATACCTTCACATATATACTATGTATAATTATAACACTAATGCACCAAAATTAATAACCATGATAATAATAATAAAAATAATAAAAATTTAATTAATCAAGAATAAAAAAAAAAATTTTTTTTCATGTCATAACATCCTTCCCTCCTTACAAAAATTTCGTCCCGAAATTTAAAACAGCATAACGTAAAAGAAAATACATCACTAATCAAACAACTCGGGGTATCTAGCACGGACCTCGGCCTCACGCTCCCAAGTAGCCTCCTCGACCCCATGATGGTTCCAACGAACCTTGACCAAAGGGATGGTCCTGCCTCGCAGAACCTGATCCCTCGAGTCCAATATCTCCACGGGTCTCTGGTCATAGGAAGCGTCCCCCTCCAACTGGAGATCTACCCAATCTAATACATGTGAGGGGTCGGGATGGTACTTCCTCAGCATCGATACATGGAAGACGTCGTGAACCCCAGATAGCTGTGGTGGCAAGGCTAGCTTATAAGCTACCTCACCCACTCTCCCTAGAATCTCAAAGGGGCCAATAAATCGTGGCGACAGCTTCCCACCACGTCCAAATCTCCTCAAGCCCCGTCTGGGAGACACCTTGAGGAACACGTGGTCCCCCACCCCAAATGCCAAGGGTCGCCGCCTCCTATCAGCATAGCTCCTCTGGCGACTCTGGGCCGTCAACAAGCGCTGCCTGATCACCTGGATCTTGTCCGTGGTCTCACGGACTATATCGGGTCCCAAGGCAGCTGTCTCACCTACCTCAGTCCAACATACCGGGGAACGGCAGGGCCTACCATACAACGCCTCAAATGGTGCCATCTCTATACTGGACTGATAGCTGTTGTTGTAGGCAAACTCGACTAAGGCAAGGTGATCCTCCCAGCTACCCCTGAAATCCATGACACAAGCCCTAAGCATGTCCTCAAGGATCTGTATGGTGCGCTCTGACTGGCCATCTGTCTGGGGGTGAAAGGCAGTACTAAACTGGAGCTGTGTCCCTAAGGCTGTCTGGAGACTCTGCCAAAACCGGGCAGTGAAGCGCGGGTCCCTATCTGAAACAATGGATACCGGCACCCCATGTAGTCGTACAATCTCTCGAATATACAATCTACTGAGGGTATCTGATGAATCAGTCACTCTGATCGGCAAGAAATGAGCAGACTTCGTCAGTCTGTCCACGACAACCCAAACTGCATCATGGCCTCTCGGTGACTTCGGAAGACCCATCACGAAATCCATAGTCACGTGCTCCCACTTCCACTCGGCCACTGGCAATGGCTGTAACAATCCCCCAGGTCTCTGGTGCTCAGCCTTCACCTGCTGGCACGTGAGACATCTCGACACGAACTGCGCCACATCTCTCTTCATCCCCGCCCACCAATACTGACGGCGCAGATCGTGATACATCTTAGTGCCCCCTGGGTGCACTGCCAGACGTGAGTGGTGGAAATCTCTAAGGACCTCAGCCCTAAGAGACTCTGGGACAAAAACTCTACCCGAATACCTCAGACTAAGGTCAGAATGCACCGTCCATCCCGCAAATCCCTCGGGACTAGCAATCCGTACTCTGATCTGATCTGCCTCAACATCTACTAGCTGTGCCTCTATCACTCTAGTCAGAAGGGTGGGCTGTGCACACAAGCTGAACAGAGTGGCCTGTCCCTCAAACTCAGCAATATCCAGATCAAACTCGCCAATATCTCCCATCATCTCCCACTCCCTGATGGCAATACTGGCAACTGTACCCCTCGATCTCCTGCTCAGTGCATCAGCCACCACATTGGCTCTCCCTGGGTGGTACTGGAGGTCAAAATCATAATCCTCCATGTACTCCATCCACCTCCTCTGCCTCAGGTTCAGGTCCTTCTGCGTGAAGATATACCTGAGGCTCTTGTGGTCAGAGAATACCTCGAATCTCTCCCCGTATAAGTAGTGTCGCCAACTCTTCAGTGCAAAGATGACGGCAGCTAACTCTAAGTCATGTGTGGGGTAGTTCCGCTCGTGGTTCTTCAACTGACGAGAACCGTAGGCTACCACTCTGCCATCCTGCATCAATACACACCCTAATCCCTCTCGGGATGCATCACAGTACACAGCGTAGCCCACTCCCCTCTCAGGTATGATCAAAACAGGCGCTGAAGTCAATCTCCCCTTCAGCTCCTGAAAAGACTGCTCACAGTCCTCCGTCCATAAGAATCTGGCGCCCTTGCGCGTCAGACGAGTCATCGGCGCGGCAAGACGGGAGAAACCCTCCACAAATCGTCGGTAGTATCCGGCCAACCCCAGAAAACTCCGAATCTCGAATACACTGCTCGGCCTCTCCCAGCTCATGACCGCCTCAATCTTGGAGGGATCCACAGATACCCCTCCACTGGACACTACATGCCCCAAGAACTGCACCTCTCTAAGCCAGAACTCGCACTTCGAGAACTTGGCAAACAGGTGATGCTCCCTCAAAATCTGTAGTACAGTCCTCAAATGATAGGCATGTACATCCTCAGCTGGTGAATACACTAAGATGTCATCCACAAATACCACCACGAACTGATCCAGGTAAGGACTGAAAATGCGGTGCATCAAGTCCATGAATGCCGCTGGGGCATTCGTCACTCCGAAAGGCATGACCACAAACTCATAGTGACCATAGCGAGTGCGGAAGGCCGTCTTCGCTATGTCCTCCTCCCTGACCCTCAACTGGTGGTAACCCGATCTGAGATCAATCTTCGAGAAGCATCTCGAACCTCTCAGCTGATCAAACAAATCGTCAATCCTCGGCAACGGGTACTTATTCTTGATAGTAACCCGGTTCAGCCTCCTGTAGTCTACACATAATCGTAGCGTCCCGTCCTTCTTCTTCGCGAACAGTGCCGAGGCACCCCACGGAGAAGTGCTAGGACGGATAAACCCCTTCCGCTGGAGGTCAGTCAACTGCTCCCTCAGCTCTCTCAACTCAGCTGGAGCCATGCGGTAAGGTGGTATGGAAATGGGTGTAGTGCCAGGAATGAGCTCTATAGTGAACTCGATCTCTCGTCTAGGGGGTAGACAAGTCAAGTCACTCGGGAAGACGTCGGGGAACTCATCCACGACCGGGGGTAGCACAACCTCTGTAGCCTCAAAATCACCCGCAATCAGACTAGCCAACATATAACTGTGGCCTCCCCAGCTCCTAGAATCACGCACTGGTGGAATCAAGAAATCCCCCCCGATCCCCTGTGAAATAAAAGCAGTCTCCCTCCGGAGTGCATACAGTCACCCTCCCCCTGTAACAGTCTATACTCGCCCGATAGGTGAACAACCAATCCATCCCCAGAATCACATCAAACCCAGACATATCAAGTACAATAAGATCAAAATGGAGAATACGATCAGCTATCTCTATCGAGCAATCTCTACAGATCCTCGTCAGTGCTACAACACCCCCAACTGGCGTACCAACATGCAACGGGGGGTCCAACCAAACTATGTCCAGACCCAATGACATGGCAAGTGCAGTAGAAATGAATGAATGTGATGCTCCTGAATCTATCAATACACTGGCCCATGAACTGGATATGAGAAATGTACCTCGGACTACTGACGGTCCGGCAGTAGAGGTCTCCGGGGCGGCCACTGCGTAGACTCGGCCCTGGGTGGTCTGGCCCTGTCGGCCTCCCCCTCTCTGAGTCTGCTGGCCTCCTCCCCTAGGTGCTGGAGCTCTGACGCTCTGTGCGGAGGATGCAGGCTGATAATAGGGCGCTGGTAGCCCCTGGACCGACTGTGGCTGTGGCAGAGGTACCTGTGTATGCTGATAATAGTGTGGCCTCGGCGCACTCTGCGAAGTCTGCCCCAGAGGGCAGTTGGCCCTAACATGGCCAGGCTGCTGACAAGTGTAACAAATCGGCGGGGGCCTCTGACTCGGTGCCGGTAGAGGTAGTGGGAATGATCCCTGGCTGGATCCGACACCCTGTGCAATGCTGGGCCCCCTCAAGGGACAGTCGGCCTTCCTATGGCCAGGCTGTCCGCAGGTATAACATGTGATAGGCCGCTGGGACCCCCCTCCCCTAGAGGTAGATGGTAAGGCAGGACGGGGAGCTACAGAATGGAGGGGCCCGGCCTGTGGCTGTGAGGAAGAAGTACTGGCTCGGTACCTCTTCGGCTGTCTATATGTCGGGGCAGGTGCGGAAGTCTGTACTGTGGGTGCCCTGCCCTGTGCTCTCGTCTCTCTGATCCCTCTAAGATCAGCCAGCTCTCTCTCCACCTTGGAGGCCCTGATCACTGCCTCCTCATATGTCTCTATAATATGCCCAGCCAGTCTGTCCCTGATAGAGGTCTTCAACCCCTTGAGGAAACTGTACACCCTCAAATCCTCATGTGCAATAATGTGTGGGGCGAACCTCCCCAAAGCAGTAAACCGTGACTCATACTGAGCCACTGTCATGTCTCTCTGCAGAAGTGCCTCGAACTCCTCCCTAAACCCCACTCTGGCAGACATCGGGAAGTAGTGGTCATTGAACATGGCCACAAATGCGTCCCATCCCTCTCCAAACCGATGCAGTCTGTCAGCGGCTACCTCCCACCACTGACTAGCCAGGTCTGTGAACTGAAATGTAGCACACCTGATCCTCAGATGGGGCTCAGTGATCCCCTGTGAATCCAAGATCCGGGTAATCTGTCTCAACCACTCCTCTGCAATCAGTGGGTCTGGCTGCCCGGCAAAGGTGGGCGGTCTCATCCTCTGGAACACCTTCATCACGAAGGTATCCCTGGTCTCTCCGCCGGTGGTCCGTGCCTCCATCACGGTGCGGAGACACTCCTGCAAAAGAGTCGCCATATCTCTGGCGCCGATCATCTGCTCTACCTCCTGTGCTGGAGCGGGAGCAGGAATAGGGGCAGGTGCGGGAGCAACGTCCTCCTCAGCTGCACTATGCTCTGGTGTGTCAGCCGGGGCAACGACCTCCTCAACTATATCGGGAATAGGGGCAGCAGCTCTAGGTCTGCCACGACGAGGCTGTGCGGCGCCTCTAGGCTGGGTGGCACCTCTGGGCCTGCCCCTACCCCGTCTGGGCGGTCCAGCTCCCGTAGGAGCTCGTCTGGGAGGCATATCTACAAGTCCAAGAGAAAAATTTCAATATCACTTTTTCATATTCAATATATGGGCATTCAAGTGTGATCCTAATCATGTTCCTATCAGTGGCCTATGCTTCCACAAGTAGTACACATAGCATGTTATGATACTTATACTTAACAAGTTTTTTCACACATCATATCTGTCATGCCTCCAAAAACAGCATCAATCAGCACATAATCACAATAAGTCATGCATCAGGACATATAATCACATATCACATAAGGCCCTACAGCATGCCACTAATAGTTCACACTAGGTCTCACTCTCTTCTCTAGGGTCTCATGGTGTTAAACAACACCCCACGGTCTCTAGGTGTTCGAACCTAAGCTCTGATACCACGTTGTCACGCCCCGGATTCCAGCGAACCCGAGGTGCGAGTAACGAGACAAGGAAAATAAAATAATAAAGAAATAAAAGATAATAATAACATTCTCATACATTCTATACACTGTTCGGATACATACATGAGTCTGGTCCACTTGCTTACAACATGTAAAATGAAATAAGGTCTTGGGCTTATGCCCTCATACAATATCAAAAACAAACGCCCCTTGGGCCTAACACAGTCCCTAGTCAAATCATCTCCACGTCTCGTACCGCTGGGACATCATCTGAAATATTGCCCCACTAAAGGGGTCAGCTCAACATGCTGGTACAATATAATGCTAATGCAAGAGACAAAACCAAGGTCGTGGCATGTGCAAGTGTACAGTTATTTCTATATGGCATTCGATATCATGATGACAGGATATGAACGATGTACAGTATATAAGTAGTATGTGTGACACACCCATGCAACTCCATGCCCACCCATGTCTCATGATACGGTCCTTCCCCGTCGGCATGAGTACCTTGTATGTCTCGCTTCACGGTCCGGAACCCGTCAGGCCGGCGAGTACCTATTGGCCGATTTTGGGTTTTTCACCACAGGATCTACACCCTCATAATGCAAAGCACCAAGTGCTTACCCACGCCATGTCCAAAGAATTTCACCATGCCAATATGCTCTGATCTCATCATGTCATGACACCTCTCATCCATACATAAAGCATGCCTCTAAGTACACAGTTCGTAATATCAACAGTTCATCCAAGCATATTATTCACATGATACACTAACACATACAGTATATCCATAATCATCATACAACTCAGCAAGATAGCACGTAGCACATAAACATGTGAATACTCAAGCAACATGTGAACAATCAACACAGCGAAGCAAGTACTCCTAATCTCAATTCTATTTCTCACTTAGCACAATATATCGTACCTGGTAATCGATCTCAAACCGGAAGAGTGTACTCGTGGTAAGGTGGAACCACCGTAAGAATACCGAAGGTCAGGTCACCTTCTCCTTGCCTTTCCGTGTCCCTAAAATTCATAACACGAAACTCAGTTTAATTGTCCCTCGAATTATGCTATTCATCAAATTTTATGTCTTTAATTCATAAGTTTCTATTTTACTAAATTAGACTCTACCATTGAGTCCGAAACGTCGAAGAAAATAAGTTTAGGCTCTTATAGAATTCAATTCGGACACCTGGGTTAAAAAGGGCAAAACAGTCATTTTGCACTTTACACGGGTCCTTACATTTCATGATCTCTTCTCACAAATCAGACTCCACGGTTGAGTCCGGAGTGCTCGAGATAATAAAGTTTCACTATTTGGTTACCTAGTTCGGAGTTCATTTGATCGTATTTCAATTCAGGGGTATTTTGGTAATTTTTCATGTCACTACGGGTCTTTTATTTTTCGGGACCCCGTCTCGCAAAACGGGCCTCGCCATTGGTCTCAGAATGGCCGAGATAGTCAAAATACACTAATGACTTGTCCCGTTCGGACTCCGGGATATTTTTGAATATTTAAATAATTAAATTAATTAAATTAATTAATTAATTAATTAATTTAATTAATAATTTATTAATATTTTATTCAGGAGGGTCAAATCAGAATTATTAATAGTTGAGAGGGTCAATTTATAATTTCTGTAAGTTTTTGGGTTAATTTTCAATTATCAAAAGTTCAGGGGCAAAATTGTAAAATTGAATTCTCCTATTCCTAATTCGGACAGCCAAACAAGGATTAGCCCAAAACAGGGATAAGATATCCCTGTTCTTATTTATTTCAGATTCTTAATTTCATACACCCACAACCAAACACCCCCTTTAAATCCTTTAATTTAAAACATATGGCGACACGTGGCAGGGGCAGCCCACACCCGCCCGAACCGGACCCGAGCCGACCCGACCCGACCCGGAGCAGACCCCCCCTTCTTCCCCGATTTTCCGGTGACACCCAGTAGGGTTCCGGCGTCTTCTCCGGCGCCGGCGACCAATTTCCGGCAGCTTTTTCACGTTTTCAAAATGCCATCTTTTAGAGTTTTTCAAGTAGGTTTCACCCCCATCCCCCATTTCCAGTTTAGACCAACGGATTTCCACGAAATAGGGCTCGAAGGCCCACGGCCGGATCTCCGGCCAGCTGAACTTCTTCAATTTTTCACTCGGTTGTTCACGGTTTTCCATCGTTTCTTTCTTATTTCATTTTCTGCACTTATTAGGGTTATTTCTATCTCATTAGATTCAAGCTTTATACATAAAATGTTAATCTAACCCCCCCATGACCGCGACCTGTAAACCCCTTTTTCTCCCTCATTTTTCAACCATTTTCCTTCATTCTTTTTGCAAAACAATCCTCATAACATACACTTTAAAACCCTATATATCAAATAAATTATCATGCCTCAAAAAAATAAAACAGAAAGGTTGCACTCACTGATTTTCTGAGCTTTCTCTCTCTAGCCGTGCCTTTCTTCACCCTCTTGCTCTGAGCTCGAACCAAGCTTCAAACTCCTTCTCAGAGCTCTATTTCTCTCCCTCTTTTCAGTTTCTTTCCTTCTCTTTTCTCCCCACCCGAGACTTCACTTATGCACACACACTAGCCAAATCCCTCACGTCTCCCCCTCATAGCCACTATTCTTGACTTTCTTCACCCTCCTTCAGCTTCAGTTGTTCTTCCCCAGGTGCAGCTTTGCATTAAATGCAAAGCTGCCCTATATGTATGCCTATACACACTTCACTCATTACACACACTAGAAACACACACTCCCAACTCCTCCCCCACTCTAGTCCGGTTGTAACCACACACACACACACATCCAGTTACACACACATAACTTGCTGCCATACATTATCCCACATATTACTTTACACATTCATGCACACACATTACTTCACACATACCTTCACATATATACTATGTATAATTATAACACTAATGCACCAAAATTAATAACCATGATAATAATAATAAAAATAATAAAAATTTAATTAATCAAGAATAAAAAAAAAATTTTTTTTTCATGTCATAACAGGTCTTTTTGAGATGAACCAGATTTGGAGATCTATGCATTAAATTGGAAATACTTTTCTAGAGGAGGAGGAGTTTTATTGATAATATTTTCTTAGGTGCTCGATATTCCAGGGCCTAGGGACGGTCTTACCAGACATATCCTCCAGCCAGTAGGTCATAGTCTTGACAATTTTGACGACTTTGTAGGGCCCTTCCCAATTTGGGGATAACTGCCCATGGTAGGGTCCTTGGTATTGGGAAAAACCCTTCTTAGGACAAGGTCACTGAGCTAGAAATTTAGAGGCTTCATATTCTGATTAAATCTTTTGGCCACCTTACGCCGATATTCCTTAGCCCTGATACTAACCTGCTCTTTTTTCTCCTCCAGCAGGTCGAGATTTTCTGCTAATTAGCGATCATTAGTCTCATGGTTGAAGTCTTCCGACCTTAGTGTGGGCATATCGATCTCGATTGGAATGATCGACTCGGTGCTGTATGCAAGTGAGAATGATATTTTGGCGGTTGGTATCCTTCTCGTGGTTTGGTAAGCCCAAAGCACTGATGGGAGTTCATCGACCCACTTCCTTTTGGCTTGCTTCAATTTTTTTTTGATGGCTTCGAGGATTGTACGGTTGGTGACCTCAGCTTGCCCATTAGCTTAGGGGTGCCTTGGCAAGGAGAAGTGGTGGCTAATATGCAGGTCACTACAGAATTTTTTGAATACTTTCTCGACGAATTGGGTGCCGTTGTTCGAGATGATAACACGGGGTATACCCGAACCTATATATTATGTTTTTCCACGTGAAATTTTTCACCTCTACTTCGGTAATGTGAGTCAGGGTTTCTACTTCTGCCTACTTGGAGAAGTAATCGATGGCGATGAGCAAATATCTCCTGTTCTAGGGGGCCTTAGGCAGTGGCCCTACAATGTCCATCCCCCATTGAGCGAAGGACCATGGACTGATAATAGGGGTGAGCTCATGGTGTGGCTGATGTTGATACGAAGTAAAACGTTGACATTTATCACACCTTTTCACGTATTCTTTGGCGTGCCTAAGCATGCCAGGTCAATAGTAGCCACGAGTCAGAGCCCGGTGGGCGATGGTTCTGTCGCTGTTGTGATTTCCACATATCCCTTTATGAATTTCGGCCAAGACGTATTCTAACTCTTTTGGGGATAAACATTTTAGGAGAGGCTGGGAATATGACCTATGGTAGAGCTTCCCATTCATGATAAGGTACCATGCTACTTTGATCCGTATATTCCAGGCTTGGTTCTTATCCTCTAGAAGCTGCCCATCTTTGAGGTATAGAAGGATAGGCGTCATCCAGTCTTGAGTTTGTTTTGAGGAACGTGTGGACTGAACTTCTTTGATACTTGGCGTGGCTTGGAAAGAGATACCGATTTCAGAATCCCCATCGAATTTGAGGTGAGAGGCCATGATTGCCAAAGCATTAGATCGGGTGTTTTGTCCTCTCTAGATCTTATAGATAATGAACTCAGAGAAAGATTCCTTCAGCGAATCCACCAATTCTGCATATCTGATCATCCTATCATCTTTGGCGGTGAATTCTCCCAGGACCTGGCTCACTACTAATTGGGAATCAGAATATGCCTCGAGACTCTGAGCTTTATATTCTAGAGCTGACCTCATATTGAGGATTAGTGCTTCATACTCAGCCTCATTATTCAAAGCTCTAAACCCCAGGGTAACCGCCTTCTCTATTACAATCCCGTTTGGGGATCCGAGCACAATGCCCACCCCGAAACCTTTGTCGGTAGATGACCCGTCAGCGTATAGCTGCCACACTACCATATCCGGTATCGATCTTGGGTTCGTCGTGCAGCGCTAGAGTGAATTCTACCACGAAATCTACCAGGGCTTAGCCTTTAATAGAGGTTTGGGGTACATAGGATATATCGAATTCTCCCAATTCCACATATCATTTGACCAGGCGCCTTGATACGTTAGGTTTGTGCAAAATGGCCTTTAGAGGGTAAGACGTTGGGATCACAATAGGGTGATGATTGAAAATAAGGTCTGAGCTTCCGAGCAGAGATTACTAGGCCGAACACCAACTTTTCTACCTCGGGGGTATCTCTTCTCTGTATATAGGAGAGCTTTACTGACGTAGAATATCGGCTTCTGAGTCCCCCTCTCTTCTCGCACAAGCGCCGAGCTCACCATGTTCTCCTGACACTACGAGATATAAAAAGAGCTTTTCCCCTTGTGTTGGTTTGGATAAGAGCTCAGGGGACGCCATATATTGCTTCAGTTCTTGGAAGGCCCTGTCGCAGTCAGAGGTCCATTCTAGGTCCTTGTTCCCCCTTAAGGCTTTGAAGAACGGGAGGCAGCGATCGGTGGACCCTGGAAATGAATCTATTCAGCACTGCGATCCTTGCCGTTCAATGCTTGGACATCCTTCTTGGACCTCGGTGGCCCCAGCTCTGTCAATGATTTAATCTGTGAGGGGTCCGCCTCTATCCCCCTTTGTGAAATCAAGGAAACCAAGGTCTTTCCCCTTAGTGAACCCAAATGTGCACTTTGCAGGGTTTAACTTCATCTTGTGCTGCTTCAATATATCAAAGATTTGCCTTAAATGCTGGATATGTTCGTTCTTCTTCTGGCTCTTAACCAACATATCATCTATGTAAACCTCTATCGTGCTACCTATCAAGGGCCTGAATATTTTGTTTACCAACCGCTGGTACATAGCACCAGCATTCTTTAGCCCAAATGACATCACCCTATAGCAGTAGAGACCTCATTCAGAGATGAAGGATGTCTTCTCCTGGTCTGGGGGGTACATTTGATTTGGTTGTATCCTGGAATACGCGTCCATAAAACTCATCAGCTCGTGGCCTGCAGTCGCAGTCAACCAGCTAGTCGATTCTTGGGAAGGGAAAGCTATCCTTAGGGCATGCCTTGTTGAGATCGGTATAATTGACGCAGACTCGCCATTTTTCGTTCTTCTTCTTGACAAGGACGGTGTTGGCGAGCCATTCCAGGTAGAACCCTTCCCTAATCATTTTGGCATCCAACAGCCTTTGGACCTCATCGTTAATGATTCTGTGCCGCTCAGGAGTGAAGGTCCTTCTCTTCTGTCTCACTGGAGGATAATTTGGGTTGATCATCAGTTTATGAGAATTGAGAGCGGGATCTATTCCCTCCATATCCTTAGTTTCCCATACAAAAACTGACAGATTATCCTTCAGGAACTCAATGATCTCCTCTCGTTTAGATTGAGACAAGTCTGTGCCTACTTGTAGGTAACACCCTCCTCCTTCAAAACTTACCAATGCCTTAACAGGGCTCATGTATTGGTGCAGCTAAACTCTCTTTCCCTCTGGGGCTCAATGGCTCATCAATCTCTGAAGGGCACTCCATGGTCTTATGAAGTTCAGAAGGTGTAGGACGTCGATCCTCCCGAGGTAACTATAATTGTTATTTCGACGCCTTTTCTTTTAATGCCATGGCGTGGCACTCCCGTACTGTTGGTCGGCAACCTCTGATGGTATAGACCTTATCATTCTGGACATATTTCAGACACTGATGAAGAGTTGAAGTCACTGGCCTCCATTTGGTGGAGCCATGGCCTTCTGATAATGATGTTGTAGGGAGATCTGGAGTCCACGACCATATATTCTGAGATTAACATCTTCTGAGCGTCCCTCTCCCCAATTATGGTCAGTAGATTTATCTTGCCCATCGGTGAGCTTAGGCTCCTATCGAATCCCGCCATTACAATGGTGGTGGTCTTGAGGTCGCCAGTGCTGAGCTTCATATGTCGGAATGGTTCATAAAACAGCACGTTGGTAGAGCTCCCTGTGTCCACCAACACCCTCCTAATTTCAAAATTTGCTACTTTGAGCAAAATAACGATGGCGTCATTGTGGGGGCAATGCACCCCTATAAGGTCCAGCTCGAAAAACTGAATATGTGGTAAGGGCCTCGGCCTCTTCTCAATCGTGGAGATCTAGAGGACACTTGGTTCTACCTTTGCCTCCCGAACGTATCATTTCCTTGCTTGATTAGACATCCCAACTAACGAGCTATCGGCGTGGAGGACGAAAATGACCTGATTATTCTAACGAGGTTGCTCATTCCGAGCCTTCCTCTGTTCGGGCCTCTGATCCCATCTCTTCTATTGTGGTCTATCGTTTTGAGGATTCTACCCTCCATCTCATTGGATAAACTCCCTCAGACGTCCTCGCCAGATTAGCTGTTCAATCTCTTGTTTAAGGTTCCTTGCACTCCTCAGTAGTGTGTCCGTGATCCTTGTGGAAATCGCATTACTTGCTTTGATCTCTGGAGTCCGGATTGCCTTTCAAAGGCTCTGGCTGCTTTAAATTCTCACGTGCTCTGACCTATTGGAAGACGTGAGTGAGGGATTCATTCAAAGGTGTGAGTGCCCTCGAATCTTCCAAAATTAGGGTTATTTTGAGTTCGGGGTGACGTCCTCTTGTCTGGGCTCCTTTGCCTTTTAGTGGTGCTTTTGGGGTCTTGTTTCTAGGTGTTATCATCCTTTTGAGCTTGCTCCTTGGATTTTCAAAAGGACGTCCTCGTATCCTTTAGATTTATATACTTCCGCGTCATGTCTGCGGGAGGATTCTTTGTTAAAGAATCGTGGAATCGCCTGGGCCCCAGTCTTGCGTGGAGGGCTGCTACTAAGAAGCTCGGACTATAGTCCGTGACTTCCGTGAGCTCGGAGTTGAATCGAGCAATGTACTCCCGAAGTGACTCCCCCTTTTGTTGCTTTATCTATAGGAGAAACTCGAGGCCTTTTCTGAGTCTTCTGCTGGTTAGAAACTGATCAAGGAACCATCTGCTGAACTCGTAAAAATTTGGGACTGACTCCTATGGGAGACTGTGGAACCACCTCAGAGCGGTGCCTTTGAGACTTGTTACGAAGGTACGACATAAGAAGGTGTCGGTAGCCCCATGTAGGGCCATCGTGTGTTGATAATGGGAGAGATGGTCCCCAGGGTCTTCCGTTCCATCATATGGGGTGAACTTGGGGACAATGAATTTCCATGGGTGTTCCTCTGCCATTACGACTGAGGTGAATGGAGTGGTGAATCTCCCGAGCAGCTTCGTCAGCTCATCCTATTTGGGAGGGAGGTTATCCCCCTAGTGAGGGCTAGTTGTCCAACTGAGTCCACTACCTCCTCCGCCTTAGAGGTACTCTAGATGTCGCTCTTGCCTGATGATGGTATGATGCTGTTGCCCCCAGAGTAGAGGAGCTGACGTTTGGGGCGGCTGAATGTCTGGAGGCACTGGGTCAGCCCCCCAAATTTGTAGGACTCAAGACCCTTGTCCTGCTATAATGATGGACGGTAGGACTGAGGATTCGGCATTCCTCCCTCAAGGATGCACGATGGTTGAGGGTCACCTCCGGTATGAACGGAGCCTTGGGGGATGCGATGGACGTGCATTGGGATCCCCCTCATTGCAAAGTTCGTAACCTCTATCTGGGATAACAAGGAGCTGAATCCCTCCGTCAGGCATGCTTGATGGAGGATGTGCGTGACGGCTTTGCAGATTCTGAGTTAGAGAGGTCAGAGTTTGGGATATAGCAAGGAGTTGCTCTTACATTAGATCAGATTGTCATCTAATCTGATAAAGTTGCTGCTGTACATGATCGGGGGTTTCCCCCTCTTCATTCTCGGTCAAAGGCTAGTTTTGGGAAACTGGCCTTGAACGAAGATTTGGAGCCATAGCGAAGAAGCTGATTTTGAGATAACGGAATTAGCAAGAACGATTTTCGTTCCCACAGACGACGCCAAGCTGATGCTGCACTTTTCTGATTCGTTAAGGCTTTGTTCTTCATCGTTACGAAATCTAAAAAGAAAGGGAGTCAGGGTGCCGCCGGGATGGCTTCAGCGGTAGCCACTCCGATGATGAAGTTAGTAGAGAGTAAAAACTGATTGGAAGATAAAAATTGAATGTAAGATCCTCCTTTCTTTCTTTTGCGTACCTTGAAGGTGATAATTCTAGGATGGCTGTCTGCCAAAATGGATAGGGTTTGGTACCGTGAAATCAGAGATTTACTATTGTCCAGAAGTGGCAGTCTTCATTATGATCACCTGCCTTACTATCACCACCTGCCTCACTGTTTCTCAGGGCTACCTGCTTCATTGTTCCACATTGCCACCTGCCTCATCGTTCCGAGGTCAGTAGGCCAAGACGATGATGACGACGAGGTTGGTAGTGCTTCTGATCCAGCTATACTGACATCAGATTTGTATAGCTATTTACTTTATGACCTGCACACAACAAAGCTAGACATGTGTCAAGTTCAGGTTAATTAGCATATTTTTGGTGTATCAATTGAAATCATAGAAATCTAAGAATCGAGTACTCATTTTTTCACCTAGTTTAATGTATCACACACACATATAGGGAAGAGAGAGAGAGAGAGAGAGAGAGAGAGAGAGAGAGAGAGATAATAATGAGTTGGAAAATTAATAATTTCATCAACAATTCATGAAAAATGATGAGAATTTTTTGCTCTACATATATTAGGTAACATCAAAGAAATCATTGAGAATGTTTGTCAATCTAACAAATATTGTGCATAAGCTATACAAATAAATATTAAATTAATTTTAAATAAAATAGAAAAGATACGAGATTTACGTATTTTGGCAAGATACCCACGTTCACGGGTAACAATGATCAATCAACTATGTATCAAAGAGATTACAATATCAAAACACTAACAAATTTGAAAACTTCTTTACACCCAATGACGGCTCATTCAAAGTTGACTCTCTTTCCAAAAAAAAAAAAACCTTAAAAAACAATACTCGTATATGCATGTTACAAGGTAAGAAACAAATCAAGTCAGAAATACTCAAACAAAACAAGTCAAGAAAATTTCCCAAGGCTTCGCCTCCGAACCCAATGGCAATGGTGGGATAAACCTACACATTGCCCATTTTTTGGTACACACCGGGTTATCAAAAATTGGGTGAATTCATGACAACCACCCAACAAATAAACAAATCATGCAAATGAAGTAAATGAATCACAACTGGCTCTAAATAAGCCCTTAGGCCATGCACCCGTAGGTGCTCAAACCTTAGAGATATTGATCAAGTCCAAAAAATGCTTGTAACTTAACCCTAGTGACCACCTTAATAAGCATATCTGCATGATTGTCTATAGTACCGATCTTCTGAAGAAGAATGTTTTCCTTATTCACAATTTTTCGAACAAAATGGAAACAAATATCAATATTCTTAGTTTGAGCATAATGAACTTAGTTCTTTGCTAAACATGTACTTTGACTGATGTCGTAGACCTTAACGTGCTCCTAAACAATCCCCAAGTCCTCAATCAATTCATGTAGCCAAATAGCTTTCTTAGTGGCCTTTATCATTGCCATGTACTATGCCTTAGTAGTAGACAAAGTAACTCTTGATTGTAACATTGATCTCTAACTCACCGGTCCCTAAGCAAGAGTAAAGACAGATCCAATAGTTAACTAATCTTTCTTCAAATCTCTAGCATAGTCCAAATCCACATATCCAATCACTTGTTAACCAAATCAATCATCCCTCTGAAACATCATACCAACGTCCATTGTACCATGAATGTGGCATAAAATCTATTTTATTGCCTGGCAGTCCCCTTTACATGAATTATGCATATACCTGCTCACCATAGTGACAGCGTGTGAAATATTAGGTCTTGTGCATGCCATAGCATATATTAAAGCACCTACTACGCTTGCATATTGAACCTAAGCCATATACTTACACTTTTTATTTGTGTGTGGAGACATCAAAGCACTGAACTTGAAGTGAGAGGCTAAAGGTGTGCTAACATGCTTTGTATTGCCATCCAAACTAAAAGGTTGTAACAGTTTCTTTAGATATTGTTTCTATGACAAATAAACTGTGTTTTTCACTCTATCTTTTTTTAATTTCCATGCCAAGTATGTTCTTAGCTTCACCAAAATCCTTCATTTTGAAATCATTTCTTAATTGAGTCTTCAATTTATCTATCTCCACCTTACATTTAGATACAATAATCATGTCATCCACATATAAAAGCAAATAAATAAAGAAACCATCACGAAGCTTACAGAAATGCACATAATGATCAAAATAGCTTCTTGTATACTTCTGCTATGTTATAAACTGATCAAATTGTTGTACCATTGTCTTGGAGACTATTTCAAGCCATATAATAAATTTTCTAGTTTGCAAACCCAATCATCTTTTCTAGCAACTTTAAATCCATATGGTTGAGTAATGTAAATTTTCTCCTCTAAATCACCATGTAAGAATGCGATTTTGACATTGAGTTGTGCCAACTTGAGATCAAATTGTGTAACCAAAGCTAGAAAAATCCAAATAGAAGAGTGCTTAACAACCGGAGAAAATACCTCAGTATTGTCCATCCTTTCTCTCTGTGCATAGATTTTAGCCACCAATATAGCCTTGAATCTCACAGTCTTCCTCTAGGTAACCTTCATTTCAGGTGTATACTCTCTTGCGACCAATTTCCTTCTTTCACGTTGGAAATTGTACCAACTCCCAAATCTGATTCTTGTAAAGTGATTGTATCTCCTCACCCATTGCCTCATTCCATTTAACATTTTCTAAATTTTTCATGGCTTCTTTATGAGTCACAGGAATATTATTATCAATAACTAGAAATATATATGTCATCATGTTAGCAAACCTAGTAAGTTTTTGAATCACTCTTTTTGATCTACTAGCTGCAATAAACTTTGGTTACTATGGGATCTCTTGACCTTCCTTCACATCTGAGCCTAAGCTTTCATTAACAACAAAACTATTTACTATCTAAACAATATTTGCTGCAACCACTAGAGCCTTTAACTCCACTTGTTATAAAATACCCATTTTCAAATTCTCCTTGTCTACATTCTTTTGTTTCTTTTAATTTAACATCATAGACTAATCAAAAGTGAAATCTCTACTAAAAACAACTTTCTTTGATTTGGGATGCCACAATTTATATCCCTTGACACTTGTGCTAAAGTTCAAGAATATTACTTTCTTAATTTTAGGGTCTAATTTAGTTTCCTTTACATGAAAATATATAGGACAACCAAATACATGCAAAGTATCATAATATGTAGCAAATTTTTCAGACCATACCTATATGTGTGTTTTTTTCACTATTCGTAGTTGTAGGAAACCTATTGATCAGATGACATGCATATGTTACTACCTTAGCCCAAAATGCATTGCCCAGTCCAACATTAAGCAACATAATCTTACATTCTTAAGCAAAGTATGATTCATGCATTTTGCCATCTCATTCGATTGCGAGTGTCTCTGACTGTGAAGTGTCTAACTATCCCCTTATCTTGGCATACTTGTTTGCATGGATCTAACTTGTACTCAACATCATTATCTAATCTAAGCCTCTTGATTTTTCTACATGTTTGAGTTTCAATCATTTTCTTCCAATTAAGAAACACATATAGGACTTTATTTTTATGTTGCATGGTGTATACCCAAACTCTCCTTAAGAAATCATAAACAAAAGTCACAAAACAGTGGTTACCTCTCTAAGATGCAAATTTGCTAGGTCCCCATACATCTGTGTGAACATAATTAAGAGTTTCCCGAGTACGATGAACTACTGTGCCAAACTTGACTCTAGTTTGCTTACCTAAAATACACTGCTCAAAAAATCCCAATTTCCTAGTATTGATACTCTTTAACAGACCCTAGTTTATCAATCCCTGTATGCTTCCTCCCCAACATGCTTTAAGCGCATGTGTCATAGTCTAGAAGTATCAAACACACTATTCTTTGGACTATTAGAAATTGTTGTTCTCCTTATGACTGTTCGCCTATCCAGAAAATACAAATTACCTTATTGAGTATCCTTCATCACAACAAGTGTATATAGTCCCACTTTTAGGACTCCACATTCCACTGTAACTTTGTAGCCCTTTGAGTTTAGATTTCCCAGAAAGATGAGGTTCATCTTCAAGTTCGTTACATAGCAAACATCCGTCAGGACTTTAACTGTTCCACCATGAATCCTCAATCCAATGTTTCCTATCCCTCTTATTTTATAGGTATTATCATTACCCATTAAAATAGCTCCTCCATTTTGTTAGGTTTGTAACCACAGTGTCACGACCCGAAACCCACCCTACGCGGATCCCGAGAACGTGATGCCAGCTGGCCACCTTGTCAGTTTTTCCCACCCGACAATGCGACCAACCAAAGGCAACTTTACAATGAATTGCATTCTAAATGTAGGGTCAAAACAACAGAATTAAAAATCTTTTTGAATTAAGAATGCAACTCATCCAAACACATCAGAGCATGTCTAGAATCAGTCACCAAATATCTCTAAAGTGTCAATACACATGCTCCAATGCATCCATTCTATATCAATGAATTACTTAAGCGGAAGTCACACCAATACAATTCAGTTGACCAAAACTCATCTTCAATGATCAACAATCAGAATGTCTCCAAGTACAATTTAATCATAGTGATCCAACATACTAGGCTAACCTCATCACTAATGATGTAATATTATAATACAAATTGTGAACTTAACCTTACAATGTTTACGTTCAATCTTTGACTTGGAGTTCATATCGTCAGTGTGATTCATTGTGCATCACTAGTTCCATTAGTTATCTCATTGCGTTTCATCCCGCATAGTGTCACCTGAAAAATGTTAGATAAATGGAATGAGCTTAAACAAGCTCAGCAAGTAAATTCCTAGCTTTGCCATGGGTCAAGGTTAGTTCACAAGGATAATAGGAGAAAGGAATAACAGATAGCCAATAGCCAAATGAGCAACAAGGAATACATAGCCAGTCACCAAAATGTACAACAATGACCCGAGGGTCCAAAAGGCTTATCCTAAATAAGATACAATAAGATAATAATAATGAATCCAACAACTGGGATCTAGCCAATCATGAAAATCTGCTGCCACAACAATTACGATAGCCAATCAAAAGTATGACATGCTTGTATAGAATATGAACATCCAACGAGTATCAACGATATATCATCAACGAGTAAAGTATAACATGATCGCAATAATATGATCATTCACAGGACATAGAATATGATCATTCAATGAATACCAAAGATATATCGTCATCGAGTTCTAATAACCCAGATATGCGTGAATCACCCAGGGCCCAGCATACCCCACTAAAACGCATGCTCAGATCCGCCACAGTTCCTCGGGCTCTCTGAAAAGTGTAAGAGCTCTTTTCTCTACAAGTCCTGAAGGACATACAAGACACTAAAGGGTCTTTCCCCCACGCAATCTGTGAATGGATGGGCCATTGTGACTGAGCACAACCCCAGGTACATACCAAATATCATGACCAATAAAATTCCACACAGAATGTACAACCGTACAAAGCAATTGATATCACAATCAACAAAACACGAAGTGTGTGGAATAACAAGATTTTGATCAATAGGATATATCTCAAGACTAGGTCATGGTATGATAGTGCAATGATGCTCAAATATCAATGATCAATCCCGCAACAATGTAAGCAGGCAAGTCAAATCCAAGGATCAGGCATAACCGATAACCACAAGTCGATTGGCTCAAATCAAGTACACCAGGTAGTGATAGAGTACAAATTTGGCAACATATAGAAATGAATGTGACTGGCTGGGAATAACCACACAACAAAGTTCAGATTTACTTACCTCGGTTTCTTAGTGTCATATTCTCCATTTACAAATACTCTGATGATCTCCAGATACTTTAGGCGTATCCTTGCATAGCTTGAATAATCATCATTATTTTTAGACAGATCAGAATTCATTCATTCATGTCTTGTTCATCATCTTAGGAGTCTATCAGATGGCCTAATTAAGTTCATTGGCCTATTACCCACTCATTGGGTTTTAACTTACGTTATTAAATCTCTCAAATAGGCTTAGTAGCTATTAGAATAATGTTTTAAGTCATTTTGACTCTAGTCGTTATCAATTAAGCACTTATTTAGCCTTAGGGGTAAAATAGTAATTTTGGCATTCTTGTCCCGGACCTTATCATGGTCCTCAGAATATCCCAAATATCTTATATATAAAGTTCTAAGTCTTTTGAACTTCATTTGATATCTACTTTTGATTATCGGGACACACCGGTCATTTTTGGTTTTATACGTTGACCGTTCCGGAGTCATATTTAGGCCCTTCGGTTATGATAATTATGCTTATGATAATTTATCAGATCAGTTTGGCCTTTATTTGGCCTCTACATTGTACTTACAGTGCTCGGGGGTATTTTGGTCATTTTACATCTCGTGAGATTCTGACCCCGAATCATAGTTTAATCATGTATACAATTCCACGAGTATCTGGGCTTCTATCGGTATCAATTTTGTCCCAATCAGACTTCATTTAGACATCAAGGGCATTTTGGTAATTTCACATACCATAGCTAAATTTTCGGGACCTGAGTTCATAAAATGGACCTCACCATTAGGTCCAGAGTATCCGACATAGTTAAATTAGACTATCTTTTGTGTTTAATTGGCCCTGGGTATCATTAGGGGTAGTACAGTCATTTACACTTTACGTGTCTGTATTTTTCGAGACTTAATTTCCCAAATTGGACTCCACCATTGAGTCCGGAATGCCCAAAATAGTAGAAATACACTATTCATTTAATTTATTTGGACTTCGTTTGACATATTTAATGTCCAGGGGCAAAGTTGTAATTTTACCTATTTAATAAAATAATTATTTTATTATTTAATTAATTTTTCAGGGGCTTAAATGAACAGTTTCTCAAAAATCTGGGCCACTGTACAATATTCCAAAACAATTGGGGTCAGACCGTAATATTAGAAAAACATTTGGGGGTCAAAACTGAATTTTATAATTTAAGGGTTCAGACCAAAGGGTTCTAGGGTTCAAGAATTTGAACCGGTCCAAAACAGTGTGAACCAACCTGGTTCACTGTCCTTCAGGGAACCGGGATAAGATATCCCTGTTAACCCCAAATTTTGGCCCCTATCCGTGTTTGGGGTTAAGCCCAATCCTGATTTCAATTTTTAAAGCCCGTAACCAAACAGGCTGAATTCAGTTTTAAATTTAAAACCTTTCAAACCCAAAACGACGTAGCTTCAACACAGTGGCCGTTCCCCAACTCGGCATGACTCGGTCAACTCGACTGAGTCTACTCCGTCTTCCCCATCGAATGCCCCAATGTTGCCCTAATTTCAGGTTCGGTCTTTCTCAATTTCATGCTATTTTAAGCACGGTTTTCAACAGGTATTGGTTCCAAACGGTTTCTGGAAGTGATGCCAACAATTTGGCATTGGTTTTGAGCTTCGAATCGATGCATAGAGCTCTGTTTCACCCATTATTGTGCAGGTTTTCAGTTCGATCGTGTGGCCCCATTTCTCAACCAAATCGCACGAGGTTTGGTTCTCTGTGATCCTTGAAACAGGGGCTTCAATTGCTCATTTACAAATTTCAGTTTAGGGGCTTAATTTCGAGTTTGGGTTTCACGGCCGAAAGTAATAGCTTCGGTTTTGAGGGTCTAAACCTGGGTCTCCAGGTCGCGGGTCAGTGGTTTTTGGGTCCTAGAAGGGTCTGGTTCATGTTTAGACCATTAAAATTCAGTTTGGTTGAGGTCGATTCAGACCTGCAACTTGGGGTCCATCCATGGCGGTTTGGTCTCGGTTCTGTGTTTTCTAACCTTATTCGACTGTCCCAATTAATTCATAACAGTCCTAAGGTCTCTCATTAGTCTATATGTATCGTTTAAATGGACCAAAACTTATCAGAACAGTACCAGTAATCCAAACAAAAATTTTTAGCAGTTTTGGGTTTATACCTTTCAATCTGTGGCTATTCTCCTCTTGGCTCGATTCAGGCCTGTTCATGGCTTGGTCTAGGTTTCTGTGTGTGCTCTTGTCCTGGTCGTGCCCTCAGTTCTCCTTTCTTTGTGCATCGCATTCCATGGATACACACCAATGCACACTCACTTGGGAGACCTCACACCCTCTCATGTTTCTCTCTCTCTCTCTAACCCTCTCTTTCTAAATCAGACTTACACACCCATACCCTGAAGTCTCCCTGTATACTCCATCAACCACTCCTGCCATCACCACTCGCCATTGAGTGTTTCACACTCAATCCTACACACACACACACATGCACGACTGCCTAGGCAGCCTACTTGCCTCCCCCCTCCTTTTTTTTATTTAAATTTTCCCTTCATATATATATATATATGTACTTGTATGTATACATATAATTATATCCATATATATGTGTACACACATATATGTATATACACTATATTAATTACACACATGTACTCATACATGTATACTATCCCTCATGTGCACCTCACTATTCATGACATGTGTTTACGTATGCATGCATGCATGGGGTTGCATGTGTGCACTGCATTACGAGATTGAGTCCCGGGTCACTTGTCCTAACCCGGCACTGGTCATACCTTGGTCAAGGTCTCTATTTAAGATAGTGTAGTATAATTGGTACTTCATAAAATATAGAGTTTAATGGTTCTGAGTATATCCGATAAAGTATTGCCCGACCCGGTTGCCTCGATATACGTGCCCCTTCGGGTCGGGGTATTACACACAGCGAAAGCGATTTTAAAAATCTATTTGGATCTTTTTCTTTATATGAATCATACAATCTTGAAAAGAGGATTAGAATTACATTGTTGTTGATAATCTTGATTTTTGAAAAAGCCTTCTTGAAGAGATTGATTCGATCTTCCTTGTTCTTGATAATCTTGATTGTTGAAGAAGCTTTCTTGAATAGAATCTCCATTCTCTTACTCCTCTAGGTCTTTTTTTTTTTTTTTTTTCCCTCTATGCAAGCTGTACACTATAGAGGAGAGTGGGCTCCTCTTTTTTTTTTTTTTTTTCTCTCGTAAGAAAATAATATTTTGTTATTGTATGACTATCCCCTTTAAATCATATATTTATAGGGGTTTATAAAATTAAGGCAAAATGAGGGATCTAGGGTCCCACCAAATTAACTCCAATTATCAATTAATTTATAATTAACTCTTAATTAATTAATGACTAATTAATTCTAAATAATTCCACTAAATGATTAGAATTACACTCTAATTTGGTGAAATAGAGAAAAAACCATGATCACTAAACATATACAGTAGACTCCTCTATCTGGATATCAATAATTAGGATTTGGACTTATACACCGTCAAATCAAATCCTAATTATTTTTACAACTTAATTCACCAATTATTAATTACTATAAAATGGTCAACATTTCAATAAACAATTTATTGAAAAGACTGGATCCGAATTTCAGTGATTAATCAATTGAATTAATATATTAGTGATATCATTCTCTCTAATTTAGAGAGTGTAGATTTCATCTTGAGAATATATGTTCCCACAGTTTAAACAATGATTTCCCAAGATACTAAGGTATTAATCTAAAAGATCTCACTCATTGGTAACTCAAAGTCACCACCATTAAGAACTTGAGTCCACTATTCTCTTAGGATTAAGAACTTATTATGAATAGTGAATATAAGAATCACGTCAAAGATGACATATGACGTGTTTCTTATAGTGATCTAGTTTAGTGTATTCCAAATACACCAATACAATAACCTAGAGTCTACTACTCTAGTGGTTGAGATAAACCACCGTATCATATAGAGGTCAAGTGTATTACAGTCTTATAGACAAGAAACCTAGTCTCATCAATGATTGCGAACAATTCTGGAATTGCTTCATCATAAATTCATATCTCTTGTACATAAATCTCATTTATATACATGAACTATCTCTAATAACAAGTTCAAGGACTATCTGATGGTATAAAATAACAACATCCACAAGCATGATAATATGAAACTCAATAATAATAATAAATCAAATTTATTAAATAATAACAAAATGTCTTGGATGTGAGAGCGTACATCCTAAAAAATTCCCACTTGCATTCACATCTACATCCCATTACACCTGATACCCATCATATTATATCAACTTGAAAATGATTAACAAGGTTATCCACAGATGCAATCTTGGTGACTATGATGTCTCCGCACAAAACGATCTCTTTAATAAGATGATAGTTCATGTTGTATGTGTTTCCCACTCTTGTGGTTCTTTGGCTCCTTTAATTAAGTTACAGTCCCACTGCTATCATAATAAATGGCTATAGGTAATTGTGCCTATGGTACTATTCTTAATTCCAAAAGGAACTTGTTGAGCCAGATTGCTTTTTTAACTACTTCTAAAGAAGTTACATACTCTACTTCAGTGGTTGTGTCAGCAATACACTATTGCTTGACACTTTACCATTTGATAACTCCATCACCAAGAGTAAACACATATCCTAAAGTTGACTTTCTAACATCATAATCTAATACAATGTCAAAATTCGTGTATCCAACTAGAATGAGATCCCCATTTCAATAAATCAACATATAATCTTCATTGCTTCTCAAGTACTTGAGTATATGTTTAACATGTATCTAATGATTTGGTCTAGGATTAAATTGATATCAACTGGACATGCCCAATATAAAATAGATATCTTGTTTAGTGTAAAGCATAGCCTATATAAGGCTTCCTATACTCGAAGGATAATGAACTGCCATCATGCATTCCTCTTCTTCATGTGTCTTAGGACACTGATTCTTGGATAGAGGTGCTCCATGCTAGAAAGGAAACATGCCTTTCTTGGATTTTTACATTGCAGACTTATTGAGAATCTTATCTATATATGCAGCTTAAGATAAGCGTAATATCCTATTTTCTAATCTCGTATAAGCTTGAACACAAGGATATAGCTAGTTTTTCTTAGGTCCTTCATATAACCAAATCTTAATCTTAGAGAGAACTCCTACATCATTCCAATTGAGTAGTCTGTCATCCATATACAAAACCAGGAATATCACCACGCTTCCTTACACTAGGTTCATCTAAATTTTGATCAAAACTAAATGACTTGATCGCCTGATCAAAATAGATGTTCCATCTTTGGGAAGCTTGCTTAAGTCTATAAATAGACCTATACAACTTGAATACCATATGCACTTGGTTCTTAGCTATGAAACTATTTTTCATAACATTTTACCGTTGTCCCGAATCTTTATCAGAGATAAATTTATCATAGCTACTGAGATTTAAAACATATTCATCATAGACTAACTCTCCTAAGAACATGTACTTGCTAGGAAGCCTGCCAATTTCTCCCAGTACGACGTAACTCTTGTGCAATAGAAGGTGTTAGAGTAGTGGTCTCTGGAATATTTTGTCTAATATTAGAAATATCTTTCTGAGGAACTGAAGAGACATCTTATATCTCCTCCAAGGTGAAATTGTTCTTGGGCTTTTGGCTTATAATATAATCATCATCCCGAAAGATAGTATTTGTGCTAATGAATACTTTCTACTCTCTAGGATTATAAAATAGCCAACCCTTTGTTCTTGTAGGATAGCCCACAAAATAACTCAATTCTGATCTTGGTTCCAAGTTTACCAATCTTTCCCTTCAGCACATAGGCTGGACACCCCCAAATCTGATAGTGATCCAAACTTGACGTTCGCTTATTCCAAAGCTCCACTAGGGTCTGAAGGATAGAATTATTTGGAACTGCATTCAAAAAATATATTGTTGTTTCGAATGCATATCCCTAGAGGAATATAGGTAAATCTAAATAACTCATCATTGATCTCATCATATCTAAAAGAATCTTGTTTCTTCTTTCAGGTACACCATTCTGCTGAGGCATACAAGGTGCAGACAATTAGGATAGAATCCCATTATCCAACAAATATTGCTTGAAGTCACTAGAGAGATATTCTCCACCTTAATCTGATTGAAGTGATTTAATGTTTTTGTCTAAATGTTTCTCCATTTCTGCATGAAGCACTTTGAACTTTTCAAAAGCTTCTAACTTATGGTATAACAGATAGACATAACCATATCTTGAGTAGTCATCGGTGAAGGTGATGAAATACTCATATCCTTTTCTAGACTCTAGTTCTGACAATTAGGGGTCTACATACATTTGTATGAAACTAACTCTTTGGCTTTGTACCCTTTTGCTAAAAAGAGTTTCCTAGTCATTTTTTCTTCCAAACGGGATACACAACTAACAATGTTTGAATAACCATGGAAGATAAGGTACTCTCCTTTACCAGTATATTAATCATATCTAGATTAAAATGACCCAACCTCAAATGCCAAAGATAAGTTGAATTAGAAAAAGAAAATTTTCTTTTAAGTGGAAAGTTCTTTGATAATTATTCTCAATGCCATGTATCTTATACAAACACTATAGTAACTTTTGCTTCTTTCCCCAAGTGTAAGGTAATCTCACCATCACTTAGCTTCCTAATCTCCTCAAACTCCTATAACGAATTACATATGTGATTAGTTACACCAAAGTTAACACACCAAGAATCTGAAGTACTCATTATATAGCTTACTTCAATAAATAGTGACTCGATTACACTTTAATTCCTCATATTGTTTAGATAATCATGACAATTCCTTTTCTATTTCCCTATAAACCCATAATGGAAACACTTTCTTTTGGGCTTGGGATTTTCTCTTTTGTTTCCTTTACTTATACCCCCTTTAGCACCCACATTTCCTTTGGAGTTTTTGGAATTTTTTTTCTTCTTCCCCTTTCCTTTGCCATTTCCTTTAAGATTAGGCTCAGAAGAAGAACCCTTAGCCACATGTCCAATAGGATGACTTTTGATAATACCTTCATGCTGCTTGTAAAGAGCTAAAAATCTTGGTTAAAGTCAAATTCATTTTATATATATTGTAATTAAGTTTAAACTAATTAAAAGAGTCAAATATCAACTTGGGACTTAGCATCAATCTTAGCCCCTAGAACATCTAGTACATTTAAAAAATCAATCATTTCTAAAACATGTTCTCTTACTCGAGTTCCTTCTACCATCTTAGTGTTCATGAGAGCTTTCATGGCAATTTATCTAGCAAGATGCCCTTGATCCCCAAATATCTCCTTGAGGTTAAGGATCATATCCTTAGCACTTTAAAAAGTTTGATGCTGATACTGTAATATATTTGACATCGAAGCCAAAATATAGCAACGCGCCATCTCATCAGCCTTGACCCACTTACAAAAGTGATCAAGATCCTCTTGGGGTGCATTAGCACCTAGAAGGTCTGGACTATCTGTAGTGAGTGCATATTTGTACCTCTCAACAGTGAGTACAATGTCCAAGTTCCGTTTCAAATCTACATAATTAGACCCTAGTCAACTTGTTTTCTTTTAGGATGACAGCAAGTGGATTAAATCAAGACATCTGAGAATCAAATATAAGCATAAATTAACATGGATGAAAATAATACACAATAAATAACTTTTTCTTTCATTAATATAATAGTATCCTCAAGCCACTATCAATGAATGAATTGGAACCTAATCCTATAAATAACATGCTTTATAGGGATGAGAATGCAATTCACATGACTAGGAGGACTGTCATATCCTATATGATTTTATTACTTAGACATCTCATGTCAAATAAAATCATAACTTCCAATATCCTTTAGTGTTGAAAAGCAAATGACAAACTCTGTGTGAAAAATACCATTCCCTTTTGATTAACTGTATATTATCATCTCAAATTAAAAGACAACCGTTGTGAATAGTGTCTTCGTGGGGAGATCACTCACACATCGTCTCTTTCAATTCTATCCTAACAGGTCTACACTTTTAACCAACAAAAATAAGGACCTTCCGTATGGAGGCAACTCAGAGATAATACAAGGTGCCTACTTTGTCTTACTATGTACCGATGATGGAAGACCATGGGACCTTTCATAAAGAATCCCTTTTCCACTTGATTTTATAAATTGAGGATCTTATTATACATCTTATGTAGAATTAATATTCTAATTATTAATAATAATGACATTACACATCTCGTGTATAAATAATAATAATAATCTTATTACGCATCTAATGCATAAATAAATATCTCATGTATCAATAATAATCCAAATATGCTTCCTTTTAAATAAAAATAAAATGAATATTATTAATACATGAGATCTACCTATTCATGGATCACTTATGATATTTATTAGCAAAAATAAAATATCATGCATTATTGTTTCAAACATAAAGAGAACACATATGCATATAAAAATAATAACAAATACAATCTCATATCTCTCATGGCCAAACCTACAAGGTAACTAAAATTGGTAGCAAACTTGAGCCTTTCTTAATCTTCTTGATGTTATTCACTTTATATTATATTCTTCATTCTTGCAATAAAATAAAAAAAAAAATTATTTATTTACATGAAGAAACTATATTCACATGTGTGAGTTACATCAAATCTAGAAGAAACTAAAAATAAATAGGCTAGGAAAACCAATGGAACTTGTCCTTTCATGGGAAAAAACTTCAAGTCCATTGCTCAAATCCAAATTTATTACATAATTCTTAATAGCTAACCATGAGAGATAGGATACATCGATTCACATAAATGAACTATTTCAAATATGAGAAATAAAATATTAAAGCATTTGAACATCGGAGTTATCATATACATGAGGATACATCCATTCACATAAATGAACTATTTAAATATGAGAAATAAAATATTAAATCATTTGAACATCTGAGTTATCATATACATCATCCATGTATATCTAAAAGTATACTAAGATTTAATCCTTGTATCTAAGAACTCCTATAGTTCAAGTCTTAATTAACCTATATTTTATATAATTTTAAATCCAACATATTTAGGTATCAAATACCCATGTGTGCCATATACTCATAATATAAAAAGATTAATATAGAAAATAAAATTTGAGTCCTTAGGTATCATATATCTAAACAATTTAATTAATTTTGGGTATCTAATATTCAATTAAAATAATAATCTATATTAGTGTCAAGATTGTCTATCCATGGGTATCATATACCTATAATATAAAAATATGGATATATAAAAAATAAAATTGAGCCATTAGGTATCATATACCTAAATAATTTAATTAATTTAGGTATCTAATACCCAATTAAAATAATAATTTATATTACTATCAAGATTGTCTATCCATGGATATCATATACCCATAATATAAATAGATGGATATATAAAAAATAAAATTGAGCCATTAGGTATCATATACCTAAATAATTTAATTAATATAAAATTGAGCCATTAGATATCATATATCTAAATAATTTAATTCATTTTGAGTATATAATATCTAATTAAAATAATAATCTATATTACTGTTAAGAGTATCTATCCATGGCTATCATATATCCATAATATACAAAGATGAATATATAAAAAATAAAATCGAATCATTAGGTATCATATACCTAACAAATTTAATTAATTTAGGTATCTAATACCTAATTAAAATAATAATCTATGCTACTGTCAAGATTGTTCATCCGTGGTATCATATACCCATAATATTAAAAGATGGATATATAAAAAATAAAATTGAGCCATTAGGTATAATATACCTAAATAATTTAATTAATTGGGGTATGTAATACCTAATTAAAATAATAATCTATATTACTATCAAGATTGGTTATCCATGGGTGTCATATACCCTTAATATAAACAGATGGATATATAAAAAAAATAAAATTATTTAATTAATCCATTCCTATGAGTATCAAACGAGTATTAAATATTTATGTCAACAGATTGTATCACAAAATCATATTCTAATAGACCCAAAACAATCCTTTGTTTTTATTGGGATTCATGAATAGGCCTAGAACAAAGTAAATATAACCTTCAAAATTGATGGATTCATCTAAAGTTGCTCTAATACCAATTGTTGGGTTTGTAACCACATCGGAAGTGATTTCAAAAATCTATTTGGATCTTTTTCTTTTCATGAATTATACAATCTTGAAAAGAGGGTTATAATTACTTTATTCTTGATAATCTTGATTTTTTAAAAAGCCTTGTTGAAGAGATTGATGCAATCTTCCTTATTCTCCATAATCTTGATTGTTGAAGAAGCTTTCTTGAAGAGATTGATGCAATCTTCCTTCTTTTACTCCTCTAGGTCTTCTCTCATTTTCTTTCTATGTAAGCCATACACCAGAGAGGAGAGTGGGCTCCTCTTTTTCTCTCTCGCAAGAAAATAATCTTTTGTTGTTATACGGCTATCCCCTTTAAATCACATATTTATACGGCTTTACAAAATTAGGGAAAAATGAGGGATCTAGGGTCCTACCAAATTAGTTCCAATTAATCAATTAATTTCTAATTAACTCTTAATTAATTAATGACTAATTAATTTCATTAAATGATTAGAATTGCACTCTAATTGGGTGAAATAGAGAAAAACTCATAATCACTAAACATATACAGTAGACTCCTCTATCTAGATATCAATTGTAATATCCTGACCCGAGTTGGACAGGACTGAGACATGTAACCTCGAATTGGAAGCTAAATTATGACGTGAATGGAGTTTAAAATTTTAATTGAAATAGTACATTGTCTAATATATTCACACAATAACCGTAAGTCATGAATAAAATGTAAAAATGGGCGAACGAGAGTTAATTGTCCAATATGACACGTGAATCGAAAAGTGACCAATATCAGTTGACCCCGAAGCCGAGAAAAATATATATATATATATATAAATAAAAATAAAAATAAAAGAATAAAAAAAATATATATATATATATATAGTATATATAATAAAAATAAATAAGATATATATATGTTTATACACTTAAACAAATATATGTAGATATCAATCAATATACATATATATATAGGTGCAGCGTGTGGTGTGTAAAAAAAAAAAAAAAAAAAGAAGAGAGAGAGAGAGAACAATTAAAATTGAACATTTAAAGCAAGTTGTATGAATAAAATAAAAAATAAAAAAACATAACAAAAAAAAATTATATATCTATATGTATATATATATGTTCATGCAAATTTATATATATAAGTAAATATATAGATTAGTATATATTTATGTGTGCAACGTGTGATGTGGGGTGTGTGTGTTTGTAGTGGAAGACAAATGTAAGCAGTAAAGAAAAAAAGAAGGAAATAAAATAATACTAAAATAAAAGAAATGAAAAGAAGAAAGCTGCAGAAGAACGCACAAGATGGTAGAAATGTGAAGTCGGTTGAACATTTAATGCAAGGAAGACAATGTGACAAAAAGGGGCTGAAAGTTCTAGAGAGGGAGAATGGGGTGGTAAGCAGCTCTATATATATATATATATATATATATATATATGTAGGTACGGGTAGACTAGAAAGCAAGAAATAAGAAAAAGATAGAAGCTGCCAGTCGTCGAGTACTAGAGAGAGAACTGAGGCGCAGGAAACCAAGAAAAGAGAATGAAGAAGAAGAAGCAGGAAAACAGCAGGCCAGAGAAAAATTCAGAAAATTGTAAGTGGGTTTTGAATTTTAAATTTTTACATAAGCATTTCAGGTTCATTAATTTAGAAGAATTTATGAAGCATGAAACTGTAAGTGGGTTTTTAATTTTAAATTTTTACATAAGTATTTCAGGTTCATTAATTTAGAAGAATTTATGAAGTATGATTTAAGGATTAAAATACAAAAAAGAATGAAAGAAAAAGAGACAAAAATGAAGTAGAAACATGTAGTTGGAGGTTTTGAAAATAAAGAATAAATGATTAAATTTAATGTAAATTAATTTAATTAAAAGAGATAATCCCTTTGTCCAAATTAGTTAAATAAATAATCAATTTTTATCTTGGACATTCCGAACCTAATAGTAAAGTCAAAATCACGAAAAGAGGCCTTAGAAATAAAAGACACATAAAAGTACAAAATGACCATTATGCTCTTTTCAATATCTGTAAAAGTGTAAAAGTCTAGACTAAATTTATTCGACGTTCCGAACACGATGATGAGGTCTAAATTAATAAATAAAATACTTAAAGCCATAATAGACATATTAAATACATAGCATAGATCAATTATGATTATAGACTGAGTATATTTTTTGAATGACAGGACCGTCAGAAGGAAAAAGAGAATAGTTTGATTTATTTGGGACAAAAAAATGTAAGTAATACCCTGACCTCTGCATGTAGTGCATTCCTAGGCAAGTCACTGTTATTTTTATACGCATTTGTACTCTTATTTGTTATATCAGATTCTTTGTGATTCTACTATGTGATATTGTTTCCCAATGAAATAACTTAGCCATGATGTGGTATTGTGTTCTTGATTTCCATATCATTTGTTCTCATTGTATCCGATTATGAGATTTCGTACATGTGTTGTACGTAGGGCTGAGAGAGGCCAGTTGTTGTTGTTCTTACCTAGAATCAGTTATACTCCCCATTCTTCTCCGTGGAGTAGCTTGATCTTGATATTTTCTTGGTGTGGGATTTGTGCTCAGTCATAACTCCATCTGGATGCATAGATTAGCCTCGAGAGAGGGGTAGCAGTTTACAAATTAGCCCCGAGAGAAGGGTAGGCCCCGAGAGAGGGGTAGCAGTTTACAGATTAGCCCCGAGAGAGGGGTAGGCCCCGAGAGAGGGGTAGCAGTTTACAGATTAGCCCCGAGAGAGGGGTAAGCCCCGAGAGAGGGGTAGCAGATAGCATCCACCAGATTTGACATCACTATCTTTTTATTGAGATTCATTGATGAGTACTGATTGATATATCCCTGATCATTGATAACCATTGATGAGCTATGATTGTTACATGATATTGACTGGCTATCATATCCATTGTCACTCAGTTCCTTTCAAATCTTGTACACATGCAGAGTAGGGGAACTTACTTACTGAGCTTGTGTAGCTCACTCCTTATATATATATATATATATATATATATATCAGGGAATGATACAGGGGACAGAAGGTAGAAGACTCTAGGTCGAGATTAGACATTTTGACAAGTAAAGATAATAGTAGTATAGTCTTGTAGCACTTCCGTGTAATCACGTCCTAGGGACGAGGTGATGATTAGAAATGTTACAGACCCTATTTTTATATTAGCAAACTTTTTATTGTATTGTCTTCCGTTGTGTTACATGTTAGTGCACTAAGAGTAGTGCAACATGAGAGACAGGTCCGATTTGGCAAAAAGGCCGGGTCGGATGGTCGCGATCTGGTAATCTGTAGAGGGTGGGTTGCGGGTCGTGACATTAATAATTAGGATTTGGACTTATATACCGTCAAACTAATTCCTAATTATTTTTTTAACTTAATCCACCAATTATTAATCACTATAAAATGGTCAACATCTCAATAAACAATTTATTGAAAAGACCAGATTAAATTTCAGTGATTAATCAATTGAATTAATACATTAGTGATATCTTTTTCTCTAATTTAGAGAGTGTAGATTTTATCTTGAGAATATGTGTTCCCACAGTCTAAATAATGATTTTCCAAGATGCCGAGGTGTTGATCTAAAAGACTTTATTTATTGGTAACTCAAAGTCACTACCATTAAGAACTTCAATCCAATATTCTCTCAGAATTAAGAGCTTATTGCAAATAGTGAATATAAGAATCATGTAAAAAATTCTTTATATGATGTGTTTTTTATAATGATCCAATTCAGTGTATTCCAAATACACCAATGCAATAACCCAGAGTCTACTACTCTAGTGGTTGAAATAAACCAGCATATCATATAGAGGTCAAGTGTATTACAGTCTTACAAACAAAAAGTTCAATCTCATCAATGACTGCGAACAATTCTAGAATTGCTTCATCATAAGTTCATATCTCTTGTACATAAATCTCATTTATATACATGAACTATTTCTAATAACAATTCAAGGACTAACCATCTCATGGTATAAAATAACAACATCCACAAGCATGATAATATGAAACTCAATAATAATAAATCAAATTTATTAAATAATAACAAAATGTATTAGATGTGAGAGTATATATACATCCTAATACATCTAACTCTTGAAAGTTAGAAAAAAATCCCTGTGAGGACACATGATAAAAACACCCTAAATCCAAAATCTACTCATTAAAATGGCAAGCCAATAATGAAACAATGAAATAAAATTTTATGTCATCATCTTCAACCTCTACTATTTTAGCATTTAAACCCTTATTGATCTTGTTCTTCAACTCTGGACAATTATTTTTCCAATGCCCTTTGTCATGAAAGAAGTACACTTATCCTTCTATCAGACGATAATCCTTGAGACTTACCTGTCCATCAGAATTTCTATCCTCTGATAGTAAGTCCCTATGGACCTATTGATCCCATTTTCGATACTCATCATTTATCAAATCATTCGATACCTTGTCGAATTTAATTGTATCTTTTCTTGTGCAGCAAAGTAGTGGAAAAATGATCATAACTATTAGATAGAGAATTTAACAACAATAATGCCTTATCCTTATTTAAAATTTCAACATCAAGATTTTGCAAATCACCAAGGAATTTATTAAAACTATTCAAATATTCAGATATCAAAATACCTTGCTTACAGTGAAAATAAAAAAGTGTTTTCTTCAAATAGAGTCGATTTTCAACGTTTCTGGTCATAAATTTATTTTTTAGTTTCTCCCACAACTACTTAGTCAAATTCTCCCTCATAGCAAAGTACTTATGTTCCTTAGCGAGGTAAAGCCTAATAGTGTCGCAGGCATGATGATTGATCGGGACCCAATCTTTCTCTTCCATATTATCATATTTATCCTCCAAAGCGATATCTAACTCTTGTTGAACTAGAACATGCATCTAGAACTTTGCATTGCTATATCCTAAAATTATTAGTTCTATCAAAAATTTCATTTGAAATCATATATCTTACCACCGATGAAGTTTTCAAAGAAGAAGATTTTGAAAACGTAAGAAATCAATTCCTTCATTAATCAAATTCACACCCACACACCAACGATCAAACAATCCAATACCAAAGTTGAAAACCTTTACTCTGATGCCAGTTTATTGTGTAGAAGCGATAAAAATAAATAATAAATTAATCTTAAATAATAGAGAAGATACAAGATTTACGTGATTTGACAAGATGTCTACATTTATGAGCAATGATTCGGCAAGAGACCTACATTCACAAGGGTGAATTCATGTCAACCCTCCAATAGCAAGCTCAATTGGCTAATTTGCGTCAATTACTCAATCAACTCTAAACAATAATAGCAAAAAAAAAAAAAGTAAAAGAAAAAGAGAAGCCAAAAGTTTTCTCTCAAGGCTTCACGATGAAGCTTTAGACTACTTTAAGAAGAAATGCCAACGCTAAGCTTCTCTTTCCTGGATTCCTTTCTTAGGATGATTCTCGATTATTCCCTTCTACAAAGAAATGTTTTTTTTTTTAATTAAAAGTTTATATACAAAATGAAATTCAAGTGTAAAATGTAAAGAGTTTATAATAAAGTCTGCAAAATAAAGAGAAGAATAAGAATATTACTTAAATAGAGAAAATAGAACATTAATTAAAGTAAAACTATACTTTTAATTTTATATATAGTGCAAAACTTGATAGGCAAGAAAAGGTTCATGTTCTTGCTTCTTCAAGCTATTTAATCCGCATGAGGTTAAGTGCATGCATATCAGCTAGCTAGCAGTGTAAAAGCCTATTCTCATGTATAGTTAGCAACGTGGCAGATAATTAATTATCTTTGCTTAGAGAGAAGAACCAAAAAGGGTGAATTCCGAGGAGGTTATTTTCATGGATCAGGCGGTTCAACCAGATGCCGGTGGAGGGAAGGGTTGTGGTAACCAGCCTGAGGTTGCTGAAAGCCATAGTATTGTAATCAAACAGGATGATTTCATCGGTTGTTCAGGTACTACTGGTTTTCTCTCTCTGTTTTGACCCATTTTTACATAATCTTTTGCATTTTAAAAGTCCACATTTAAAATGTGCCAACAGATTTTTCATTTAAGTTTATAAAGTTTTCTTAACTTAATTGAATAAATTCTTCAATGTGATTGGTAAACTACTTTGTTTTTTATTTATTTATTTTTATAACTTGGTATCCAATCTATGGGGCCAACAAATTAGGGCAATCAATTTCATCATCCTACTAGTGGAGGGCCCGATTAAAGTCGGGTTAGATAGCGTCCCGCATGGACTAACCTCAAGAGAAATTGGCATCCGTTTAGTTTCGTCTTGACAACTTTGGAAATAAGTTCTTTAATTTCTATCTACCGCCTATTTGGCCACCCCTTTAAAATTGGTAAATTACTTTGTTAGTGTACTCTTCTAATAATAACATGTCTTGTGTTTTATAATCTATTTTTCTTTTAATAAATCATAACATATATAATATAATATTATTAAAAAGACACACCGTCAGTGGCTCAAATCTATTGAAGAGCTCTTGTTGACAGTATGTAATAATTTATTATTGAAAAATGATACTAACACTTTATATTATACTAAATGAAATGGGATCTGGATGCTTACAACGAAAGTGATAAATCTACTTATTTTAAAAGACAATTATAAAATTTTATTTAAGCAAAATAATAAGTGGAATTGTGTCTCTAGAATTTAAAAATCAAAATTTGTGTCTATTCATCTCCAATTAGCATCTAATATCTAAACACTAACACGGGGAAAGAGCCTGCAAGACATGGATAGCTAAACAGGCTATCTGGATCTGACAAAACATGCTAAACAATGTTTTTGATATTATGATTTTTTTACATAAAGGGTATCCTATGAAGAAAAGAAATGTAAAAGAGAGGCTCCATCTGTCCCTCCTTTCGAGAGAGTGAAAAGTTAGAGTAATTTTGATGGTAAATGTCATTTAATTATGTTAAAATTAAATTTTAACATTGTTATAATATTATAAAAATTATTTTTTGATATTTTTGGTCTAATGGTGAAATACTATTTTTTGTCAGAATTATAATTTTTCTTTTCAACTATCATTACAGTTTGAGTTTTGAAATAAATAAATAAAAAAAACTAGATCAAATCTGGACCGTGTATTTGTAATAATCTGAACCATTGATATGAATAGTAACTACTAAAATAAAAATTATATTTGAAAGAATATTTGACTCTTTCAACTTTTGACAGCATAAATAGTTATCATCGAAAAATTGCTTTGGAGCAAGGAAAGAAGGACATTGGGGTCGGGATGGGCCAGGCTATAGGCCTCCAAACTATAGAAATTTTTATTTATACATGTAAAATTTTGGCCCTTAGTCCATTTTAAAATTTTAGCTCAACCCAATTTTTAAAGGTAATGACTGTTTTACTTAATAAGAGTAGTTTTAATGATTGAGTTATTAGAATTGCTATAGTTATATTTTAGTAGATAAGTTCCAAACAAGGACATAATCAATAAAATTGTTAGAGGAAGCTAAAAAAAAATTTAGAAAAAATCTCAATAAGAACTTTTAGTTGGGCCAAAATTTTTGGGTTGAAAAGTAAAAGAAATTATGAATAAAGATTGAGTTTAGCCAAAATTTTACCCACTATTTCTCTCATTTCTCACCCAAAATTTTAGCCCAACTCCCAAAATTTTGGCTAAGCCCAATCTTTATCCATAATTTCTTTTATTTTTCAACCCAAAATTTGGCCCAACTAAAAGTTCTTACTAAGATTTTTTCTAAATCTTTTTTTAGCGTCCTCTAACAATTTTATTGACTCTGTCCTTGTTTGAAACTTATCTACTAAAATATAACTATAACAATTCCAATAACTCAATCATTAAAACTACTCTTATTAAGTAAAACAGTCATTGCATGTCATTACATTGATGTACTATCACCGTCTTTGTTGAACTCATAACATGTGTTTCTTCTTAAAAATATGATATGAATTTTTGGGAACATTCAATAGACAATTTTGAAAAAATTCCAAAATTCATATGTATATTTTCCTTCTCCTACTTTCTCGAGAAATTATTTTATGAGCTCGTTACATATGTGTGAGGGTTTTTATGATTTTAATATTTTATAAAATTTATTTGTAATTTACAGTATTATTAAAATCATAAAAATGGTTAGTTGCATGTGACGGATTTACAGATCTCTTCTCTCCTATTCTTCTCGTACATTGGACTAGAACCTTCACAGCTTCATACCGCATAGGCCAACAATTTTACTTTCTATTCTAACTATTTTCTCTTCTTTTAACTTCAAACAATAGAAGTTGAGAATGAGATCTACAAATGGCAAAAACCCAAGATGCAAAAGGTTCCTCGAAAACTTCGGAAGATTGAATCCAACAAGGAATGCTTCGATCCTCTGGTGGTTTCAATTGGTCCCTACCACCATGGGAAGCCAGAGCTCGAACCCATGGAGAAGTTCAAAATACTATGGGCCCAACAGTACGCCAAACTGAGTCAGGTACCAATTGGCATATTATATAACAAGGTTGCAGAGGTGGCTCGTGATGCCAGGGAGTGCTACCTTGTGGGCTCAACCGATGAAATTGGCGACGAAGCATTTGCCCGGATGATGTTTCTTGATGGTTGCTTTGTTCTTCATTTCATTTACTGCATTATAGAGGGAAAGCAGAAGGATTTGAAGATAAAAAGCAATGACACAGCTTTGGTGCGGCGAGACTTGTTCTTACTCGAAAATCAAGTCCCTTTTCAAGTGCTTGAAGCATTGATGAGCTTCAAATTCAAAAAAAATGAAGGAGAACATATGATCAAGTGTTTCATCATGCGTTCGAAGGAGATTGTTCTAGAAGAGAGAGGAGTTAAACAACCCCTTCATCTTCTCGAACTTGTTCGAGCACAGCTCATTGACTTCAATACAGTAACTGAAGAATACGGATGTTATCTAACTGGTGACTGGTACACCCACCGTTCAGCCAAAGATTTTAAGGCCGCCGGCATACACTTTAAGCCTAGCAAGACCAGTCGGATTACTGACATCACATTTGAGTCGAAGGGCACATTTGGGCAGATGACACTTCCTCTCATAAAGATTGATGACTTAATCAAGTCTTTCCTTTTAAACTTGGTTGCCTACGAAGCCTGCCCCGACTCTCCTGATGACTTTGGGGTGACTTCTTATGTATGTTTCATGGATACACTGATAGATGATGCTGAAGATGTGAAGGTGCTGCGGAAGAAAGGCGTACTTTGGAATTGCCTTGGCAGTGACCAACAGGTAGCTGACCTGTTCAATGAGATTACAAAGGATCTGGTGCCAAGCCCTCACTCATATTTAACTGTTAAATCAAGAATAGAACAGCATCATAAAAACAACATGAAGATTTGGATGGCTGAATGGCGGCAAAATTATCTTAGGAGCCCATGGACTGTTATTGCTGTTAGTGCTGCAATTTTGGCCATTTTCTTGACTCTCATTCAGACTATCCTAGGCGGCTTTCCAGACTTATCTTGCAGCCTACCCACCGAAGTAGTGTAGTGAGGGACTAGGCAATGAACAATCTTTGCCGTAATTAATGTCATTTATTTGTTATTAACAATTATGTAGCAGTTAATTTTTTACTTAGAAAATAATCATACACCATTGTATGTTTTGTTGAATAAATTTTTTTAAACACGATTAGCCACATTAATTTCTTCCTGTAAGGAATTAGATGAAAGAACTCATATTGAAGATCTATCTTGATTCACAATTGGGCTATGAATATTACTCACACATGAAGATTGTAGAAAGTAAAGTGGAATATATGGATATCAACATTATATATAGTAGTGCTATTTAGTTCAAAATGGCAAAGTTGAATTAACAAGCCGATTAAATATAACGACATATCAAATAATTTACTGCAAGTGCATAAGTAATATATATATATATATATATATATATATATATATACATATTTGTGTTAGTTGGCTTATTACTTCAGTTTGTTGCTTAATAAAACCTTTGATAACTGGAAGGTTTGAATGCACTGAGGTTTTCTAAGAGAAATTTTTTGTGCATCCCTAGAACCATTCCCAACTAGTTATCAAAATTTTTGCTTGGCAGGAGCTAATTTTATCTTCTTTTGTGTTGATCTGTTTTGGTTGCTTTGCTTGTATGGCCTTTTTGTGCTTCCTCTGTTTTTGGACTACCGTTTTTCTTAGCTAGCTCTTCGATTACTTTTATAGCTTGGTTTTTGGGTTATAAAATTATTACTTACCCCCCAGAATGGGTAGGTTCTAGGGACATATACAAACAAATCTAAGACCTACATATAATTTCGTTTTGTAGTCAATAAGTATAGTAATTTGAAATCATACATAGAATTTTCTTTTGACAATTCTTAGTGAGTGCCTAAAATCAAATGCCCATAGACACACTATATAATTTAGGGGCAGTTAAAAATTAGTCAATTTTTTTTTTTTTTGCTTATATTAAGAGTCAGCTAGTCACTAAAAAACAAGTACAAAAATATCATTTTAAAGAACAAAAATTAAAAGACATCAACTTTTATTGTTTTGAGCTTTTTGTTTTCATAATTGCCCTTTAATGAATTTTGAAAAAGACTATTTTACTTAACATTCTCATCTCATCCTTCAAACCCTAAACTATATATATATATATATATATATGTGTGTGTGTGTGTGTGTGTGTGTGTGCACGCGTGTGTAGTGTATATATATATATATATATGTATGTGTGTGTGTATACAGTGTTCAAAAGATAAAGGAAAAGATGAAGGAATTGTCAATCTAACGTAGTGCGAAACGTGAAGGACAATCAAACACGTTGAATTCCTTAGTAACTAAGAACAAATGAGACTCCTCATCTAAAGAGAACAAATCTCAGATTTATAAACATAAATATATTATTGATAATCTGAATAATAAAGACGGAATTACATCATATATATAGGTAAGATTACTACTAATCTAAATAGGAATCTACTAATTCCTTATACTAGTCTTATTACAATTAGAAAAATATAATAATTGTGAAAAAGAGAAAAAAATTCGAAATTAATAAAAATTGGGGACTTTTTAGAAAACTAGAAATCATATCATACTAGGATTTTATAGCCGCAAGCAAAAGTTAATTCGGACTTTCCTAAACAAAGTAATTGCTAAAATAAAAATTACTATAAATGGCCAAAAAAGTGAAATTAAAGGCCTAAACAAAGTCATTTGGTCCCGTGGTAGCTTTGATCATAGAAAAACAATGGGTATTGTGCGTCTGACCATTTTGGGTCAAGATAGGGACTTCATACATGGCTGACCAACTTTGTGTCTACTAGTACTTTTTCTTGGAATGAGACTTAGAAATTGTTCTTCAAAAGCCTCCGCCACCTGTTCTACATCAGTCCCTTTCTTTTGAAAAGAACTCAACCTCGAGTTATAATCTGGATAGAGAGGGTCTTCTGCATGGTATTTGTAGACATCTCATTTTGTGACCCTTGATTAAGTAGTAGCAATTCGGTAATTATGCCAAGAAACCTACTTCAAGCAGGACTCTTCTCGATAGAGTCCTATTTCCATTAGGACTCCTTCTGACAGAGTCGTATTCCCGCTAGGACTCTCCTGCCAAAGTCCCACTTTCATTAGGACTTCTCTTGATAGAGTCTTATTCCCGTTAGGACTCTATTGACAAAGTCCTAGTCTAAGTAAGACTCTTCTTGATAAAGTCCCATTCCCGTTATGACTCTCTTAACAGAGTCACAATCTAAGTAGGACTCTTCTCGATAAAGTTTCACTCCCGTTAGGACTCTTCTTCCCATCGAGGGCGTTTCGATAATTTCGGCACCTTTTTTCTTACTAAGGGCATTTTGGTAATTTTGGCACATTCCTACTCTCAATAGGACTTCCTAGTCATTTGAGGGGCATTTTAGTAATTTTTATATTATTTTACCCACATGAAGGTATTTTGGTAATTTTAGCCATTTGGTGATGAATTAAGGGTAATTTGGTCTTTTCACATGTCTTGTGGCAATTTAGAAATTCTCCACCGAAATAGGGGCAATTTGGTAATCTTGAGTGATAGTAGTCTATTTAGTCTTAATTAGGACTTTTCACTTTTAAAGTTTTTATAAATCTGGTTGCTTGATATTTTCTTAAATAAAGATACATTGAACATAGACGTTTTCATTTCAGAGTTCACTTTCCAATTAAATTTTATTTCTCTTTTATCTCATTGGCTCTTGCATGTAAACATCAAGTCTGCATTGTCATAATTCTTTATTAATTCATTTAGTTAGGATAATCATTCTTATTTAATTTTTTATTTATTTAAGATCACTCAAGACATGATCTTAGTCCTCCGTTTTAGGGTTTCATTTTAGACCCTTAGATCAAATCTCCATATTTTCCTATAAATAGAGCCCCCTTAGCCATTAGTTTGAGGGACAAAATACACGATTTCCATAGCCTTATGTTGCTAGCATAATTCTAGAGTTCTCTCTACAAAAACTCTCCATCTCTTGTGGCCAAAGCCTTGCCGTAGTGACAACCTCCCTTCACGAAGCAAGCCGAACCGATACTTTCCAAACTGAAGAAGAAGCTAGAGATCTACCCAATTAAAGTCTCTGATCCAGATTTTCCTAGCCGAAGTGTTGCCTGATTACCACAACTGAATAAGGTACGCTCTCAAACCCTTAACAATTTTCTTTAGATCCGGTTGATCTCGCCTCTTTTATCATTCTTGATAAAAGAGGGTAAACTGGAGAACTTTGTGACTCTGATTCCGTTTTCTGAACGGATACGTAGGAAGCTTTTAGGCCCGAATTAGATTTTCTTTCCATATTTTCTATGTTATTTCTTTACAGTAGATCTTTTATTATTTAATTCTTCTGGACTCACATCTCTCTTTTTAGTTTTCTCATGACAAAATAGCCTTGTAAGTAAATATTTGAGGTCGATCCATTCGGATAGGATGGGATCGGTGCCTAACACCTTCCCACTTTGTACCTTAGCCCCCAAGCCTGTTTCTATACTATTTTCATTTTATTTCAGTGCTTTATCATTATTTTGATTCATGTCAAGGGATCTTTTAATATGTATTTAAGATTAAAGTGATGTAATTTGCGTTCCATTTCTTTCAGTTTCCTTCATATATATTGTTCAATTTGTAACGGGTTTGGTCGTTAAAACAAGCTGACAACTCCTCAACTTATCTATCTTTCATAGGAGGCGTTCCTTCCCACCTTAAGGGAAGGAGACAATCGGAATCCCTCTAAATCCATAAAAAGGATAACATACTTTCCTTTTTTTTCGATGCTGACGCCCATAGTGGCGACTCCATTGGGGACTAAAGAGGGTTAGACTCAGTGAAGTATTCACTTCAAGGCTATTTTTTTTTTACTTGCTTTACAATTATTTATTTTACATTATATAATGGACGTACAGATGTATACTTGAATATATGGATGGATGAATAAAAAAAGGACTAAAATCTGAATACCTTGCACACACATCACTCTATAACATTTGCATTTGTACTACATATCCTCTAAACCTCAAACAATTAGTAGCCCTTGCCCAGTATGCTTGCTCAGTTTGACGGGTGTCACCGGTGAAGCCCTCCGCTCCTTGATCAAATACCGCTTGACCGGGGACACTACATTCTAGTGGCCTTGGGATGGTATGCAAAAATGAGATGTGGTACCGTTTGACCATAGTCATTACAATTTAGTGGCTATGGGAGGTATATGGCACGTCCTGTCAGAAGGGGAACCTTGAGACTTTTACTTGATTGAAGCTTCATTCATATAATCGGCCATAGATTTATGATTCAGGACCTTGAACCTAGTTTTGGTAATACACACACGGACTTTTTCGCGCAAGTTTTCGAAGTCAGAAAAATCTAGAAAGTAAAAAAAAACACCCCTCTCTATTGGCCAATCGACACAGAGGTCAAAATCCTCTACGTGCTAATCGGCATACAGAGATCTGCCATCCCACTTTGCAAATGTTTTTCTATTTTTTGAATTTTTTTGAAAAACTCTGATTTGTTCTTGAAAAACCAATTTTGCAAACTGTAACGAGACTTCAAATAAGACCTTCTTGGATTTTTTTTTAACACCAAACAAGTTAATAACACTAGTGTTTTCCAAAAATAGGTACCCACAACTGGCTTGGAAATAAGCTAGCCGAAGCCGACAAAATAACTTCCAAAAGGAACTTTTTGGGCTTGTTCCCGTCACACAGTTAAAATCAACTTATTTTCTAGTCATGTATCACACTTTATGGTTTGATTTTAGTAAAGGACCGGGTCATCTTTTTTAGGATTCGAATCTTTGAAAATCTTTCCCTCAAAATCTGGAAATGACTTTCATTCAAATCCCTTATTATGCTAGAATTAGGGGCTAAGTACGACTTCCGAGATTTTACAATCCGAATTCTTTAGTCGTCTTACGAATCAAGTCAGACTCTAATTTGTGGCCTCCCTTTCAATTCTTCCTATCATGCCAACCATCCGAGATAGGTTTCAATTCCTTTTCAAGAGTTACATCTTTTTAGGATCTTCATCTCGTCAGTCAAGGTTCTTCTTGACCCCTCCATTTGGGTCTAATCAGTTCCATTAGGATTTCATCTTCCCAAATTTTAGGAGCTCTTTCCTCATTCAAGCAAACCATTCCATCCTCATAGGACTTAGGGGCTATCTAGGAATTATGCCCCTAACTTTTTTTTTTTTTTAATAAAAATGGGTTTCAAAAATTCAAAATTCAGATTTCAAAATTCAAAAAAGTGTATACTTTATTTTCTACTAAGGAATGATCTTCTTCTCTATTTAGATTGGATCTTTTCCTACTCAAAGTTTTGAATAAAAAAAAACTCTTTGGACTATTGGCTTGGATTCAAATTCCTCTGCACTTATTTTGTGATCAAAAAATTCATTGAGGTTTCCTACCCCATTGTATCTCTTATTCCCTTATTTGAGCCTAAAAACCATGGCATAAAAATCAAGCCAATTACTGCACCTTGTCACTGTAGATCAGGACTTCTAGATTTTGGCGAAAATTAGAAAAAACATGGCCGATTATAGGGATGAAACACAGAGGCTCTCCCAGACAGTCCAAGAACTGTTACAACAAGGGTTACCACCACCTCCACTAGTCCTAGTGGGGCCTAACAATGCTCCCAATAACCAACCACCTATACCTCATCAAGATCATCTCCCACAGAATCAGCAGGTCCAAGATGCAATTATACATGATCAGTTTAATAGAGCCGAACAAAATGGGCCCCCAAATGAAGTCAAATCTCAAGAGAAGCCCAACACCAATGAAGAGGCTCTTCTCAAAAGGCTTGAAAAGATGGAAGCCCTTACGTAAATCCAACTATGGAGATGACATGATTGATATCCACAAAATCTCTATGTATCTAGAGGTCCGTTTGCCCTACAAGTTCAAAATGCCAATGTCACGCCCCAAATTCCTGCGAACCCGAGGCACGAGTAATGAAACTAAAAGAAAATAAAATAAATGAAAATCTAACGGATTCAATTCAAACTTACATTCATTTCCTTCAATGTACTTCCATGTAAAGCACAATCAATAAAAGCATTCAACATGTCTTTTGGGCTTAAGCCCTTACATCTCAAAATATGCCCCTAAGGGCCAAAATCATTCTAAGCTCATGTCTCCTCCACTCTGCAAGACTTCCTCAAGTCTCAAGTGCCGGGAGCATCATCTGTAATGTGTTATCCCACGAATGGGTTAGCTCAACTACTGGTATAATATAATGTTACTGCAAGGAACAAAATTAAGGCGTGGCATGTGCAAGTGTACAGTTATATCTACATGTCATTCAATATCATCCATACAATGTACTAGCAATAATCTACATGCCATCCAACTCATTAACATAACCTAAGGCGTGGCATATGTAAGTGTACAGTTATATCCACATGCACAATTATAGCCTACATGCCATCCAATTCATCCTATACAATGTATTAACAAGATTCATCACACATTTATGGATTTGTTAATACAATGCAATGAAAATATGCATGACACACCCATGCAACTCTATGACACACCCATGTCTCTTCACGGATCGCTCCCGTTGGTTCGAGTACCAATGTAATGTCATGTCCCTTCATGGATTGCTCCCGTTGGTTCGGGTACCAAATGCAATGTAATGTCCTTTCACGGATCGCTCCCGTTGGTTCAGTTACCAAATGCAATGGCCAATTTTGGGTTTTTCACTACAGGATCTGCACCCTCATAATGCATAGCACCAAGTGCTCAACTCACACTATGTTCCAAGGAATCACACTATGCCAGTATGCCTTGATTCTACCATGCAATAACACAATTTCAACACAGCTTTGTACCAACACATGAAGCATGCTTTTGAACAATATATTCCACTGAAAGCAACCACAACATCTGAATAATAAAACCACTTCCACATGAATGTACGCAATACCAAATCAATGTGAGTACATACTCAAATTACATATCCACAATCTTAACAACTCACCAAAAATGTAAATCATATACAGTACCAACACACAGAACAAATCATATCTCCATGGAATAACAGGAAACACATAAGTGCCAAATCAATCAATTCTAGATTCTAGTCTCAAAGCAAGCATTCCCTATGTGATTTTCTAATGTCAAATAAACACATGCTTCATTCAATCAACATGGCAATCATTCCTAAACTTAATTCTATTCCTTACTTAGCACAATATATCATACCTGATGGGTTGGTCCTAACCCTAATAAATCATGCTCGCAGTGTAGCTGAACTAATCAATGAGAATTTAATCCACCTACTGTACCTGTCCAGAGAGTCAATAAGTCTTCTCCTTTTCCTTCGGCGTTCCTAAGATTCATGAAATGCAATTCAGTCCATTTGCTACTTGAATTATACTATTCATCAAATTTTATGTCTTTATTTTATGAGTTTCCATCTTGCTAAAATAGACTCACCATTGGGTCTGGAACGTCGAAGAAAGTCGGTTTAGGCTTTCACAAAATTCGATTTGGACTTCTGTACTAAAAAGGGCAAAACGGTCATTTTTGCACTTTTACGGGTTCTCACATCCCGAGACCTCTTTTTCGTAAATTGGACTCCACAGTTGAGTCCGGAATGCTCAAAATAATAAAAACTCACTATTCTTTTAATTTATTCGGAGTCCGTTTAACTACTCTTTGACTTAGGGTCATATTGGTAATTTTTTAATGTTCCTACGGGTCTTTTATTTTTTGGGACCTCAGTCTCACATCATGAACCTCACCATTGGATTCAGAATGGTTGAGATAGTCAAAATACACTAATGACTTATCTCATTTAGACTCCGGGCCATTTCGTGATATTTAATTTAATTTAATTTATTTATTTTAGTTACATATTATATATATTTTTGGGGGATTAGTCACCACGGTTGGTAACCGCCCCACTGGCCATAATCTCCCCACTGTTTCCCTTAGGTTCTGAGTTCGAATCCCAGCCCCTGCGCACCCCCTTTTTAATTTTTGAATTAATTAACTCTATTATATATATATATATATATTTTGGTGAGTGGGTTAACAAAGGTGCGCCTGTCCAAGTGGCAATGGGCTTGGGCTCCTATCCCACTGATCCCACGTTCGAACCTCCTTAACAGCATTCCCCCCACCCCTTTTTCCTCTTTATTCTCTTTTTTTTTTAAAATTCTTTTTAACTAAAGCAGTTGGGCCCAACTCATGAGGCCCAATGACTTAAAGGAAGCCCAAGGGTTTTAAAAAAAAGAAGGTCCAAACTTAACAGCCCAAGGACTTATTTAAAATAAAAAGGCCCAAATCAAAGTTTTAAACTTTTAAAACACTCTTTCTCCCTTAAACGACATTCCGGTCGTCTTCTTCCGGTCGTATCGCCAACGCCGGTCACCGGAAAGATGCAACCCTCACTGTTTTCTCACCCTTTTAACGTCCAAAATTTCCCTTTTTCACACTAAAATGATCCTAAGATTCCAAGGAAACTTTTAAACTAACTTTTAACTTCAAATAATCCATCTTTCCGAGACCCAAATGAATTTTCTGGCCAACTGGTTTCCTCAGTTTTCATGTATCTTTTCTCTACTGTTTTAGTTTATTTCTTTCTCGTTCATTTTCTGCGTGCAATTACTTTATGCTCTACTCAATTAATTTAAGTTTTGCACATATATTTATAGGTTTCCAAATTTTCCGTTCAACCTGTAACTCTAAATTTCTAACTTAATTCTACATAATTTTCTTTCATTATCTTTGCAAACTAAAGCCTAAATCATGTAGATTAAGAACTTGTTATTGCATGCTTTCAATCTAAAATATAACTGAATGAAAAACAACCAAAATTGTACATGTTTAAGTTGATTTCTCAAAATCTTCCTTCTTCAGTTTTCTTTCTTCTTCTCCTACGTTCAGCTTCCCTCACTTGGTCTTTTCTTTTTCTGTTTTCCCTAACTCACTCACACGTATGTATACATATATACTATCTCACCAGCCCCTCCTCTTTCTCTCTCTCTCTCTCTCTCTCTCTTATTTCTCTCTCTCTCTCTCTCTCTCTCTCTACAACCAGACCTATCCTCATTCATGGCCTCTGATCTCCCAAACCCACACACCAACACAAATATAGATATATAATATAGATAGTATGCTGCACTAGTGTGTGCATATATATATATATATATATATATATATATATATATATTTTACACCTCCTGAACATGCCCACTTGCACACATTATCAACCAACACCTTTTTGGTTTCCTTTTTCTGATTTCACTTTTCTCTTTTGCTTTACATTAATTGTTTGCTTGCATCTTTGGTTTTTCATACATACATATATATATATATATATGTGTGTGTGTGTATATTATATTACACACACTAATGCACCCAACAGTACACATACCCTCTCACATGCATGTGGGCTGTAACCCACACCTGTGCACACAAACACACACACACACACACACACACATATATATATATACATACACTTAATTTTACACTTATACATATTTATGTACATACACACATATACATGTAAATTAATGTATATTTATTCATTTATATATATATATATATATATTAGAATATTTTTCACAATTTAAATTAATTAAAAAAATAATAATAATAAAGGACATTCAAATAGTGCTTAAAAAAAACTTTATCACCATTTTATTACCATTTTTTTTTTTTTGGGGTCTTTACAGCCAAACTTAGACAAATTCAATGGGACCATATGCCTAAAGACCCATCTCAAGCTCTATGTTCGGGCCATGCAATCATTAGGAGCTACAATTGAAATGATGGCTCAAATGTTTCACCAACCCTCACTGGGGTAGTTATCCATTGGCTCTTAGACTTGGAAGAGCCTATGTCTGAAGATTGGGAACAACTTTACAGTGCCTTCGTCATGTAGTACAAGTACAACAATGAGTTAGACATCACACTCAAGGACCTTGAGACCACCAAGCATGAACCCAAAGAGACTTTTTCCACTTTCATCACCTAATGGAGGCCCGAAGCGACCCAGATGGTCAACAGGCCAAATGAAGCTAAATAAGTGCAAATAGTAAAGAAGAACTTGCTTCCCATCTACCATGAATCATTGTTTGCCCACTACTTTGAGACTTTGAAAGCTCTTATAGGGGATGGAATCCAAATCAAGGATGCAATCAGTGATGCAACATTGAGGAAATCCACACAAAACATCAAGCCCAATAACTCAGTTATTGTAGTCAATGCTTTAACTCCACAACAATCGTTCTCTTGGTTTGTTAGTTTAATTGCCTCACCGCTGCCAAATTCATCTTGAAGGCGCCCATCTAGGTCATTCTCAGAATTTTCTACATCATTGAGTAAAGTTTTTCAAAATCTTTGCAAAGAAAAGCATCTCCAACCTTTGGATCCTCAGCCCACTTCAAACCCAATACCCAAGAGCTATGATTTGAGCAAGCATTGTGCCTATTATCAATGTGTGGGCTACTCTATTGATCATTGTACCATGTTGAGGCATGCTATCAAAGATTTGATTGATGAACAAGCCATTGGGCCCCCTTCTTTCAAGAATCAACCAATATTAGCCCACAACCAAGAATGAGGGGCTTTCCAAGCTAAAGATCAATCTTTTATTCCTTATGGATAATTTCTATCTATCTTTCCTCATGTTTCAATAAAAACTTGCAACAAAATGTTTGTATGATTCATCTTGATTCTTTAAGAAAATGAATGTTATCAAATTCACAATAAGATTGAATGCGTTGAATCTGAGCATCATCAAACTTCATCAGTCATCTTGATTTTCTCATTGTTCACCAATTCATTCATTTGCCTCAGATGCACCTTGTTTGATTCAATCACCATCCAAAGAAAATAATCATGACCCTAAGCAAACATCGACATCATAAGTCTAAAAAATGTGACTATTTTCTAAAAGCAAGCAATTCCAATGATAGGAGGCCATCATTTGGCAAACCAAATCTATCCTATCACCCATATCAAAGATATCCATTTGCAAACCCTCTGAGCCTAATTGTTTGGCCTTTTTTTTATTAAACCCATCTACCAAACCTTAGGGGGGAAAACCTACTATATGTGAACTCTCACATTGCCATCATAGAAGAATCAAAGAGAAAAGAGAAGAAACATCTTTGTCCCATGTGAAAGAAAACATTTCCAAAGAAGGAAGTGAGAATCATGAAAAATAGAATCAAAAGCAAAGAAAGGAAAATCTTTGCATCATTGAAAGAAAACATTTTCAAACAAGGAAGTGACAAAACAACTATCGAGGAAGAGTCAAAAAGAAAAGAAAAGAAAAACTGTTCCTCATCAAAAGAATCTTTTTCTAAGCAAGGAAGCAAGAATCAGTCAATCAAGCCTTGAGTGGCTCAAAAAGCTTTAAGCAAGCAATAAACTACGTTAGACTGATTCTCCAAAAAAGAGATACGTAGACAGCCTAAGAAGAAACTTTAGGCTCGGACATCTACATCAAAGTCATACACACGAAGGTCATGCTAAGAATAGACATGCATATGAAGTTCATGCTAAGAAATGGACATGAACATCAAGGTCCTACAAATAAACAACATGCACATCAAAGGGATGCACACAAGGGGCTTGGTACCATGACCACGGATTTTTGGGCCTTATATACCTTTAATTTGGTAAACCTTACTCCAGCCTACATTTCGTCCCTAATAATAAGACCACCTTGAGGTTTTGCTTGCTTAAGGGAATTGTCACATTTCAACTCAGTGTTCTTTCATAGGGTCCGTACAAAAATGGATAGATCATATATAAAATGGTTTTAGACAAGAGACTTCCTCCTTAGCAGTTTGTACCACATTTCTTCTTCATTCTTCACCCATTTTTTGAAGGAACTTATCAAGGGATTCCTTACCTACCTGTTCGCACCAAATTCCTTTATCACTTTTTGAAGTAACTCGTTTTGACTACACAAAGGGGCCCCCTTATGCCTTGTTCCTTCTAAGAGTAACTCACACTCTTAATCATACAATTTTTCCTAATCAATGGGCTGCTTCATGTCAATATAAGGACCCTTTTTTCCATCTAAAGGGTTCCTATTTCACATTTTTCATGCTTTAACAACTTTACCCACATCATGGGTAAAATCTCCATCACTTTGGTTCACCTAAAATTTCTTTCATTCAATGATTTTATCCCAATATGCTCAATTTAGCACACAATCTTTTGTGAAAATCGATGATTCTCATTTTCTCAAATGATCAGAATGAATCATGCTCAAAACAAATACCTTGAAGTTTTTGAAGGAATTTCCCAAATCATTGAAGGACAAAAATATTTTATCTATGAACTTGAAGAGAACTCTTTACCTGATCAAATCTCCTAAGCCTTCATAGCCTCAATTCATAGCTCGAGCAAATTTTTCCAACTCATCTTCAAATATGGACAATCTCACCACTTAAAACCAAGCAATGGTTCTTTTGGCCTGGACAACCAACTTGATTGCCAATGATCTTGGGGCTAGCAGAGTCCAAGTTCAAAATTCAGAATTTTCTTTAAATGAAAAATCCTCTTCAAAAATGAAAAAAAAATGTTTCATAACATTTTCTCTAATTCAATGAGAACATTTCTTCACTCATATCTAAGCTGAGTACATCCTCTTCACTCTTATCTGAGTTGAGTACATTCTTCTTACTTCTCTCTAAGTTGAGTAAATTTCATATTCCTCTAGCTGAAGTAAGAGTTCTTCATCAAGATGATTTTTTCATACCTATATTAATGAGTTATATTTCTACTACTCCAATCTTAGTCAAGTTCTACCTCGTTTTATCTAGGTCAAGGTTACTTCGTGCGTATCATGTCTCTCCCTTATCTAAGGCAAGCATTTTTATCAACTCTTATCATTAGTTAAGTGTATCGCTTTGAGTGTAACTCCTTTCAAAGTTGAGTACACATTTTGTTTTCTACTCCTAAGAAAGAGTTGAGCAACATAACCTTATGGTCTGAAAACTCGATCAAATTCCTCCCCATGAAGTCACACTGAATTCTATCATTCTAATGGTATTAACCTAATTCATCTCCCCAATGATTCATAATCAAGCATTCCCTATAGAGTCTTCACCCTTCACATAAGTCATTTGAGGATGCATTTTATCAACCTATTAGGATGGAGTTCACTTTTAGGTAAACCGTTTGAAGACGTAATCCATCTAGGCTAAAAATCGTTTGAGGACATAATCTATCTTGGCAAATTATTTGAGGATGTAATCCATCTAGGCAAAAAACCATCTAAGGACGTAATCCATCTCGAAAAAATGTCTGAAGATGTAATACATCTCAGTAAATATCTAAGGACGTAATCCATCTTGGCAATACATTTGAGGATGTAATCCATCTTGGCAAACGTCTGAGGACATAATCCATCTCGACAAACTGTCTGATGACGTAATCTATCTCGAAAAATTTGTTTGAGGACGTATTCTATTTTGAAAATTCGTTCATTAAAGACATAATCTCACTAAGAATCCTGTTAGGATAGCGTTCCTTTTGGGTAAGTCGTCCATCGCATCACCATTCTGTTATAATAGCATTCATTTCAAGTAAGCCATTTATCGCATTATTATCCTGTTAGGATAGCATTCCTTTCAAGAAAGTCGTCTGAATAACGCATTTTATTAGCCTATTAGGATAATATTCCTTTTAGGAAAGTTGTCTGAGGACGCAAATTCATTATCCTATTAGGATAGCATTACTTTCAGAAAATTCGTCTCAGGATGCATTTTATCAGTATATTAGGATAGCATTCTTTTTAGGAAATTAGTTTAAGGACGCAAATTTATTATCTTGTTAGGATAGCATTCCTATCAGGAAAGTCGTCTAAGGACGTATTTTATCAGCTTATTAGGATAACATTCCTTTTAGGAAAGTCGTTTGAGAACGCAAATTCATTATCTTGTTAGGATGGCATTCCTTTAAAGTAAATCATCTGAGGACACATTTTATTATCTTATTAGGATAACATTCCTTTCAAGTAAGCCGTCTATCGCATAACCATCCTGTTAGGATAACATTCCTTTTGGGTAAGCCATCTATCGTATCACATTTTATCATCTTGTTAGGACAACATTTCTCTCAAGTAAGCCATCTATTGCATTCTCTCTCATCAACCTACTACGATAGAATTTCCTTTTTTTTGATAAAACGTCCAAGGGCATATGATCATCTCATGAGAATTCAACAATGTGAAAGACTTGTTAAGATTGCATTTCTTATCAAGTAAGACTCCAAGGGGTTATTTTCTAGGACATAGTCTCACAACTAATCCTATCGAGATGAGTCTCTTTAACAACACTCATTTTCGCTAGTCACGAACTAGAACGGTCTGATTCGCCTTAGGGTGATAGGTAGGAATCTCATAGAGGAATGAGTCCGACCACATCGAACAAAAATCACAAATCAAGGTCAAAACGGTCGTCTTTTTTTTTTGTGTTGATGTTCACTTGCTTACAAGTTCCATCAACGAGGGCTTTTTGTAGACATCTCATTTTGTGACCCTTGATTAAGTAGTAGCAATTCAATAATTATACCAAGAAACCTACTTCAATCAGGACTCTTCCTGATAGAGTACTATTTTCCATTAGGACTCCTCTTGACAGAGTCTTATTCCCGCTAGGACTCTCTTGCCAGAGTCCCACTTCCATTAGGACTCCTCTTAACAAAGTCCTATTCCCATTAGGACTCTTCTGACTAGAGTCTTAGTCCAAGTAAGACTCTTTCCGATAAAGTTTCACTCCCGTTAGGAATTTTTTGACAGAGTCCCAGTCCAAGTAAGACTCTTCCCGATAGAGTCTCATTCCCATTAGGACACTTTTGCCAATCGGGGAATGTTTCGATAATTTTGGCACCTTTTTACCCGCTAAGGGCACTTTGGTAATTTTGGCACAATCCTACCCTCAATAGGACTTCCTAGTCACTTGAGGGGCATTTTTATAATTTTTATATCATTTTATCCACATGAGGGTATTTTGGTAATTTTAGCCCTTTAATGACGAATTAGGGGTAACTTGGTGTTTTCAAATCTTTTGTGGCAATCTAAAGATTCTTCACCTAATTGGGGGCCAATTTGGTAATTTTGAGTGATAGTAATCTATTTAAGCTTAATTAGGACTTTCCACTTTTAGAGTTTTCATAAATTTGATTGCTTGATATTTCCTTAAATGGAGATACATTAAACCTAGACATTTTCATTTTAGAGTTTATTTGTCAATTAAATTCTATTTCTCTTTTATCTCATTGGCTCTTGCATGTAGACACCAATTCTATTGGTTCGTGCATTGTCATAATTATTTATTAATTCATTTAGTTAGGATAATCATTCTTATTTAATTTTTTTATTTATTTAATTAGATAATCATCACTCAAGACATGATTCTAGCCTTCCGTTTTATGGTTTCATTTTAGACCCTTGGATCAAATCTCCATATTTTCCTATAAATAGAGCCCTCTAGCTATTAGTTTGAGGGGGATGAAATACCCAATTTCCATAGCCTTACGCTGCTAGTATAATTCTTGAGTTCTCTCTACAAACTGAAGCCTTGCTAAAGTGACAGCCTCCCTTCACGAAGCAAGCCGAAGTGACACTTTCCAAATCAAATAACAAGCCAAAGATCCAGATTTTCCTAGTCGAAGTGCTACCAACTACCAAGATTGAATAAGGTATGCTCTTAAACCTTTAACAGTTTTCTTTAGATCTGGTTGATCTCGCCTCTTTTATCACTCTTAATAAAATAGGGTAAACTAGAGAACTACATGACTTTGATTATATTTTCTGAATGGATGCGTAGGAAACCTTCGGGCTTAAGTAAAATTTTCTTTTCGTCTTTTCTATTTTATTTCTTTAAACTAGATCTTTTATTATTTATCTTTTCTGGACTCACATCTCTTTTCAGCTTTCTCGTGACAAAATAGCCTTGGAAATAAATATTTGAGGCCGATCAATTCAGATCGGGTAGGTTGGGTGGCTAACACCTTCCCACTCCTATACCTTAGCCCCCGAGCCTGTTTCTCTGGTGTTTTTATTTTATTTTAGTGAAATATTTATTTTGATCCATGTCAAGGGATCCTTAGTATGTAATTTAGGATTAAAGTGATGTAATTTTAGTTCTATTTCTTTCAGTTTGCTACATATATATTGTTTAATCTGTAATGGGTTTGCTTGTTTCTCGCCCAAAAATAAGTTGGCGACTCCTCAACTTCTTTATCTTTCATAAGAGGAGTTTCTTCCTACCTTAAGGGAAAAAGATAGCCGGGATCTCTCTAAATCCATAAAAAAGATGACATACTTTCATTTTTTCTAGTGATGGAGCCCACATTACTCGTAGATGTTAGCAACATTGAAAGTTTGTGAAATTCCCATAGTTTTCGGCAAATTAACTACATAAGAATTGTTGTTGACCTTGTGCACAATTTTGTATGGACCATATTTCTTTGGCTTCAATTTGTTATAGTTGCCAATTGGAAATCTCTCTCTACATAAGAAGACCATAACAAAATCTCATTCCTTGAATACCTTGGCACATCTATGCTTATCTGCAGCTCTCTTGTATTTGGCATTGGTCTATTTCAATTTTTGCTTCACCTCAGCGTATATTGCTTGGGCCTGATCTACTATATTCTTTGTTGCAACACTCACACCATGGCCCTTAGGCAATCTTGTCAAACCAAATCTACAGCATGCTTTGGCTGAATGATGTAGACAACTGCAAAATATGCTCTTCTTGTGGTACTATGAACAACACTGTTATTTGCAAACTTAGCTTGTGGCAAGGCATGATCCCACTGCTTAGGCCTATCTCCACAAATACTGCAAACTAGGTTACCTAGTGTTCTGTTTGTTACTTCGGTTTGGTCATCTGTTTGGGGATGAGCTGTAGTAATGCGCTTCAACAAAGTGACTAAGGAACTTTGTGCCACGATCTGAAGTAATGGATTGTGGAACTCCATGGAGTCTCAAAATCTTTGGAAAGAATAGTCGTGCAATGTGTAAGCATCTAATGTCTTCCAACATAGAATGAAATGTGCCATTTTAGAAAACTTACCAACAACTACAAAAACATAATTTATCCCTCGTTGTGTTCGAGGTAGTTCTAACACAAAATCTATAGACAGGTCTTCCCAAACAGAGTTAGGAATAGGTAAATGAGTATAACGATCAGTGTTTTTTTAATTGACCTTTAGAGACTTGATAAGTATAGCATTTTCGAATATAATTACCAACGTCCATCTTGACTTGTGGCCAAAAATACTGCTCCTCTACACTTGATATTGTCTTATCTCTACCCATGTGCCCATTCAATCCACTGCCATGTAGATCACAAATCAGCTTCTCTTGCAGGGATGTTTAAGGGATGCACAAAGAGTTTCCTTTGAATAAGTACCCTTCATGCATATAGAAATCTGTAACAGTTTGAGACTCTTTGCACTTGGCCCTAATTTTCTTGAAATCTGCATCTTCTTCATACAATTCCTTTAGGAACTCATATCCCACAACCTCTTATGCTAATGTAATAAGAAGATTAGCCCTTCTGCTTAACGAATCTAAAACTTCATTTAATCTGTCAGATTTGTGTTTAATGACAAATGAGAACTTCTGAAGGAATGTGCACCATTTCATATTCATTTTATTCAAGTGTTTTTGGCTGTTGACATACTTTAAAGCCCGGTGATCTAGTGTAAAGCACAAAATCTTGCTGCACAAGATAATGCTCCCAATGCTTCGAAGCTCTAATAACCGCATAAAATTCCTTATCATAGGTACTTCACTTTTGACGAGTCTTACTCTACTTCTCACTAAAGAATGCCACTGGTCGCTTTCTTTTGAGACAATAATACCCCAATGCCAACTCCACTTGTATCACACTCTACTTCAAAAACTTTCTTAAAGCTAGGTAAGGCCAAAACTAGAGCAGTGCACAACTTCTCTTTAATCAATGCGAAGCTTTTTTCTGCCTCTTCACTCAAATTAAACTTCCCTTTGTTCAAGTATTCAGTAATTGGAGCTATAATTGCACTGAAATTACAGATAAATCTGTGGTAGAATGTCTCTAGACCATGAAAACTCTGCACATTGCCAACTGCTTTGGGTGTTGGCGACTTACGAATTGCCCGCACTTTTTCTTCACCTACATGAATGTCATTTGCGCTAACCACGTAGCCCAAAAATAATAAACTATTAGTAAAAAAACTACACTTTTTAAGGTTAATTTACAACTTACTTTCCAACAGCACTATCAAGATCTGCCGTAGATGATTAAGATGCTCCTTTTTAGTTTTGCTGTAAATAAGAATATCATCAAAATAAACAACATTAATCTTTCCAACAGAAGGCCTCAAAGTCTGGTTCATGATTCGCATAAACATGTTGAGTGCATTGGTTAAGCCGCATTGGTTAAGCCGAAAGGCATCACCAACCACTCATACAAGCCATCTTTAGTCTTGAACGCAATTTTTCATTCATCACTAGGCCTAATCCGAATCTGATGGTATCTACTGCTGAAAATTAATGTTGGAAAATAGTTTTGAACCCTCAAGTATATCAAGCATGTCATCTAAGCGTAGAATAGGAAATATGTATTTGATGGTGATCTTGTTAATGGCCCTGCAATCTATGCACATACACCAACTACCATCATTCTTTGGCACCAATAGGGCTGGGACTGCACAAGGACTTATTCTCTTGAATGAACCCTTTTTTCAGCAAGTCTTCTACCTTCTCTCTAATAATCTCATTCTCCTTTGGACTTATTCTGTAATGGGCCTGATTTGGAAGGTTTGTATCAGGTACTAGATCAATGTGGTGTTGAATATCTCTCATAGAGGGCAAGCAATTAGGCAGATCCTCAGAAACTAATTAGCTAAATTCTTCCAACAATAGCTGCAATTGTTTTTGGCATAACCATTGTTGAATCTGCCTTTGGATCCTCTATCACCAATGCTTTAACTACTAAAGTGTAAAATTCATGTGCCTCCTTAGCTTCAGCCTCGAACTCTACTTCAGATCCGGATAAAACTAACATAGACTGCCCCTTATCTTTAGAATTGTTAGTCTCAAAATTAAGTTTTGAAGGGGTCATGGAAATTTTATGTGCTCCCCATGTAAACATATAAACATTATCCTTGCTCTTACAAGTAATATCAACATCGTACTGCCATAGCCTACCCAACAACACATGACAAACATCCATATCAACTACATCACAAATTACTTTATCATGATAATGTTTACCAACGGAAATAAGAACACGACAGATTTATATTACCTTCACCGTTGGTCTTTTTTTAACCCAACCAATTATGTAAGGAAAATAATGCTTTTCTATAAGGAGCTTTATGTGATCCATAACTTCTTAGCCACAAAGTTCTCGCAACTTCCACTGTCAATAATTAAATTGCAAAACTTTCGATTAATGGTACAACAGGATTGAAAGATGTTGTGGCGTTGGCTGCATACAGCAATCGTTGCACCACATAGTTGACTCATTCTCCATCTTCTTCTGTGAATCTTGCTCTTTTAAAGAAATCATATTCTCCAGCAAGTTCCTCTTTGTCTACCTTGTCAACAACATCCTCATTCTCCACATAGTAATGCCTAAGTTTACCACAATGATAGCACTTCTGAAGTGTAGGCTTGGCATAGGGATTGGTATTCGTAGTGGGTATTGGCTTCTTCGGAGAGCCTCTGCTACTACTGCCCTCTGCATAACTTGGGCCTTGCGGTTTGATCTAAACAGATTGAAGAAGAGACTGAACTGCTGTTGTTTGAGTGCCTTTTCTTTTATCACTCGCTGGATACGAGGATTCGAGAAAATTCTTGTGAAAGGGTACTATACTAGAACTTCCAGCCCTTCTATCATTTTCCAACAATTCTGCCTTCAACGCCATGTTATAAGCCTCATCAACAGTCCACAAAATCTGCAATCCAATTTTGTCACGGATTGAGGGCTTAAGTTCTATCAAATATTGTGCCACCCTCTACCTTTTTGTTTTAGCCAGATTATTGCGAACAGACAATCGGTTAAAATTTGTTGTATAATCAAAAATTGGTTGGCTGCCTTGGGTGCAATTCTGGTATACCTAAAACAGGTACTACTCATAATTTGGAGGAAGAAATCTTTCCATCATATACTGTTTCATCCTCCTCCAAACTTGAACTGGTTGTTTGCCTTGTCAGTTGTTGATTTTGTTACAATTGGTCCCACCAAAATGTTACTCTACCCTTTAGTTTAAATGCGACAAGCTTGACCATCTTATCATCGGGAACCTCCATCATGTTTAGAAATTGGTCAACCTCAGAAATCCAATCAAGAAAATCTTCAATGTTAAGATTTCCATTAAAGGTAACGATGTCAGCCTTCATCCGATAATCCTTAAAATCTCAATTCTGTCTAACAGGCCTATGAAGCTTATAGTCCTTCTTATCATCTGAATCTAATTTCGTCTCCATAGGCAAGCTGCCTTCGGGAATGTTGACTTGGTATAGTCCTGTTTTTAGGATGGCCTCAATCAAATCCTTCGACACGATTCCCGATGACTAGAAGGTTTCTAAGGACATTAAAATTAAGCTGCATGAGCATCTATTGTATAGCACCAAGCTGATCATTGATATGTGGTAATCGTTGCCCATGGTCACTAATTGCCACTCATACAACCTCTATCCCATGACGAACGTCAATGGGATTTGGGTTCTCTACTCCGTCATTGCCATTAAGCTCGAAAAATTCTCGCTTTGATACCAACTAACGCAGTGCAGAACGTGAAGGAGAATCAAATACGTTGAATTCCTTAGTAACCAAGAACAAAGGGAACTCCTCACCCAAAAAGAACAAATCTCAAATTTCTAAATAGAAATATATTACTGATAATCTGAATAATAAATACTGAATTACATCATATATATAGGCTAAGACTACTACTAATCTGAATAGGAATCTACTAATTCCTTATACTTAGTCCTATTACAATTAGGAAAACTATAATAATCGTGAAAAAGTGAAAAAATCCAAAATTAATAAAAATTTGGGCTTTTTAGAAAACTAGAAACTTTATCATTCTAGGAAACTATAGCTGTAAGTAGAAGTTAATTCGGACTTTCCTAAAAAAAAGTACTTGCTAAAATAAAAATTACTATAAATGGAAAAAAAAAAAAAGTGAAATTGAAGGCCTAAACGAAGTCATTTGGTCTCATAGCAGCTTCGGTCATGGAAAAGCGATGGGTATTATCCGTTTTGCCATTTTGGGTTAACATAGGGTCTATGTTCCCCAAAACGTGACTAACCAATTTTGTATCTACTAGTACTTTTTCTTGGAATGAGACTTAGAATGTTCCCATTGTCCTTTAAAAGCCTCTGCCACTTGTTCTACATCATAATATGCAACTGAATGTGAGTCAGAAAGAAGCAAAAGATGAAGGAATTGTTACAAATCACAATTCCATCCCTTCAACACTATAAAATATGACCGTATAAAATGCTACTTGAGATGTTCACAATAGAAGAAAAGGCCGATTCTCATTCATCTCATTCTCTTTCTTCTTTCTTTCTTGGACTAGTTATTATACTCTTCTTGTATAGACAAAAAAATATCGGGAACCATGACCCCTACCAAATTCGTTATTCATTTTCTCGAGTCATTCAGGTGCAACCCTCACAAAGTTAGGGTGCAACTTTCTAAAATGTAAGGTACAACTGACACAAAGTTTGGAGCAACTCACATAATGCTAGTGCACCAATTCAATTTGATGTTATTCTTATAAACCCAGTGCAACTTTCACAATGTTACAGTGCAACTTTCTAATACGTGAGGTGCAACTTACACAATATTGGTACAAATTACATAACACTTTGAACTAATTCAATTTGATGTTATTCTTCAAAACCTGGTGCAACCTTCACAAATATCATAAACATTCAATGTCCATGTCTAGTTTTAGCTCAATCGTATATGAATTTAGGTTTTTCTATAAACAAATAATATATATATATATATATATATATATATATATATATAAAACCAATATCAATGCCCATTCATCCCTCAACCACATCACAAATCCAAACTCCAACTATTTGACAATGTTGGTGTTTATCTAATTTTATGATGTCTTATCAATTTATCCCACAGAGATAGAGTTTTTCCTAAATCCATATATGTCACTGATTAACTCCTAATTATGGGTCAAATAATTGACTGAATTTTAATTGCCCTTATAATCTAAACCCACAAAAGTCAAATTATGATACTGATATGTCAAGAGCCGGTTCACCGTATAGAGAATGAGACATATGGCTTCGTGAGTCATGTGCATCTTGAATCACCGGTCTAACAGATTGAAGTCAGGTCCAACTCATCCATTAATCCAACAAAGCAACCGCTTTACGTCTTACTAATAAATATTGCCTCAAATTTTATGTTTCTATAATATAATTCTAACTAGAAATCTAATGCCAATAAAAGTCTAACTACAAAAAGAAAGTCTTTTGTATATATAGTATTATACAAATTAAAGGTTTAAGGCCACTAAACTCTAATTCTTCAAGAAAAGAAATCCAATTATATAGATATATATCTCCGTACATAAAGAAAAAAGGTAATTGTATTACCTAATTTATATTTTTATAAATTTCATTGCTAAAGTATTTTCGATTACAGAAGACTATAATATTACAGTTTTATTCCACATCTATAATTCTTTTTTAAATTTTATTTTTTTATTGAAAATTTATACTTCTTGAATTTTGAAAAATGAAAAAAAAATATCTCATTTAGTATTCTCACTTTAGGCCTTAAATTTCCTTGAGTCAGCCCTACTCGGAGCTTTAGCCCTTTAAGGAAGGTCAATAAGTTACAACAGCAAGTCCTGCACTAGGTTTGCTTTGAAACCTGACTTCAACTTATCAAGCGCAGCTATCGAGTGGATACAAGGATCATGATAGGTAATTTAACCTTGAATCACTTTATACTTTCAGGCTTAAGGAGTTAAAACCCCTAAGGAAACTTTTTCAAGCGAATGATTGTGAATCCCGAGAATATCTCTATAAAATCTTATTAAAAACTGCAAGTGCAACACCTACAAGAAGATCGAGGTACATTTAAAACCCTCGGTTGAATTATCAAATCAATTATCTCTAATCCCTTACCTCTCATTTCCTCAGACTTAATCATCTAAGTGGACATTACTGGGGCCTCTTTGATGACCTCATTGTTGCTTATTTTGCAGAAGGTTGGTCAGTCATCTTCATTCGTAGATTTGATCATACCATATTTCATCACAATAGCTTGGCATCGTCTATGGGAACACAACTATTTGTTGTTTTCCATTATTTATAACTTCAAGAAATAAGTTTCATAATGGCCCCAAAACTTCGCCTAAGGAAAAATTAACGAGCTCTATCCCATCATTCTTGAAGTCCTAACAGGCATTGTAACACCCTAGGCCCTAATTAATTTAAAACCTTATAATTGGAGGCCTAAATGAATTTGATTAAATTATTGTGAGTACAATTAACTAATAATTAACATACTTTTAAATTATTATAAGGAATTGGAGATAAAAATGACTATAAGAAAAATAGTATCACGACATCATTGAATAATTAAGTATAGTCAAATAAGATCTATAAGTCAAAATGTGTAAAATAAAAAATAAAGTATATGTATATATGTATGCACAACATACATGACATAAAATATTATGTATGGAGCATATATATTATATGTTGAATATATGTAGATATACTAGAATATATATATGTGTGTGTGTGTGTGTGTGTGTGTGTGTGGCAATAATGAGAAGAATTCCATCACACCTCACCATATGTAAGAAGTCAAAATTGTTGGACTTTTTCACTAACAAAAGTGAAAGGGTAGCCATGCTTGAGCTCACCAAAGAGTGGGCAATGAGAGATTTCCTCTGCAAGTGTTAAAGAGAGGCTATCATCTTGAAATGCCATATATATACAAGCCCATGCACCCTTACCCTTTTATTTATACTAAACCAAGCTCAGACCCAAAATCAGGAAGAACATCAATCATTGCCTCAGTTCACCTAGGTTGATTCATTATAGCTGTTTGTACTCATTGTCTATTAAATCATACAATATTGTAATAAAGTCATTGATGTAAGGACAAACAAATGTGATGTATTTTTAAAATTTTTATGTCAATTCACCAAGAGGGAGTGTATGAAGGGAGAGCTTGAAAGTAATAAAGTGTTCTAACATTTATTGTGAAATTTGAAAATGTTAAGATCATAGATCATTACCTCTAATGCACAAGTATTGTAGTACCTCGGGTCTCTCATTAATCTCTTATTAATTCAATAAGTTTACATTATACAATTTGGAGTCACATTGTTGTGTGAACATATTTAAACCAAGTAAATGGGACAATTATAGGAGCCCAATCTAATAAAATGAAGATCAAATATGGAACTAGAGTGTCTAAAAGTACTACTATGTCCATTTTTATGTAAATTTAAGATAGAGCCTATCAAACCCTCGATATTATCCAACACCACTAAGAATATGATATGTGTTTAATTCAAACACAAGGCAAGGAGATATGTTTGGTCATGACACCTCATGTGGGAGGTGTCAGCCATGTATCCTATTAAAATATAAGGACAATATGTAACACTCATACCCACTGAATTGAGCAATTTAAGGCAATATATTGAAAACTACATCAATAAAGACCCTTTTCAAATTCTTTAAATGCTATGCAATGACATGACATGAACTAAGGTTAGAAATTAACTTAAACCTAATAGTAAGTCATTACCCTTGTTAAGCCATAACCTAACGTAGAATTAAAATTCAACCTAACCATAGGTAAACCAAACCTAACTTAGGTTAATAAGATTAATGGGGTTAAGTGATCAATACATCACTAACCTAAAGTAGGAAAACTTATACATAAAATATCATGAATTATTTAATAAAAATAATTATTTAATAATTATGAAAAATAAGAAAAAATATAAAATAAATACAAAAAATATTAGAAAAATAAAATAAAATTATATAAAATTATTTTACTCATCATGTGACCTACACATGATGAGAGAAGGAAAAACACACACATATAGGTGTGTATATAAAAAACAAAATAAGAAAAATAAATTAAAATTATTCTCTCATCATGTGACTTGCACACGATGAGAGATTGCAGAATACACACACTTGAGTGTTTATAAGTGTGTGGTTATATATATATATATATATATATATATATATATATATATATATATAGACACAAGAAGATGGGAGAATTTACAAACACATGCAAGCATGAGTTATTGCTAGAAATACATGTGCTTAGCCTCCAAAGCAACCTGTAGTAGCCACTCTAGCCCACAAAGCCAAGCCACCATTGTCGACTTTGGTTTTCTTAATAATAAAGGAATTCAACCATATATATATATATATATATATATATTTATATAAGCTATAAAAACCTAAGTGTAAGTTTTTGAAACTAAGTAAGGATAAGAGAAAATTTCGTGTAAAAGAGGGCTAGAGGAAGGCTAGGAACTGAAGGATGAAGAAGAGAGAGAAATGAAGGAAAATTTGGAAATCAAGCCATAAGAGGATAGAATCGATTCTTTTTTATTTATTTTAGTTCCTTGTGTAAATTACAAGCACAATAAGACCCTTTAACGTGTCTGTATAAGTTTGAAATGGTGAAGTTCAAGCTAGGACCTCCATTACGTACTAAAAGCTTGAAAACTATCCAAAAATTGACTTAAACAAAACCCTACTTAAGACCTAAGATCTTAAACCAGATTCCTAATGGATATGAGAAATCACCAACTCATCTAAAAGTTTAAGCTGTTAGAGATGGTGTAACTTTATTATTATATTTTCTAACCACCCCCTCACGTGTGGCCACTTTGAGCCTGCATGTGTTAATTCATAATTTTGGGGTGAGAGTGAAATTTGAACTCGGGGCCTTTTTACCTTTTTTGATACCATGTGAAAACACTAACTCATTTAAAAGCTTAAGCTGTTAGAGATGGTATAACTTTATTATTATGTTCTCTAACATGATCATTAAGCAAGTAGAAACAAGTTAAAAGGGCTAAAGATGGTCGAGAAAAGTCGAGTTATAGGTTTTGGTTCCAAAATAGAAACTCATAAATCGAATTGATAATCTATTTTAAAGAACAGGGATTGAAAGTGCTTTCAAAGAGAAAGATATTAAGCTTTGAACCATCAAAATATGTTCAGAATTGGCCATGAAATAGCCAATTATAATTACTAGGATAATGAGTCGATTATGGAGATTTAGCTTGATTTGATCCATAAAACTAATGGCAATCAAATTGTTTAAACCTTAAGAAGTGTTTAGAATCGATTTAGGGAAGAAACCAATAAGGAATCTTCACGAAACTGCACTGAAACATTTTAGGGTTACAGTGAACAATAACCTTCATCGTGAGGAAGACGACCTCGATGGGTCGGGTATCGGGCCAAACAGGTCAGGTTTGGGTTCGGGTTAACCCAGCCCTGGGCAAAAGTATGAGTTAAGTGAAACGTTGATGTTTTGGTGTTGGGTTAATTATTTTTAAACCTAAATTATGGGCATTTGGTTGCGAGTATAGGAAATTAATTTTAAGGATTAAGGGAATAGGGTAATCCCTATTCCCAATTTGAAAAACCTAGGATTAAGTATTTCTAGAATAAGGATTAAACCTTTTTACTTTTCCCTATAAATATGACCCATTGGCCATCCATAATAAAGGACTAAAATTTTAAGAGTCGGAGTGCTGCTACAATAATTCTCTATCTTCTATATTTCTCTCTATCTCTTTATATTTTTAAAATCTTGTTCAAGCAAGAGTTATACTCCATTGAATACGAAGTTTTGCACAACTACAAATCAAATTCAAAGAGTTCAAGCCATACTTTTGTTTGATTAGCTGCAAATAATTAGGTACGCGCTTCCTGAGACCCTACTTTTTCCTCTTTTCCAATTCAATTCATCCTATCATTCTTGATAGAATCAATTGAGTTGGAGAACTACGTTGACTCTTATTCCGTTATCTGAACGGATACGTAAGATGCATAATGGGCCCAAGTCTACTCTTTCCCTTATCTTATTTACTTTATGTCTCTTTTCTTATTTGTTCATGTTATCACTATCTCTCTCTTTATTCTTCTCTTTTGTTGTATTTACTCCATGTATTTTTTACTTTATTCGTTCATATAATCATTATCATTCTCTCTCTACTTTTTCTATTTTTTATTTTATGTCATGTAATATATGACTTGTGGATGAACACTAAAAGTACTCCATTCGGACTGCGCGGGATGGGTACCTAACCTCTTCCCATCTCGTACCTTAACTCCCAGATTCGGAATTATTTGGTTCATTATAGACTAGTTTACTTTACTTGTTTTTTACCCATGTCAAGGGGTTTAGAATGTAACTAGGGCCAAAGCATTGTAATTCTTAATTTCTTTGCTATTTTCTTTACATGTATTCTCCATTAGTTGTATCAAGTTTGCTTATTATTTAGCCTAAAATAAACTGGCGACTCTTTTGTGTATTCATATGCACCCCAATCCAAAAAGAGGGTGTCGCTCTCCCACCTCGACAGAGCAGACAAGGCGGGTTCTTTTTTGTTTGAGAGAGGGGGTGGCTTTCAATGCAATGAAAGAAAATATTTCTTCAAAATATTTTTATTAATGATTTTCTTTTCTTTTTTTTGTTGGTTTTTTTGTTAATGGCCCATCTTTGCTAGGCTACCATCTGGTCTTTCCTTCTTATGCATGAAAAATAATAAACTATTATTCCACAAAAAAATAGAAAAATAATAAACTAAAAATATTTAAATGCATCCAAAACAACAATTTTTAGAGGCGCATAAAGGCTCTTCAGACCACCCCACGTAACAATGACTAAATCACAAGGATCCTTTATAGATGGGAAGAGGGAGGGAGTAATGTCTCAATAGTCTACAATGTTGTCAATTAGAGCAGATTTCTTTTTTTGATGATTTCTTATATCATAATGTCAATTATTGGATGTAAATCATATGTTCAAAAGATACACACATGATCTCCATCTAAACAACGAAATCATGGTTCAAGGAACAATGAAAATTTATTAAAGAAGGAATTTCGTTTGTTTGGCTTAGTCATTGAATTTAAAAAAAAAAACATACTGAGAAAATTAAAAGAGATCGAAAATTTAAAATAAACCACACATAATAATAATAACAATAACAACAACAACAACAACAACAACAATAATAATAATAATAATAATAATAATAATAATAATAATAATAATAATAATAATAATAATAATAATAATAATAATAATAATAATGTTGGTTTGTTTTGATAAAAAAAAATGATTGAAGAACAACAGGGGGGAGAGAGAGAGAGAGAACGTTACTATCGTCATCACCGGAGGTCGATATCGTCCCCAGAAGGTCACTTTCGTCGTCACCAGAAGACCACCACCATCAATGATTGAGAGAGAGAGAGAGAGAGAGAGAGAGAAATCATATATGGTTTGCGAATTAGGGAAAACCGGGGACTTATTAGCGACGCACACAGGGCATCGCTAATAAGTCCATGCACATCGCCAAAAAGTATTAAAATGCTATCATTTTAATAATTACACTATTAGCGACGCATACCCGTACATTGCTTAAAAAATATATTATTAGCGATACACGTGTGCGTCACTGCTACCCACACTGAATTGTTTTTATCACTTTTGGCGACACATTATGTGCATTGCTAAAACTCGTTATTTTTGTTGTGAGAGTTTGTTAGGACTATCAGTTTACGTTTGTGTTGCCTAATTCGTGTTGAAAAAACTACATCGAATTGTAATGTATCCAAGTCTATTTGATAAGTGCTTCCAAGTCTTGTGTTCGCTCAAGCATTCAATCATCATGATCAGATTCATTTACATGTAATGTTTCACAATGGTAACCAAAGGTAATGGGTTGGATGCATTGGATTTGGTTGTGTGCATGCACACGTGCGCACACACATACACACACACACTTCATGCCTCAAAGAATTTTCTTAAACTAGTTTTTGTTTTAAGTATGAATGAGTGTAATTGAATAACAATAGCTCAAAGGTTCTTTAAGATTCAAATGATTTTAAATGTACGATTAGGCTATTATATTTCAATTAGATCCAAAGTGCCTCTTCTGTTCAAGGTTTGTTTGAATGAATTTTTTCGTGTGAACGAATATTTCAGAACACACTTTCTTCGAGCTCGTTTGATCTCTCATTCGAACGAATATTCCAGCAGAGTATTCGTGCGAACTCGTTTGATCGTTGGTTCGAACGAAAATTCTAGAGAGGTTCTCATTCGAATTCATTCGATTGAACTTAGATTCATTTGAACAAACTTCCATTTATTTGAATGAATGTCATGAAAAGTAACCTCATAATTTGATTTAAACAGCACGACTGAGTTTCCTAAACCTGTCATATATAAGGTTTTGATTACGCTTTTGAGGTAGAATTTTTGGCTACTATCATAGTGAGTTTCTAAACATTAATGCACACATTAATCAAATTCTATGCTCAAGAACCTAAAATTCAACTTCTACATCATTCTTAGAGTGCAAACTTGTAGACTTCAAGTTTGTACAATCGGTGGAGTTCAAAATTGCATGGGGTTTGCAATTATGTTTGGAACTTTCCGTTCGTGGATTTCAAAGTGGTGGATTCACTTGGAAAGTATTTGAAGATTCGAGTATGAAAAGATACAGATCATGAAAAAAGCTTGAAGGACTAAGTCGTGCCTTCAATAGAGTCTATAATCATCAAATCTCTTCTAATGGATTGAGTATTTGGGTCAAATACCCAAAGTTTTTCAAAGCAAATTCGGTGGACCTGTGATGATTTTATCGTCAATAAATTTAGTGCACTGTCTCTATCTCTTTAGTATTACTTTACTTTTATTACTATATTTTATTGTTGCATATCATTGAATTGATAATCTAAATCTTTTTAAATCAAGTTTAAAATTGGTTCAGATAATTTTAATTTTTCATATAAATCTATTCACCCCCTAGATTTATTTCATATCTTCTAAATACATATAGAGACTTTCAAATAATAAATACTTTTTCCGTACATATGGGGCTAGATCCCACATAGGGGTGGCAATATAACCCGTCAACTCCGTCCCAAATGGAACGGGTTTGGGAGTAATTTTTTTCACCCCGTTAGGATTTAGGACAGGTTTAGGGGAGAAGGCACCCCAGCCCACCCAATTATATAAAATAAAATAATAAATGAGTTTTGTGTTACATAATCAATATTTATAATAATATTTTTTAATTATCTTTAAAAGCTTATATAAACTTGATAGAGTTATATCTTTGAAAAATAAAATAATATCATTCTAATTTTTTATTAACATACGTATTTCTTATTTTAATACATGTAACGTATTGTTTAAAATATGTTAATTATAATTAATTTAATAAAATAAGTAAATAAATAAGAGGTTTAAAAATAAATTGAGATTCTAATGGGGACCCGCTCCCGCTTATAACCGGTTTAAATTTTAAACGGAGTTGAAAAAAAAAATAAAAATTTGGCAGGATGAGATTGCAGAAGGCATCCCTGCCTCACTGCCATCCCTAACACAGCTCCTACCCAAAGGCCAAATTCCATATATATAACTCTTCCGGTAATGTTTGGTGAGCCAGAAAATTTATAGTTTCTTCAACAATTTATGTTGGTTAGTCTACAGTGTTAATATTCTTGTCCACGATAACAAACTCAGCAACAAAGCTAGAGAGGTTTAAAGGAGCATGCAGAGTACTGAGAATCTATTTACTTTATCCAAATAGTAAGCCAGAAAATAACCTTACATGTACGAAGGAATACTCCCCTTTCGCTTTTGTCTCTCCTTGAAATGACAATCTTGTCTCCGATGGAATTGTTGGAAAAGGTGAAGATAAACCGTTCAAGTCATTCCATAATGACAAGATATTATTCATTTGGCTCCCTACAGAAAGAAATAAAAAGAAAAATGGACGAGGCTTTGACAAAAGATGGTTATGCCTAGCCCTACTTAAACTCAGGACAACTTCAAACAATTTTTTTACTCACAAAATAATACCAAAAAAAAAAGGGTTCGGTAGTGTATAGAAAATCTCATAAAGTGAAGGTTCAACCTCGAAACAGAGACTAACACGTGAAATGTGTTGAAAACGTAAAGATGAAGAGAAGTATAGCTATTCTTAATTTATATTGTCACTGCACAATCCTGTTAAGATTCACAAACATTTTGCAAGGATAGCTTCAAATGGACTCTACGTACTATAGTATAAATATAGAACCACATTAACGTGGATAAGCAGATCAGATAAACACATCTGGTTAAGATTCTATATACGTGTTTTCCCAACAATGGCGACAGCTGAGGGGTTGAGGGTCATAAACCCACCCTCCATTATTGTTGACTGAGTGTGAAATGGTGAGTGTTGTAATCCATAGTGAGGCGAGCTCACAGTCAATTAAAGACTGGGAAAGTTTCATCATGAATGATAAAGGCGAGTCCTCTGACAACACACCGCAACAAGACAAGATATACGAGGTTCCGCAAATCCTTCGGCAGAATGAATCCACCAAGAAATGCTACGAACCCAAGGTGGTTTCCATTGGTCCTTATCACCATGGAAAACAAGAGCTGACCTCAGGGGAGAAATTCAAGATTCTACTAACACGAAAATATGTTGAAAGTTGTAAACAACAATCGGTTGCTTCCTTGTATAAACAGGTCGAGCGTGTGGCTGTTGCTGCGCAAAAGTGCTACTCTGAGCAGTCAACCAAACGTTTCAGCGACGACGCTTTCATCAAGATGATGGTCCTTGATGGTTGCTTTATTCTCCAATTTGTTCTCTGCTTTGGAGATGGCAAATGCAACCAAATGAACATGAAGAGTCACGACATAGCTTTCATACGAAGGGACCTGTTCTTACTAGAGAATCAACTCCCTTTTCAAGTCCTCAATGTGCTGATGAGCTGTAGGGTTGAATTTGATGAAGGTGAAGGGTTACGAAAGATCAACAAGTTCATTGATGACATCAGGACATTTCAAACTGCAGAAGATTCATGGTTTGAATGTGTCAAAAACTTATTTCAGAAATACATTTTCTGCCCAAAACGCTCGGAAGAGGAGAAAGCCCCCCCACCCCCTGTTCATCTTCTACAACTTATGTGGAGACAGCTCATTGACATCCAATCATATCAAGATCTATCTAAAGGTGGAGAAGAGGAAGGAGAAAACGATAAGAAAGGAAAAAGCAGACGCAACGCTGAGTGTTACACGTATCGTTCGGCACAGGACCTAAAGACTGCGGGAATCCACTTCAGGCCCAGCAAAAGTGCTCGTTTTACTGATGTAAGGTACGAACCTGGGACTTGCAGAGGAATTCTAAGGCTTCCTAAAATGGTCATCGATGATTTTTCCGAGTCTTTGTTTCTAAATTTGGTAGCGTATGAAATGTGTCCCAATAGTCCCAAAGAATTAGGAGTCATTTCATACCTATGGTTTATCGATACCCTGATTGATTATCCTCAAGATGTGAAGGAGCTGCGGCAGAAGGGCATAATTCTCAACTTCCTTGGCAACGATCAACAGGTGGCTGATCTCTTCAATAAGATAGCCAATGATTTAGTGCCCGATCCAGATGCTTACAAGACTGTTCGACGCCAGATTGAACAACATTACCAAAGCAAATTTAAACTCTGGATTACTGAATGGGTCCACATCCATTTTAGTAGTCCTTGGACTATTCTCGCTTTTCTTGGTGCAATTCTCGCACTTTTCCTAAGTGTAATTCAGACCTTTGAACTTAGGACTTGGTTCCTCTCCATTATTCATTTCTTTTTAACTTGGACTTTTCTCGCTTACCTTACTGCAATTCTCTCACTTGTCATATGTGTAATTCAGGTTTTTAAACTTCCGACTATACTCTTCTCCATTATTTGTAAAAAAAATATATAATGGAGATGATCTTAATCCTTGATTTCATTTTTCATTTTCAAATAATGCTGTTTGGCCCAAAACTTTATAAGGTCGGGTTCGGTGGATCCTTGGACCCAGAGTATTGCCTTCCTCAAGGCGTACTGTTTCCCAGTGTTTTGGTTTGTGTTTGGGTTTAGTTTGCTGCTGTTGGTTGTGGTTATTTACTTTTTTTTTTTTTTTTTGGCCAGTGGAAGAAAAAGGGCTATGTTATTTTGTATTTGCTATTTGCGTGGTTTTTCATTTTGTTGATGTAATTTAAAATGAAAGTTGTGGGATTGTTGTCGGTTTTCTTGTATCCACATCTTATATGAGAAAAAGAGAGAAAGTACTGTTATATATCTTCAATTTATAATTTTAATAATATTTACAATGTAATCTGTTAAGCATCACAGATTGATAACATGTATTTTAAATTAGTATCATTTTGGATGGCCTTTGTTGTCTCCTAACACTGAAAATTTTCCAAATCTCACTATTCACCACCTCTTCCTGTCTCATCTGATATCCCCCTCTGTCCCTCACTACAAGAAACAGAGTTTTCTTTTGGACCACACTATTCACCCTCTCTCTCTCTCTCTCTCTCTCTCTCTCTCTCTCTCTGATCTCATCTCTCCATCTTTGGCACCAAAATCCCTGTTTCTTCTAGTGTCTCTTAAAAGTTTTTCCAATTCTCCTAAAAGTTCAATCTCTCTTTCCCCAAATATATCTAAAACTTTTCCAATCTCTCATTTCACAGAATACATAGCTTAGCGCAAAAGACAGATAACAGACCACAGGAATACAGAACTTGTCTTTGGGATGGAAAGAATATAGCTCATTCTTTCTTCACTTTGTACCTAATGTTGGGAGATGGGGACATAGCTCATCTTTATGCCTTCAACGTGTTTCACATATTAGGCTCTGTTTGGACGTTGTACCTTAATTGAAATATGTCTTCTAAAAAGGTGTTGTTTGGAGTTGTTCGAGTCTGCATGCAAGTACCAAGGTGAAGCTTGGCAAAGGCTATCCCCGTCCTGCCTTTTTAATAAAATATTAAACTTTCATGAATAATTTCTTTGAGTTGAAAACTTTGGGTAAATAATCTTGTTTTAATACTCTGTTATGAGTATTTGTTTCATGAATTAATTAAGAAATAACATCTACCGAAAGGCCACACGCCTATCAAATATTTTATTTTTATTTTTGGGATTCAAGCCCAAATCATCCTTTCAGAAGATGTTGTAACTGCACAACCGTGTGCTACCATGAAAATAAAATTTCCCAATCAACATGAGACTAATATAAACCAACATGCATGACTACTGGTGGTAGTAAAGCAGGATTGAGAGCTAAACGTGCATTCACTATAATTACTTTCAGATTATTCCCAAACAATTATATTTTAACATTCACAATGAAATTTTGATTTGGAAGCACCTCCGTACGTCTCTTATTAAACAATGCAATTTCTGGTATATAGGACGTCAAGAAGATAAGTGTCAGATCTTAAGTGAAGTGCTGGAGTGATAATATTAATACAAGGCCAAAACAGATAGCTCCGTCTATAGATCCATTTTGGACGTATGTATTATGGGTGTCAATTTTTGACACGACACGACACGACACGATAATATGACTCGAATACGACACAAAATTAATGGATTTGGCTTTAACATAAATGAGTTTGGATCATAAACAGGTTGACACGTATAACACGATTAATAAATATGTCGTGTTTCGAATTTTAGTAGTGTTAACCGTACTAAAATAAACGGGTTAAATGTGTCAACATGTGTAACCTGTTTAATAAAAGGATTGAATTTGGGTTTTGAAACTTGACACGATTAGTTAATAGTGTCAGGCTAAGGGTGAAAACATATTTTCGAATATGTATACCTTGACACAATCTAAACACGACACGATAACACGAATTGACACTCCTAGTATGTATGTTATTATATATACTAAAAATTAAGAAGATTGCAAGAAAAAATATATTTTTTATTATTTAGTGATAAATAACAAATTATGAGCATAGTCATTGAGATTACATTAATATATATGTTTCATATTATTATATATACAATAAAATATATGCAACAATATCTTATTTCTTTTAAAATTTCATCATTTGATCATCAAATAATAGTGATTTTTTGAAAAAAAAAATAGTGTTAAAAATAAAAAATAAAAGGTGGTTCAATTTGTTTTTGGAAAAACCAATCAATTCAACACCGGCTCATAAGCATAAATGGTAAAGTAATCATACCAAACTGGTTTAATATCAGTTATTGGTTGAATCGGTTGAATCGGCCAGTTGGGTCCAATGAAAATTAAAAGCCCATTTGGGCAAGTATTTCAAAGATGAATTTTGTTATTGGAGCACTTGTTGCAAAGTGGAGGTATAAACACTACATGAGAAATGCTAGCGTCAGTCGTAATTTGATTAGCGCGTGGATTACATAGCGTGGTCGCACATGATATTGACGCATGGAATGCACGTGTCCAATCAGATCACGAGTTTTTACACTCGCAATTGACACTAGCATTCCTCAATACCACAAACAACTTAATGATTAAGAATTTTTTCTTTTTCAGAGTGTTACTATGTAACTTCTTATTAATATCAAGTAACACGCAATTATGAAATATTACTTTACTTTTTCAAAAATAGATTAATTCTAATCCAAATTATCAAATGATTATAATAGTAATGCAAAACAACACTACAAGAAAAATAGCTTTCTAACAAAATTTGCATAATTAATTGCATAATTTTTAAACCATGACAAATAATTGGTAGTTTATAAAATTCCCACTAATTTAATAAAAAGTGCCACAAATAAATGCGATTTAACCTAAAGCGACACCAAGTGACAAAATTTGCATGACTTCAGTGGCCTTTCTATATTAATCGCCGAGATTGCTTAATTATTTTATTATCTAAAAACCACGCCTCTTAAAGCGCAGTATCCTACGAGCGAACAAATTGCAGATCTTCTGGTATCATGTTCGCACGATCCGTGGACAACTCTAAAACTGATATGGCCATGGTGAATTCACCCCGCATTTGGCATTGAAACCCTAGAACTATATCAGAACTAATCGCACATATTTGATATTGTGATCGCGCAATCTGTGGAGATTTACACAGACAATCTCGGTGATACACACTCCAGCACTATTTCAAAGAGCTTCCACCCCTTTGGACATTGAAAACCTAGAACTATTACACAGCGACTGATCCATTTTTCATCTGTATTTCTGTGAGTTTTAACTATTTTTTCTCATCATTCGAGTGAATAGAGATTCTATTTTTCGTGATTTTCAACGAATTTGAGTGATAGTTTGTAATTTCATGTCATGTGATTCAGAGTTGTGATCAATACTTCGTCAAATATCACAAAGGCAGTGGTCTGTCACAATGAAGTTGCTTTTGTGAAATTAGACTGCTGTGATTTCATCTATTGAAGGTATTTTTATTTTTTTTTTATACTTTTTCAATCAGTAAATATCAGAGTGTATTCAATCAGTAAATATCAAACAAACAGGCAATTCTGTTTTGCATCAATTCATGATACTGCCTAACAATCTAAAGCAATTATGTGTGTTTGAACATCTGGTTCTTATTTGCATAATTATTTACTTCTTGGATGATTGCAAATGCAATGGCCTGTTGGTAATGGTTGATTAAGAAAAAACAGAGAGAGTACAAGTATATACAGAACATCTATTCCTGATCTACTGATAATCGAGAAAATAAGACTAAACTAGGAAAAATTCCAAATATTTTATTGGAAGTGAAATTACTAAGCCCTTGATAACAAACATAAAACAAGTTGAAGAAATATCTTTCATAAATTATTTTAAAAAAAAACATAAAAAGTGTAGATTATAATATCAGTCTATATGAAACATATATATTTTAATCAGTTAAAATTCTAAAAGAAATATGATAATTTAGTGAGTCAATTTAAGATAATTTTTTTAAAAATAGAACTTTATTAAGCTGACTTTTAAATTTGTGTCAATTGACTCATAATTTGCAAAATTAAAACTGAATAAGATCTCTTGTTCACTCAATATCAAACCTTAACATCTCAATTTCGTCAAGTTTTGACACCTCCAGTGGGCTACATCTGGTCCCCCTCTGCCCTCTAGAAAATGTTTTTTATTTTTTATCTTGTTTACTTGGGATAGCTTAAGATCATGTACGGGATATATTATAAATGGATTCAGATTTAGCGAAAAAAAAATCTTGATAAGAAAAAAAAAACTCAAAATAGTGGAGTTATGTTAAGAGCAAATACAGTGAGTTTTTCAAGTTGGAGGGATAGAAACCCACGACCAGGCGATGTTAATTTTTATGGGTTTTTAACAGATATAGTTGAAATCCGTTATACTAATGACATCAAATTTGTTTTGTTTAAGTGTGACTGGGTTGACAATAATGCTAGGAAAAGGCAAGATGAACCTTTCATCCACTGCACAGAGAAAATCGAATGGGAGATGAACCTTTTATTTTGGCATCCCAAGCAGAACAAATATGGTATGTGGAAGCCTCCTGGTAGGAACAAGATTGGCAAATTTTTGTTAAGTTGTCAGTTAGAGATGCATATAATATGCTTGAAAGAGATGTGTCAGACATTGACATGGCAGACTCCCAAGTGGAGCCATACAGCAGTCAACCTTTGGATGATACGACATTCACTCACGATGAGGATATTTCATGGATTAGGCAAGGAGTAGATGGAAAGACAACTAATCCAACTATAATTCTTGATGATGATGACGACATTGATGAGATTGATGATTGTTAACATATTTTTGTAACATTTAATTTATGATACTTCCTATTTAATTTGTAATATATTTCTCTTCTTTCACATAAGGATTTTCATACATTACTATTGTTGATTTATGTAACGTTTTTCTTTACTTTATTGTCATATTTTATCTTTAAGGTATATACACAAAGTTGATTAAAATGTCACCAAGGAAGAAACCACATTGGCCGAGTAGATCATTGATTGAAAATCAGCCACCAGTGGATAACAATTTTGTTTTCCAAGCCCCAAACCATTCTCAATCGCAAACACTACATAGCCATGCTTCCACTTTAATTCAACCCAACTCTTTTGAAGAAGTAGGTACACACATCCCACTTAATATATTGTGACATAATTATCACTGAAGACATGATTATAACCTCTATTTGTGAGGTTGATTATAGGCCCTTGGATCAAATTCTAATATTTTTCCTATAAATATACCCTCTTGGTAACCGTTCTAGAGGTCTAGAATTTGTTAAGTTTACGTTGCTGATATAGTGCTAGAGCCTTCTCTCCCTCAAGAACTTATTTAGCCTCTTTTCCTTTTATGACTGAAGCCTTGTCGAAATAATGGTCCCGAGACAACAAGAAGTCGAAGTTCTGCACAAGTCATAATGTTGAGTTAAGCATCCTTAGTTGAAGTGTTGTCCAACTTTCGCTACTAAACAAGGTATGCCCTAAACCCTTAATAGTCCCTTCTTGCCGGTTGATCTCATTCTTTTATGATTCTTGATTCCGTTTTAAGATAGATACGTAAGAAACTTACAGGCCCAAGTCGAATTTCTTTTTTCATTTTCTTTATTTCCTTCAATGTTCATGCAACTATTTTTATTTGTTCTTTTATTCTAGTCTAATCGGCCGGTTTACCATCTTTCATCACTATTGATGGAAGCGAGGGACATGAGCCCATGAATCTGATCTATTCTCTTCTATCACTCTTGATAGAAGAGAATAGCAATCTATTGACTGCTATCATGGCTTCAAGAGCCTTTTGGTTATTTCTTGGTATTTCGGTTATCTATTCATGCTTCTCCATATTTATTTCTTCTTTATGATTCCAAGTCATTTACAATGACTAAGCTTTTCAAGTGAACACTTGAGGTCGAACCATTTGGATTCAGCAGGCTTCCCACTCCGTATCTTAGCCCCCAAATTCGTTTTTTTGGTTGTGTAAGTTTCAGTGCTTTATTTTATTTAACCCATGTCGAGGGGTTTCTTTAGAATGTAACCAGGAAACAAAGAGATGTAATTTACTTATTTCATTATTTCCTTTGTATAGATTCTGTTATAACGGGTTTTCTTTTTTATGAGTCCAAAACAAGTTGGCGACTCCCATCTTTCTACTTTTATTTTTCTCACAGAGGCATTCCTTACTACTTTTAGGAAATGGGACAGTTGGGACCCCTCTATTTTCGAAGGGTACACAAGAATTTTTTCCAATGGTAGCGCTTACAAAGGCATTGTCTATGTAGACTAATATTTTATTCTAGTGACAGTGCAAAGAAGTCATTTAGGTCAAAAAGATTGTTAACCAAGGAATAACAAAATCCATCAAACTTAAAGAGTTCACTCAAGTATATGCTTCAAAGCTAAAATCAAATCAAGTGGAATACTCTGTTTATGATCCAAGCAAATGGATACACTCAAGCCCAAGGAATTAAGATATGTCAAAAGAAGACTTTTTATTTTTCTTATTTTAGGTTTTGAGTGATTTAGGATTAGATTGATCATTAGTCATAAGCTCTTACTATTTAATATTATCAACCAAAACCAATCCTAAAATGATTTTTCAAAACAACACATTACAATACTTTAACTTTTGAAATATCAAAAGATTTTGAAAAATGAAACACTGTGAAAAATAAGTAAAAAGACCATTTCTGTCAAAATCAATTGACTAGTTCCAAGAACCAATCGATTGATTCTTAAATATTATTTCTACACTGAACAAACTAGTCAACCAGTTCCTAAAACTAGTCGACCCTAAGTGACCATTTCAAGAACATAGCTTGAACATACTATCCAATACAGTCGACCTAATAGAAGATTCAGTCGACTAACTTTTAAAGATTAAAACAGTGTATAGAAGAATGAGTCGACTGATTCTAAGAACCAGTTGAGCAATTGTTCTAGAACACTTGAACTTCAAACCATCTGGACAAATCAGTTAAGCTCGACTAGTTAATGATTCAATCAACTGGTTTTGTTAGTCTAAGAATCGAAAATTTAAATTTTGAACAGATGAAAAAGGGGAGAACGACTCTATTATGAAATAAAACAACCGTATTCATTTGCGGACTATAAATAGAGGTTTTCTAAAGCATTTATTACTATCTCTTTACAAGCTTACACTTCTACATCTATATTATTGACTTTAGATTTGACCATTGAAAACTTAGATCCAAAAGTTCTACTCATCTTAAATACTTTGAGCTTATACCTAATCTATTTATAAAGAGTGAACATTTATTGAACCAATCTTCTCTTGAAGAGAGTGCGTGTTGGTAAACAAACTTTATATCTTTTCATTATGGTGAGATTAACAAGTAAGTGTTACCCTTGTAAGACAAAATGAGATATTTTGTTGGGAAAAGAGTAAGGAGCTCTTATTGTAAAGATTTGACCTCCACCTATAAGGAAACTAAGATAGTAGAAAAAACTCAAGTGGAGATGCTTGAGACGAAGATGTAAGAAATTTCTCAAACTTTATAAAAATCGTTATGTTTACTCTCACTTTTTCTTTCTACTCTTTTACATACTTATACATTTCATGCATACATTTTTAAAGTGTGTAAAAGTTATCCATATTTGCTAAATACACTATTTACCCCCTCTATGGTAAATATCTAGGCAACAATCCTAACAATCTAACTACCACTTACTCCCCTCATCATCATCCACAACGTTACAAGCTAACAACAACGTCTCTGAAGTATTATTATTATTAGGATAATTTTCAGCAAATATTAACTTGATGGTTTCTATTATTTGGTCTTCTAAATCTGCACCCAAACTTTTTATACCATACTTCCCACAATTAAAATATTGAATATTAGATTTATTAGTCTGTAGATTTGAATCATTACCATTCCTTTTTCATTGGATTGGTCTATTCTGCCAATTATTATTCTATCATTAATCATTATTCTACCCCTAATTGCCTTGGCTTCTGCCTCTGGCTCCACTAGATCTATTCTGCCAATTATTGCCTCTACCTCTTCCATTGTTGTAGTTCTATCATCTGTTTTGGTAGCCTAAAGATCGTCGATTAAATCCTATATTATTCTAAGGCTCGGATTTTTCCTTCTTAAAATTTAATTGAGCTTGAAAAGCTTTCTCCACCGAATTTATTGATCTATCATTCAAGCTTTGTTCAAAAACCAGCAACGAACTCAATAATTCATCCACCATCATAGACTCAAAGCCATAGGAATCTTCCATAGTAGTCACTGTATATTCAACTCGCAGTGTCAAGGTTTGAACAATTTTTTCAACTATTTAAGGGTTTTTCAGTTCTTCACCATTAGTCTTCATCTCATTAACAAGTGTCAAGGTCCGAGAAAAATAATCATAAATAATTTCTAATTTTTTCATCTGTATTTACTCAAAATCTCTTTGCAATTTCTACAATCTAGCTCTTTTTATTTTATCAACTCTAACATATGTATTTTTAAGAATATCCCATACTTATTTCACAAACTAAACATAGATTATTTTACTAAAAACTGAAAATCGATTGCTTGATGAATGCAATTTATGATTTTAAAGTGTGCTTGTCTTGTTTGATTATCTACATCTTCTAAAAACTATTTTTCAATGAATTAACAAAGTTAAAAACGTGATCATGAAATTCTCCCAATGGAAAAAAGGAGTTTTTTCTAGCAAATTTATAAATCATACAAACAAGCAATGTCATCTTCACGAATCAAACTCTAATATCAATTGTTAAATTTTGAATAAGATTATATGTCGTCTCACTATACGTTGTACTCGAACTAAAAAATGCATTCAAAAACTTCAAGATGAAACCATGTCACTATTAAATTTGAATGAAATGCCAAAGTAACAAAGGATTGTATCAAGAAGTGTGAAATCAAAAATATTATTAAACAAAATTTAATCTCACTCAGGTCTTTGGCAACAACGCACTCTGGTATCACCACTCACTGTTATGGCCATCGGCAAGTCATGGCCACACACACAATCAATATTGGCAGCCACTTTTTAACATAGTAATAGTAATCCAAACCTTATACTGATAAGAATATCTAATCCTACTCTAATTAGAACTAATAAAAAAATACTCCAATTACTACTAAGATACTATGAAATAAAAATAAAAACTTCTTAAATAGTATAAGCTTAGTTTAATTGACCCATAAATTAATTAATTTTATCCTTAATCAGTATCCAAACATCGAATGGGATATTTACTTATACTATCCTATTCTTTTATCACATCAAACAAAATATCACCTAATGAATTTTATAGAGTTTTCTTCAAATCCAATTCAATAGAGATAAATATGGTGGATTTTTAGTGGACCACATTAAATTATGTTTCCTAATCTCAACAATAGTTCATTCTCTCTCTAACTCTTATAATAACATTATTTTTGTTATCTATTCTCTTGTTTGTTGGGCCTAACTATTGTTGAGCTGCATTATGGCCCAGGTAACCTCATTACCACGTATTTAAAATTATTTTTATTCATTACTTTCTAAATGTGACCTTGCCAATCATTCTTGATATTAAAAATAGGCTCCTTTTTCTTAAAGGTATTTAAAGGTTTTTAAATCTAAGTCATTTTTAATATCAAATGTCTTTCGATTAAAGCATTCTGCCTCTATAGCGAGCATTAGTTTCATTCAAACTTCGTATGCATATATTTGAAAAAAAAATTTAATTGACTTTCCTAAAAACAATTTTCGAAGAACGAATTTTATATCTGAATCTTATATCTGGTAGACACCCAAATATAAAAATCGAATATAACAATATATTCAGACTTTTTATTCAGATCAGTTCCAAATATTAGATTATAATATTTAATATTCTATAAAAATAAGATATAACAATATATTCAAATTTTTTATCCAATCTCACTTTCTTATCCAAAACCTATAACATAATGCACCAACGTGTAACAATTGGATTTTAGGAGTATAATAGTAGTGGAATATTGCTATGTCCCACTTTGTACAATTAGTTATTATTTTTATATATAAATCAAACTATTCTTTACATTTTGTTTCCAAAATAAAAGGATAATTATTTTATATATATATATATATATATACAAGCAATATTTTATAAATTAAGGATAAAAAAAATAATTCATACTCTATAATCATTTTTGAATTATTTTTACCAACATTGAACTACTTTTACTCATCAACACTTTTTTCCATCAACACTTCTTTATAATATGAAACTCTTCTTTTGGCACTAAGAATCCATTTGGCAGGACGTCTTTGGAGGAGAAAGCGTGATTCTGGGTTTTAGAATTCATTCTATGCCGTTTAGCAGGCCGTTAGCATTGCTGGGCCGCTCTTCTAAAGTCTTCAACATGGAGTTTGGTCGACGCTGGTCTAACTGCTACTCCTTCGGAATCCACAGGCCGCTCAAACAAGTAAAGAGAATGGCCCAGATCTTTGAAGAATTTACGTATATACCAGACACCAAAATTTTGTTGTCCTCCGCCTCTTTTTTTGTTAGTACCGCGTGTCATCAAACTTTTTTTTTCAAGATTGATTGATTATGTCGATTTTTTTGAGTTCATTATATTATATTAAATTTTTTTTAAATTTTTAAAATTATACAAATTTTTTCTATTTTATTTGACAATATATAAATATCACTCTCCTGTTCATTTCTTTTTAAGTAACAAAACTACTCATTTCATATTTCTTTTTTCAAATTTTGACCAAATTTTTTAAATAAAAAAATAAAAATTTTTAAAAAAAGTTTAAAAAAAGTTGGTCAAAATTAGAAAAAATAAATAAATAAATAAAAGAGACAATTTCATCATTTTGAAAAACAAAATTAACAGGAAGAAAGCATCTACATATTTTTATGTAAAGTAAGAAAAATCAGTATAATTTTAAAAATCTTAAAAAAAGTTAGTATAATTTATTTTTTTATTTAATAAATGGGTCATAAAGTATTCTTGATAAACTTACGCGTATTAAATTAAATCTTTTTTTTCAAACTTAGCTATAATCAAATTTATTTTTTAAATTTTAATTGCTAACCGTCAGTACAATACAAAAAGAGACTCTCAAAGCCCGTCTCCCCCTTATATTTTTACTCGTACAAACCTCATCTTTTTCATTAATTCCTACCGTGCAACTCTGATCCACAGCTCATTTCATTAAATACTGTATTTACTGTTGTACGTATTCCTCTGTTGCATTGTACAGGAAGGCTTATCCACATGGGACATGATATTTATGTATAGATATTTATTTTATATTTTTATTTTAAGAATATTTTATTTATTAGAAATAATATATAATAAATATTATTTGATTATAATATTAAAAATATTTATTTAATCCCAAAATCTGTATATTTATTTATTAAATTCTGTCAACTTAAATTTATAACATGTTACCAGACAATTCCCAATTCGACCCAATAATATAAACGACAAGATAAACTTTTATGTTATAAAATCATTTTTGAGTAATTTTTACCAAACACTCACTAAAGTATTATGTCATCATAAATTATTATCATTTAAATACTTAGAAACTATTCTATATAAGTCATTTTACCAAAATCTATTTTTCACAATATAAAATTCTACTAAACAGATTCTAGCAACTCTGACATAGACATATGAAATTGAAAATTTATTAAATATTAAGTGTTTTTTAAATTTTATTAAACAAAAGTATTTTTTACATGTAAATAATTTTGTTATTAAAATAAAATTTTATATAATTTTTTAAAGACATTTAAATTTTCATAAAAAATACATATAAAATGCTCAACTTGAAATAATAAATATTGAAATAAATGAAGAGAACCAGAAAATTCAAGCACCAAAAAATAAAAAATAAAAGGAAGAATTGAATGAATGATAAGATGGAGTGGAAGAATGTTGATTTGTTAGGGATTCCATCTTTAATCTCTCTATAATATTTTCTACTTCTTTTAAAAAGTTTGTTTAGACCAACAAGGAGTTTGGGCGATGTTGGTCTGACCTGCTACTACTGCTTCGGAATCTACAGGCCGCTCAAAGAAGTAAAGAGAATGACTCTGATCTTTGAAGAATTTACGCATATATACCAGACACTAAAATTTTGTTTTGTCCTCCGCCTTTTTATTAGTACCGCATGTCAACAGCTTTTTTCTTAAGGATGAATTATGTCGATTTTTTTTTAAGGTTTATAATAATTATATTAATATTTTTTTATTTTATTTAATAATATATAAATATTTTTATTCTATTAATTTTTTTTTAATAACAAAATTATCTTTTTCATATTTATTTTTCAAATTTTGATCATATTTTTTCATTTTTCAAATAAAAATTGATAAAGTCTTAAATTTATTATATATAAAATAAAAATAAATTATTTATCTTAAATTTATTTTTTTAAAAAATAAAAAATCTTTACAAAAAGTTCAAAATAATTAGTCAATATTAAAAAAATATAAAAATAAATAAATAAAAAGACAGTATTATTGTTTTAAAAAAAAGATAATATATATTTTCAAGTAAAATAAAAAAAATTAATATAATTTCAAAAAGTTTGAAAGAGTCAGTGTAATTTATTTTTTTTTATATAAATGCGGCAAAAAATCTCATGGACAAACTTACACATATTAAATTAAATCTATTTTTTATAATAATTATAATCAGCCTTTAAATTTTAATTACCAACCACCTACATAAAATACTACCAAAAATTTTTAATTGTACGAACCTCATCTTTTTCATTAATTCCTACCGCACAACTCTGACCTCTAGCTAATTTCATTAAATACTGTTGTGTTTATGCTACCAAACATTTTTAATTGTACGAACCTCATATTGTTCATTAATTCCTTCCCTGCAACTCTAACCTCCATCTGATTTCATTAAATGCTGTAATTATTGTTACATGTATTCCTTTTTTTGCATTGTGCATGAAGGCTTATCCACATGAGTGATCATATTTATGTATAGATATTTATTTTAAGAATATTTTATTTATTAGAAATAATATATAATAAATATTATTTGGTTTTAATATTAAAAATATTTATTTAATACCAAAATTTGTATGTTTATTTATTAACTTTTGTTAACTTAAGTTTATAAAATGCTACCAAACAATACCCAATACAATCTAATAATATAAATGACAAGATGAACTTTTATGCTATAAAATTACTTCTGAATAAATTTTATCAAATACTCAATAAGGTATTCTATCATCATAAATTATTATCATTCAAACACCCAAAAAGTATTATGTATAAATCATTTTACCATAATCTATTTTTCATAACCTATTTTCCATAATTGGAAACTCTACCAAATGGACTCTAGCAACTTTGACATTGTCGCTACCCAAAACTCGGCCTATGTGGATTAAGAGTTCGTGATCGGTTACCAAAACTTTTCAATGATCAAATCATTTTTTTAATTACCATTTATCAAACGCAATGGAATAATTTTTTCGTTTTTTTTTTTTTTTCATATTCATAAAGTAAACCAGATAACCTGGTCAATCACTTAATCATTGTCTTCATACAATGTAGTGTCCATAACACAATGCGATAGTGAATAGGTTTAAAATTACACCATTGAACCAGTTCGATAACTACACATTTGAGTTCACATAGTAAAAAATCGTCTAATCCATCTCTAGTTAAAGATTCATCAAAACAACTCACTTTCTTTCTTAATCACTCAGTTTGCATTGCCTGAAATGAGCCTGTCTAACTCTTACCTAAAAATATGATAAACATTTATAATAAGCTCGATGGCTCCATGAGAATTCCATAACATGCCAAGAGTTTCAAAACTATTATATAGTTTTATACTGAAATGTCTATATTCATTTAGAATTAGAATACGTCATATCAAAACATAAGAGCTCAAAGAATAGTATCAAATTCATTTTCAATAGTTTGTAGTTAAATTATAATCGTAATTCAATAATCAATATCATACTTCAATCATGGTCATAGTTCAATAATCAATATCGTAGTTCAATCATAGTCATAGTTCAATAACATAACTCGATAACAATAGTAAATATTACAGTTCAATCTTAGTCATTTTCACGCCTCGAATTTCCACGAACCTGGGGGTGAGCAATATAAAACAAGAAAGGTAAATAAATGACAATTTAAAGGATTTAACCAGATAGACATCTGTCCTCATCAACACATAAAATGTAAAGTAGAGTCTAAAAAATAAATTGTTCATGTCGTTATGGGCTTAAGCCCTTACATCTCAAAGTGTGCCCCAAGGGCCAATTATAATTCCAAGTTTCCTTCTCTTTCTTTTGTTAAGGTCTTATCAAGTCTCACGTAGCAGGGGCGTTATCTGTAATATGGTATCCCATGAATGAGTCAATTCAATTGCTGGTATAATATAATGCTAATGCAAGAAACAAAATTAAGGCGTGGCATGTGCAAGTGTACATTTATATCTACATGTCATCCAATATCATCAATGCAGTACATGAATAGTACGCGTGACGCACCCATGCAAACTCCATGCCACACCCATGTCTCGCTTTACAGTCCTTCCCCGTTGGCCTACAAGTACCACAGTATGTCTCGCTTCACGATCCGGACCCCGTTGGCATGTGAGTTCCAATGGCTAATTTTGGGTTTTTTACCACAGGATCTATACCCTCATAATGCACAACACCACGTGCTCAACCCATACTATGCTTTCAAGGAATCACACTATGCCAATATGCCTTGATTCCACTATGTCATAATGCAATCTCAACTAAACATTTTATCAACACATGAAGCATGCTTTAAGTAATGCATATTCTACTTAAAACAACAATGACATTAAATCACAAAGCTCCTTCCACAAGTCTGCGTATCATAAACAATCAATTCAATCATATGCTTGATTTACACATTCACCATCTTGACAATTATCTAAAAACATAAATCACACACTGTGTCAACACATGGAATATACATATAGTCATAATCCACATTCATCACTCAACCAAACATTCAGAAAAATGACAAGAAAACACATAAGCATATAAACAATCAAGCAACCATGTGGGTCATTAAGTCAGCATGGCAATTATTCCTAAACTTAATCCTATTTCTTACTTAGCAAAATATCATACCTGATGGGTTGGTCTCAACCCTAAGAAACCGTGCCGCGGTGTAGCCGAACTAATCAATGAGAATGCAATCGCTTTTTACTGTCTCCAACCGGAAGGTCTAAACTGCCTTCTCATTGCCCTTCAGTGTCCCTAAAATCATTACGATACAACTTAGTCTATTTCTACTTGAATTATGTTATTCATCAAATTTTATATTTTTATATCATAAGTTCCTATTTTACTAGAATAAACTCTACCATTGGGTCCGGAACGTCGAACAGAGTCGATTTAGGCTTTTGCGGAATTCAATTCAGACATCTGTACTAAAAAGGGCGAAATTGTTATTTTGTACTTTCATGGGTTCTTACTCCTTGATACCTCTTTTCATAAATCGGACTCCACCGTTGAGTCCTGAATGCTCAAAATAATAAAAATTTACTATTCTTTTATTTTACTCGGAATCTGTTGGACTACTTTTTGACTTAGGGGTATTTTGGTAATTTTTCCTCTATAAATTATTTAATTTAAATATTGTTTTATTGCTTGGGTCAATTCACAATTAACCATGACTTCTGGGCACGATTTCTAATTTCACAAAGTTCTATTTTGAATTTAAATTAGCTAAACAATAATTAAATCTAACTTTGTCTGGTTGCCGTCAATGTTCCATTCCTTGCCACAAATCTGTTTCACAATTGAGTTCAATAACTGTAGCAACTTCATGGCCGCAAACATCTCTGCAAGAATTCCATTTCAACCACAACTATATTCTGGATCTTAAAATCAGCAACATCATTAACTGAGCCCAATATCAGCCTTACTTAATATCAATTAAAACCCCCATAGACCCTTCACCCAAACCGGATCAACAATCCTCATAAACTGCTCCATGGGTTCTTGTAATGGCAACTCTAATTGCTGCAGAAAATTTCAACACCTAGCTCCCATTCTCCATTGTTGGAGTTTCAACATCCTTAGCCTGCCATATCTATCCCCAGGTGTGCCGCTTGGTTGAATGGTTTCCCAGCACTGTACTGCTCAACCACGCCCATATCTGCTCCAAAATGAAACGACTCCTACTTGATGCTTCAATAGCATCCAAATCGACCCAACCTCAGTTCCTCTGTTTTGTCGCTACTCCTGCACCTATGCATCACAGCAAGCCTCAAACAGCAGCTCTTGTTGCACTAACCTTTTCCCTCTCAGCTGCTCTCCCAACAGCAGCTCCTGCTGCACTATTTCTTTTTCCCTCACTGCTGCCCCAATAACATCCAATTGAACCAATCCAATCCAATCCAATCCAATACTGCCGCTGCTCCTCCAAAAACGACACAAATATATATGCACATTTTTTCCTGCACCGCCACAACCTCCCCTACATAAATATATATTTTCTTGTTGTACTAACGACACCAGTGACACCCTCCTGATGTTACTGCAGTTGCACCCAAATTAGCCTCATGCCCTTCTCCTATTTATCACCGGAACCCATTTCAGGTCCTCTATTAACAGCCCTCACAAAATCCTCCACTTAATGCCATTTCCACTGTCCCTATTACCGTTTCTGCTGCGCCATTTCTATTGCTGCTGGGTTGCAGCAGCTGCTGCTGCTCTCTTTATTTCCCCCATTACACATCTATCTTCTTCTCCATTTTTTCTTAATTTCTTTTATTTGTTGCACCGTCCCAACACACAAGTATATAATATATATTTTCTTTCCTTCTTATACCGTTACAACACACACACACACACACACTATATATATATATATATTCCCCACTTGCTAAGCTACACCTGCACTCTACACACACCTATATAATTATATATCTCTCTGCTACACGCTACAACACACATATACACATGCACACTGACCTGCACCACCCCCCTGCACTGTGCCTGCCTGCTGCACCCTTTCAAATCTTTCCATTTTTCATTTTCTCTTCAACAGTTTTGGCTGTACCTGCCCCACGTCCCCCTTTGCTACACAACCACACATATATATAAATATATATATTTTCTTGCTGCACTCTCAACTGCAGCCTACACACCTATATATATATATATATATATATATATACACTACTTTTTGTACTGCACCACCACAAACAAACATATATAATATATATGTTTTTAAATAAACCTGTTGCTAAACCTAGACACCGTCCCTCTTTTCTTTTCATTTCCTTTTTCTTTTAACTTTACATTGAATGTGCACATGAGGGTTGTGTTTATATATATATATATATATATATATATATATATATATATATATATATATATATATATATATATATATATTATGCTTACACCCACACGCCAACAACACACACCCACTCATACACATGCACACTGCCACGCATGCTACTTCCTTCCATTGCATGCATACATATATATAATATATAATTATTTAATGAAATATATATATACACACATATATATATATATTTATATCTTATCATATCTTATTTGATTTCATAAAATATTAATTTATGAAATAATAGTAAATTTGGCTCAAGGCCGAAACTCGGTATCATAATTATTTATTTAGCCAATATTTGGTCTCGTTCGTGTCCCAGATAATATTCATATTATTAACTCATCATATTAATTCCATTTATCTATTCTTTATTTATTTATTTATTTTTTTTTCAGGTCTCTACAGTCATAGTTCAAAATCATTGTTTGATAACAATAGTCATAGTTTAATAGTCAATATCATAGTTCAATTTTAGTCATAGTTCAAAATCTTGGTTCGATAACAATAGTCATGTTTCAGTAGTCAATATCATAGTTCAATCTTAGTCATAGTTTAATAGTTATAGTTCAATAATTCTTTGTTCTATGGTTCAAAGTTCAATCATGATTCATATTCAATATTCATAAAGGTTTAAGCCCACAAATTCCTCTTTTATGGTCAGCAAATTAGAAACTCGTTGTCTGAGATCGACATTCGATAAAACTAGTTCGATAACATCATTCTGTGCGGCTCGCCACTAAGATACCCTATGGGTAGGGTTCGTTAAAGTCATAATCTATTCGATAATGACCAAACATAGAAGATTCTATGGTTAGAAAATTAAAACCTCGCTGACTGAGATCGATATTCGATACAACTATCTAGTTCGATAATGCTATTCTGTACGACTCACCACCAATATACCAATTGGATAGGGTTTGATAAAGTCACAATCTATTCGATAATGATTATACATAGAAGATTGGTCTAGTTAAAACATTAAAATCATATCCAAAATCAATAATCATCAATCACAAGTTCGATTATCTAAATAAGAGTTCTAAATTTAGTATTAAGTCAAAACAATTCAAAGATGTGTAAGAAATCATATAGTGTTTTGAATATCATCACGGAATATTTTCTTGAATCAAAAGTCATAAAGGAAAAGACAATATATCAATAAATCATTCAAAACGATATTAAGTGAAAAGTGTCTATTATCAAGGTCATAAAGGAATTCAATATTTATACTTATAATAAAATGTACCATAAACATGACATGAAATACTTACCTGAAGTCCAAAAGCTTATACCCAAAATTCTTTTTTTAGTCGTCGAAGGTCCCTATAACATAATTCAAGGTCTTGTTACATACTTGTTTAAAGTATTACATAATCTAATTGTTAACTTAGAGCTTTTTCTATTCCAATTACACTTTTCTGGTAGCTTCATTAAGTCTTAAAGGCGTATTGATCATTTTTTAGTTTCTTACTAGGTCTTATTTCTCTTAAAAGGACGTCACCGTTAGACCCGAAGTGTCGAAGATAATCAATTTAGGCTTTTTCGGATCTTAATTTGCATACCTATAGCTTATATTAAGCCTAGAGACATTTTTATAATTTTACACTTTCACATGTCTTATTTTCAGTGCTTCGTTTGATAAAATGGACTCTACTGTTGAGTTCGGACTGTCAAGAAAAGTCAGAATAGACCATCTCTGACATTTAACTGCCTTTGGTGTTACTAAGGGCATTTTGGTAATTATTACATTTCACGTGTTTATATTTTTGGGACTTCGTTTCGTAAAATGGACCCTACCGTTGGGTCCAAAATGTCTAAAAATATCAATATAGGTATTTTTAAGGTCATCGGAGTTCCATTGGTAGCTTAATTAATCACTTAAGACACAATTGAAATTATTCTATTTGTTCGTTCATATTTTTTGGAGTCTGATTTAGTAAAACAGACTTTGCTATTGAGTCTAGAGTACCCCAAAGATATTGAGTTAGACTCTTCTTCCATTTTAATTGGCCTTCGTTTGGCCTATTTTTGGCTTAAGTCGAAAGCTTGACGCAGTTCAAGATTTCATTAATGGCAGTCCGTGTGTTACTTTACTATTCGGTGGTTTTAACCCATGTAAGACTGGCCCATCATGCATATGAATCATTAAGAAATCGAACTAATGCACAAAGGATCCGATTTTAACCTGATTTGAGCTCCTTCTCTAGCTTTCACTTTCTTGATCCATTTTCTCTCAACTTCCTTCCTTCTTTTTCTTCCCTTTAACTCTCTCTCTATCTCTTCTATTTGAATCAATTTTGATAATCACAGGACACGCGCAAGCTATACACATATTTCTATGGGGGATTGTCTGCATGTATTTCGATTGGATGGTGTTTGGTCCACTAAGGTGATGACACATCACTTTTTTAAGGAAATTTTCTTACAAGCTTCTCTTTATATACATTTCTTGTAGAAGTTAAAACATAAAAGTGCTAGTAACCCAATGGTATCTTTTTGGCAGCTCTTACTTGTGGTCTTAGTTTCAAGAGTTGGCAACTCCATTTTCTACTCTTTTTCCTCTGTTTGTTGCATTGGTGAAGGATTCTATACTTTTATTAATATTTTATTCATTCAATACACTTAGTTTATATATCTCTTATTTACTTGATGTATTTTACGTTTATGAAGATTTCTCTTTTATGTAGTTAATTTAATTAACATGATTAGTCATGATACTTGCGTAAATATTTATGTATTTCTTAATTAATTTCATCGTTGTGTTTCATATCTATTTCTTCTTTTTTAATTCTCAAAAAAATCATCATTGCAACATTATTGTTATGGTTTAATTGTACACTAATGTTCTTTTAAAGTTTACTAAGCATCCCTAATTATATGGTAATTAGGTCAGGATGTTAGATTGGAAATTTATTAATTATTAAGTTTTCTCATAATTTTATTAAACAAAAGTGTTTCTTACATGTAAATGATTTTTGTTACTAAGAGAGTTTATATATCTCAATTTACAAAAAAAAAAAAAAAAAAAAAATTATCTCTAGTTGTATAACATATATAAATGTTTTATTAAAATCAACCGAACCCTTTCACACTCCCATAAAATTGGCGCAGAGAAGGATATGATAGCTTAATCTCAATTCCATCCCAAACCAGACCCATTCTATGTCGGAGTTTACGGTACTCTCCCCAAATATATGCAGATAAAGGGCAAGATGAGACGGGTTCTAATAAATCATATTAAATTATCATTCCTATTCATGCTAATGTATAAATTTAATCATCTCGATCGAGATCCTGCGAAAAGCATATATCGAGTACTTAACTGCTGCTAATTAGGATCAATGGAATATATATAGTCCCTATTTTGGGTTGTCTATATTTTTGAGAATGCAAAACGCCATTCTTGTTGGATTATTAATCAATCACATGATGGGTTAATGTGAAATAACTAGATTGCTAGAAACAATTTTAATGCTTACATGCATAGAAGACACTGACTTCTAAAAAAATAAAGAAATATAAATATAGAAACTTGTTTCAAAATTGTTGTATGGGGTATGAGAGGGTAGACCAGGTGACAGAATCCTTCTTATCTTGGTCATAATATTACTCATTTGTACAACTTGTGCCCAAAATCGGTTATAGCCTCAATACTAATTTGGATAATGTTAAATTATGTAAAAACAATTGATTAAATAAAAAACCTTTCAAATTATATGACAAAGTTACAGTAATTATCCATCATATCATTTGAAAGATAAATATATATCGTAAACATATTATATTATTTGACAAAATACTCGTTTGGATGAATTGAAAAAAAGTATAATTTGAATTAAGTAATGATTTGAATAAGTAGTTGTACAAAAATACTATTTCAGTTAAGTTATTGAGTGTTTGGATGAATGTATTTAATAAATACTTAAATGATATTATATTATTTAGATGAATTATTAATAAGCGTAAGCTATTTTTTGAAAAAATTATGTTAAACTATTTTCTAAAAAAATTTATTTTTAATTAAGTGTGAACTATCTGTCAAATCAAATACTAATAAATAAAAAAAAAATTAATTTTAAATTTAAAAAAGTCATTAACT